>CM024524.1:26241751-26781818 GCA_014182375.1 Eucalyptus virginea | reverse complement strand
CATGTTGATATCAAGTCTAGACAGGTTCGCTTATGGAAGGGTCAACTCGTCTATACACAAATATGTGTTGGTCTACTCCTTTAATCCTTTATAGTATACCACTCTCAGACACAATTAATTGTCAATGTTGATTTGTTATTTCTATAAATACGGCACGTTTAAATATATTTAGACACGTTTATACACGTCTAAACACATTTTCACATGTCTAAACCTTTAAAGTTGTAATATGATCAACCCACATATTTGTTCATATTAGACCTAAATTTGACATGGCACAATTATGTGAATTGCCTCAATATAATTGATGTAAAGCAAGAGGAATAGAATATTGGATGTATAAATTACCCCCCATGTACATATTATTACATAGATTTACAATTACTTTAGAGAACCAAATCAAATACGAAATGAAACACCCAAAAATGAGGTTCCAAGAAAATAGAAATGCCATATGTATGTACAGTATGCTTAAACAGATCTGCTTTACATATGCTTCCTCACCACCTCACAAAACTTAAACCCGCTATCTGAAGGATAACCTGAAGCTCTCCAGTCTTCCAAAACAGCATCAGCCCAACATGTTTCGGAAGTTGTAACGACATCTAAGAGCGACAGCGGCAACAAGCATAACAAGCCGAATACTCTTTGCCAACATATACTTAAGAGGACAGGCGCTATATTTATTATTTGACAGGAGGAGAAAAAGAATCAAAGAATGAGCAGGAGTACAATACAAATGTCTCACTTAATGCTTAGAGACATGTTTTACATGGCCTAAAAACTTTGTCTAGACCCACGTGTTTGGCCCGACTTGGTCGCGGTTCCCCCACATTGCAGAGGGAGGCACTCAAAACAAGGACGAATCGTTTCTTTCGAAGGAGGACATAAGTGCAGATGCCAAAAATTAGATGTTACCTTTGTATCATCTATCTGCAGGCCAAAGTTCCACACCATCAATGTGAGGGAGAAGCATTTCGAGCATGAGTTCTAGCAGAATCGACGCTCCACCTTGTTCGTGGTATAAGGATGGGCTTGCAGCAGATTAGAGTAAATAGCAACTCCCATATAAACATTACCATGCTGATCCAGATAAATATGGTCCTCTTCCAGTACCATAGGATCCTTCTTAAAAGAGGAAGCTCGGACTCCAGGGTTAGCGACGCGTCATATATTTCAGGGATGCCAGCTCCAGGACGGAATTCTGCCCGTTGTTCAAGGACCACCTTTACGCAGGCAGTGGGTACATTGCCTTCAATAAAACCTTGAAACTTCACATGGATGGTTTCAGATTCCGATACATAGCCAGCAATCAGCGGAACTACTTTAAGGAAAGTTAAGAGAAGGCGGATAGGCTCGCTTTTGAAGAGTAGCATGCACGGACGGCTTAAACTTGAAAGTACTTCACCATCAGCGGACAGCAGGTCAACCCTGACCTAACAAATGTTAAGGATTTGAAAGTCAATCTTCAAGATAAGTGGTTATTTTATTACTTTGGTTGTAACCTACAAAGTTGGACCAAAAATAAAGGACAAAAGATGAGCAGGAAAACAATACTATTTGTGTGAAACAAGAAAGAAAAAAAAAGTCATACATATGACAACATAAGAGTAAATAATATAGACATAGCAATGATAACGTCAAATTTACTTAAGCCTGCTCAAGCAGGAAAGATACCAATACTTGCAGAGTAACTAAAACTATTTCGGAAGAAGAAGCTACGCTTGATAACTTGTACACTTCCAGTCGACCAGAAACTACCAACAAGTTTATCACTACTACAAGTAAATCTTTCACCTGATGAGGCAACACTAGCCTAGGCTAAAAGAATATGGGGCGTTAAATGAACCCCCACTAAAAGAAACTTGTCACGCTACAAAATCCAAAAATGCTACTATTGGTGAATCAGACCCTTTTCAAAGAATCCTCTGAATTAGGATGACTGAACTTCCCAAGAATCTGGCAAAGATCTAGACTTGCAGGATCCAGTGCTAACTAAGAGGCAACAGCAACTCTTGAAGACAATGCTCTCTACAGTCAGTATAAGAAGGAAAGGGCTAAGGCAAATAAGTATAGCTCTCTTGGAAAGGCCCACATCTACCTTAAACAAGACTGACATTTCGGCACCTGAGCAAATTAAGTTGTATAAAACATAATGCGGGTTCGCTACATATAGCACACATATAAAATTGCATCACACTATGAACAGAGTAAGCATAACACAACATTTCAAGCCAATCAAACTGAACCCAATTCAACAGCAAGAAGAAAGTTACCTGAAAGACACCTAAATTTCTGTTGTACTCAGACTCTGGCAATGTCAAAGACACGGTTGCTTCCAGCTCGTGACGAGGAGGAATAACCTGCGATCTCCCACTCTTCCCCACCTCAACAACAATCCCTCCACATTTCATACCACAATCCGCACCGGCACAAGAACTTACCGGTAGATAAGCGGCCGGGCTGTGTTTCGTATAATCAAAGTTCAATTTGTCCTCTATCCTGATCGGCTCTGCCACCAGAAACCTCATTATAAGACCACTAATCAGAGCAGCAGTCACCAGTAAACCGACCAAGATGAAACAAACATACATCGACCAAAAGAGCCCCCAACCGCACCGCAGCACGAGCTTCCAAATTGACTTATTGTCCTCGAACCATTCACGTACAAAAGGACTCATTTTATCGCACACCGAATTGCTTACACTCGATATCTTTCCAGTCAAGCACTTCACGCCACGCCTCATTGTCGCATAGGGGTCGAAGACGAAGGCGTAAAATGTACGAAAACACCAAAATGGGAAAGTAAGAAAGCTAACTAACAAGTTAATTTGGAATCCAATTGCCTTAATTAGTATTCCCGCCATAGATATGAGCAAACTAGAAGACGTGGTTTCACCACGCGGAACCGCGGAGTCGGCCGAGTCAGCCGAGTCCGCCGAGTCGCCGATTCGTTCGTCATCCACCGTGGTCACCATAGACGCGTCATCCTTCCGCTCGCCCGCGCCATCACAGACCTCCTCGGACGGAGTCACGATCGACTCCGCCGCCGTGTCGCCGACTCCAGCATCGTTCGACGTTGTTATGTCGGAATCCTCGCTCTCATCACGCCGAGCGATAGCCGGAACCGAAATCGAGCTCCTCTCCTCCTCATCCGAGCGCGCTCGCTCGATAGGACCTTCGCCTTCCGTCGAATCGCGGTAGAGCCTGATCCTGTTCTCCCTGGAACGGGCGGCGAAGCCCGATTCGGCACCGGCCGGTCCTCCGGCGGGGACCCTACCCGAAGGCCGGCGCCGGAGGCCCGAGGGAATCTCCGGCGAGGAGGAGGGCGGCTTCGGTTCCGATCCGTCGAGGGGAGCGGCGGAGTCGTCGGGAGCTGGGCAATCGTAGAACGGGAAGTCGTCGCAGGCATCGTGAAACGTGGAGCCGGCGTCGCCGTCGTCGTCGTCGTCGCCGGAATTGGACGAGGCCATGGAGAATCGAGAGGTGAATCGGGAACGGAGATCGGGGGCTAGGGTTTTCTGGAGCGAGACAGGATGGGGAGGATCCTGTCCCCGGAGCCACGTGGCGGGAGAACCGAGCTCCACGTGGTATCTGGGCCAGCGGGGCACGGAGGGGGTAGAAGTTCCGAGACGCTAAAGCTCGGGCCGGGCCGGGCCGATTGTTTGGAGGCCCCAGAATTCCCGGGCCGGGCTGTCGGGCTCGAAAGAGAGACGGGGTACGCCAATTGGATTAGCCCGGCGGGCCTTAGTGGCTCAAGAAAGGCCCGGGGCGGTGTTTCTCATGAAGGATAAAGAAGGGACGGCACTCCAATTGAATTAGCCCAGTGGAACCTCTACACCTTGAAGCGGCAGATCCTTTAATCGAAACGGAGAATCTCCACCCACCGAAAGTAACAAGAAAATTGTCTATAAAATTCTAAACACGTCACGTTTTTGTTAATTCATTCTTGAACTTATTAACATTGCCAATTGAGTTCATCCTGACAATTTTGGTTGGAAATTGATAATATGAATGCTAGTTGTTTTACACGTAGACGACCGATACTAAAGAAAGTAATTTTTAATAAAATTTTAATATATTTTATTATTTTTGTCCTCTTTTTTTTTTTCTTTTTTTCTTTTTTTCCCTCTCTCCTTCTTCCTCGACAATGATGAGGTCACCCTCATCGAAATCTAGCAAGGGTTGACCATGGGTCCATGCCAGAGGCCTACGAGGGTGAGCCTTGCTAGCTTCAGGTAAGGTCAACAAGGGCGAGCCTCACCATCCTCAAGTGGGGCAATACTCAATAGCCTTCGGCAAGGGTCGCTAGTTGTTTCCTTTAGTTGGTCATTGGCCACCGCTTAAGCCCAATTATCGGCTAGAAAAAGAAGAATGGAGGGAAAAAAAGAAAAAAATTATAATATTATTGAAAATTATCTATACAAGACCGATTATTCCACGTATGTAAGATAGATAATGTCTATATCAACAATTTCCAATCAAAATTAACTAGATGGGTTTCAATTAATAAAACATGAAAATATTTAGAACTCAATTAGCAAAATTAAAAGCAAGTAATAGACTTTTTAGACGATTTTCCTCCAAAAGTAAGTTTAGGGCCCATGCCATCATCCGTATGCATGAAGCCTCTCGTTCAATGCATATGGATGAGATAGTTTACAGATCCTTGTGAAAATAAGTCATTTTAATCGGAAAGGGATAAGAACACTTTATAATTGCAATTTCCTCGCCACTTGTGTAGTGATTCCATGGCAATTCCCAATCCGATGTTGTCTCGCATCACTTGACTATGAAACGTGTTGTATACGCACACGTCTGTCTCTCGTTCCGGCCCGCGATTTTGCAGCCATGCACGTGTACTATGGTCGTACAACAATTTCTCCTCGACCGTGGCCCACTCGTCGGAACCGACGTCTAGTCAGCTCTGAGATATTCATTCTACGAGACGGGGTCTCGTCTCCGCGTGGGATGCCCACGTCGCTATCCGTTCGGATAGTCCAATTTCATGCGGCAACGAACGATGAAGAATCGAACACGGCCCATGCGGTCAAAGCCGACTTAAAAAGATTTCGACCCTTTGACCCCTCTCTTCTGCTGAAGTAAAATTCTTTATAGATTCGCCGTTGGCCAAACGTAATCACGAAGCAAAAAAGCCTTTGTAAATGAAACTAAAAGTTCACGAGCTAATATGGTAAAAATCTCTCCCAAAATTATTGCTTAATTTGTTTTTATTTTTTTCTCTTTTTTTTAATCATTTTATTTTTTATTTCTTTTTTCCCCTTTCATCATTCTCTCTTATGAAATTTTATTAAATAGCAAACTGTACTAATATACCTAAAATACAAAAATACCTCAAATATGTAATAAATATAAATATAATATATATTTATATTTATATATTTAATTTATATTACAAGATAGAATTAAATTCAAATATATAAATAAAACTAAGATTAAATTAAAAAACTAAATTTTCATTTTTCATATTTTGAATTTCTTATATTAGAGTTCAAATACTATTTATATTGAAATATAATTTCAATTTTCTTAAGTTAATAAGTTTGTCATTTGAAAAAAATAATTTTTCTATTATGGATATTATAAATCCTATCTACATATATTCCATCTCCTATAGGGTAATTTTATCCGGCCTATATCCCTTCTATATCCGATTTTATCTTATCTTAAGTAGGCATTAAACACGGTATATGATAATATTGATCTTATCTCGAATTTCATCTCAACTACCAAACGTAATCATAGTGTAAGATTTCCATCTTCAATGTAAAGTCTAAACTTAAGCCCAAGCTTATTCCAACTGAAGTAAACTTTACAGTCTAGTCTTGAGTTCGAACTAGATCGAGATAACTTCACTCCAAGAGTACTTTTCTAGATCAATAATATACTTTAAGATGATTATCAAACTGACCAAATTTCAATGAATAGTTTTGACAACGTCAAAATCTATTATGAAGTTTTCTCAATAGTGGCGGATCTTTTACTCAAATTACGGATTCTCTACCCACCTAGAGTAACTTTAGGAGCCACTCCATCCACTGTTTGCATGAAGCCCTTCGTTTGATACAGGTGAATGAGACATTTTATATATCCTTGTGAAAATAAGTCACTTCATTTAAAAAAGAAAAAGAATAAAAGAATAAGAACACTTCATGACTGCAACATCATCGCCCCTAGCAATGACTCCACAGCAATTCTCAATCCGGTATTGTCTCATGTCGCTTGATTGCGAATTTGAAACGGTTTCTATTCAAACGCGTCGTCTCTCTTTCCAATTCGGCGATTTTGCAGCCACGCACGTGTACTATGGTCGTATGATAAAGGGAAAATGTCACAAACAATCCCTAAACTTCTATTTAATATGTAATCTCGTCCTAGACTTTTAATTTGTTTAATTTGGCTCATGAAATATCGATAAATGTCCGATCTAATCCCTAACTATTTGAAAATTGACCAATTTTGTCCTTCCATTAGTTAAAGTTAACGGAATTGCGCATTTTGGTATTTTTACTTTTTAATATTTTTTTTTTTTTTTTTTTTTTCTTCTTCTTCTCTCGTCCCTTCATTGGCCATGGTGGAGGGAAGTCGGCGTCCGGTGAGGTTTGCCCTCGCCGCCCTTGGGCAAGGGCCGTCCTCACCGACACAGGGGAGGGTGGCCCTCGTTGGCGTCGGGCAAGGGCCTCCCTCGCCAGATCTGGCAAGGGCACCCCTTGCCCAAGTTTGGCAAGGGTCTAGCGAGGGCTGCTCCTGCCGATGTCAGGCGAGGGCTGCCCCTGCCGATGTTGAGCGAGAGCCTCCTTTGCCAGATCTAGCAAGGGCCGCCCTCACCCTCCCCAGCCAAGGGCCACTCTCGCCGACAGGTGAGGGCTACCCTAGCCAACCTAGGGTCACCAGTCCTTCGGTGGAGGAAAGAAGAGAAGAAGAAGAAGAAGCAAAAAAGAAGAAGGGAAAAACAGTCATCACTTAATAGTTTAAACGAAAGGACTAAATCAACGTTTGTTAATAATTAATGATCAAATGAAGAAATCGAAAGTTTCATAGATGAAATTGAACATTAGATAAAACCTCAGGGGTCATTTGTGACATTTTACCTACCATAATTTGTCCTCTACCCTGCGCCACTCTCGTCGAAATGGACGTCTAGTCAGCTCCAAGACAATAATTCTACGTGATGGGGTGTCGTCTCCGGGTGGGACACCCACGTCGCTGTCCGTCCAGATATGCAAATTGCATCCAATAACGAACGATGAGGAATCGAACACGGCCCATGGGGTCAAAGCCCGCTTAAAAAAGACTTCCACTAAAGGAAAAGTTATTTCTGGATCGTCATCGACCGACCGTAATCACCAAGCAAAAGCCTTTGAAAAATCCAAGACATCAACCCTGAGATTGAGATGCTCTGAAATTAGCTTTTATCTGGCAGCCACTGTTGACGGTCCCCCCAAACAAGTGGCAAATTCATTTACATAAGTATATATCGAGTAGTGGCATTTTCTCTTCTTTCTTTGTAATGAAACTTTCATGATGTCCTAAATGGAGTAGGCAACTGGACTAGTGTTACCTATTTTATAATGCTATGATCATTGTCCTATCCTTGGAAGAAGAAAAAGCATGGAGACCAATTTACAGCATTAATAAATTAAGCGGTGTGACATGGCAAACACTTGCCGAATGTTGAATATAGCTTGATTCAATAAATATATATTTTATTTTAGGAAAACTTTTCACTTTAATCACGAGCTCAAGCCCCACTAAATTAGCCTAGCAATGATTCAATTTATAAAGGCGTGGACGCCAAGAGAGATCTTAGCTTTTAGGCCCACGATTAAATTTCGGTTACATTCCCGTTTTTCGTCCACTAAGGGGGAGAATGTAAATATGCATATATAGTCTTTTTTCTTGAAAAAATATGCATAAATAGTTGGTTGCTTGTATTTAAGTATGGTGTAAAATATCGAGCTCCAATTACATTTTCATAAATTATTATGCTCAAATTATTTATTTCACATTGTAAAAATTCATTTCTATTCAAAACACATGTCACTAAATAACTTATGTAGAAACAAGAGCTACTGTTTTATAATCTTATTCTATGCTCATGTTATTTATTTGTTTATCTTCTGTTTATATTCATTGAATATCCTAACTTTGGAGATTTCACTACATACTCATTATGCCTTAATCTAAATTCTCATTTTTGGCAAAATCATTAAATTTCTTTAACTTTTCATGAATACAAAATTAAATTATAGCAAAAGCTGATTGGTCCAATAGGTGGCACGCGGCAAAACTGTCCCACATATCATAAGTGAAGTGTTTAGTGGCAAGTATTGGAGCGCACATTCTCTTAGCTTCGGCATTAACTATAGGCTATAGCTTCCACGTTAACTATGTATATAATGGGTTTGATTATGTGTTACCGGATAAGCTTGACTTTCCAAGGTCAAATAAACTCGATTAACATTTTTTATGCTAGGACTTTTTTGTTTTTAATAGAAGCATATTCTACTCTAAGCTAGAGTTTACATAAAGTAAATTTAAAACAATGTCATTTTGTGTCTAAATGCTGACATGTCGATTTTATAATATGGTGAATTGATATGTGTAATTGGACATTGAAAGTTTGATTACTCGATTAGTTCTGAGTACAATATAATGTAATAACTATAATATTGTGGAGTTCTTAAAATTAAATTAATTTAAGCTTAAACTCAAATGAGAAGTTTAGTACTTCAAAAAAAAAATTGAGAAAAAAACTCTTCAAAAATCGAGCATAAGTAATTGTAATTTTTACTAGCTAACACTTTCCACCTTCACAAAAGTCCCGAGGCAAAACAAGGAGAAAGCAAAAAATTTGATAATCTGACAGGAAAAGTTTAGGTGATGATCTTTTTGTCTTAAAATGACGAAAAAAGAAAGTTTGACTTCTGAGTTCGTTTGGTACGGTGGTGGGCCTGGTGGCTACGCTCGAACATGCACACCTCCAACCCAGAAAGGTCAAATAGAGTGGAGGGCGAGAGAGAGAGAGAGAGAGAGAGATATTCCTCGTTTTCGCATCAGGCAAATGGAGTTTGCTCCCTGTCGTCTTTTGATGCTACGTTTCCTCGTTTTGCTTCTTTTGACAATACCTTGAGAACGCAAGTCCAAAGCGAAAACAGCTATCTGGGTCCTGGCTTATCCGAGGCCCACATTTTCTCTTCATCATGGTTGCGAAGAACTCCTTAATTTTCTTGATTTTTGCCTTGAGCTACTTCAGGATGCTTAGATTGGCTGAACCAAAGGTTTCTCCCCAAGAAGGTGAGTGCAAAATCTTCATTTTGTCAACTCTGGAGATAATTAAAAGTTTTGTGCTGAGTTTTTCTGAGCTTTGCCTTCTTAAGATGGTTTGGAGTAGCTAAGTTGGCTTTGCATCTGTCTTTGTTTATGTAATTTTGTGTTTTTCAGCCTTTCTTTAGTGGGTTTGAAGCACAACGAGATCTGCTGTACAGTAACTTACAACAGAAATAAAAAGAACAGATAAAATCCAGTTCTCTCTTTCGTCACATTGTCCACAATTCTTATTTTGCTTGCCGTTATGCTGATTCTGCTGTTTCTTGGATTGATCTTGGTTGGAGTGGTTTCTTCTCTTGGGTCTGCATAGCAGAATTACTAAAACTTAGTCTAGGAACTTGGAAGCAAATTTGCAAAGATTGGTTTGGGGTTACGATTGTTTGTTATGCTTAATATTTTTCCAGTAAGTTGTCCTGATCTTTGCTAATGATATCAGGCAAATATCCTTAAATATTTGATTGGCTACTCAGGTCACTGCAATGACACTAATCTTTTTGCTTATTTTCTTCTTTACATGGTTCTGAATGGGATTCAGTGGACGCTCTTCAACAAATTGCTGCTAAACTGGGGGCCAAGTATTGGGAGTTTGATGGTGATTCTTGTGAAGTTGTAAAAGTTGGTGTAACAACAGAAATACCAAAAGGAGCCGAGAGTACCCTTGCTTGTGAATGCAACTTCCTAAATGATACCTTCTGTCATGTCATAAACATGTATGCACTCCTCAGCTCGTTACTCAGATTTAATGCATAGTTTTGCACCTTTACTGGAGAAAATATTCTTTTTTTGTCTATCTATAATATACAGTCTCTTAAGCAGGGTTGATGTAACTTACAACAGTAAATAGTGTGAATATCTGGGGCTGCTTAAACAATGTTCAGATTCTTGGTTGCAAACACAAAATGAGAGGTGTTACATAGGCAGCTGAATAACATGCATTACATGACAAAACAATGAAAAGGTTTGAGTCCACAATTTTCTTGGGAAACTAGTTATTGCGAGACCTTGAAAGCTGAGACTGTGACTCAAATGAGAGACTCGCTATATACAGGTATGAGAAAAAAAGGACCTCTTTTCTGCAGCTGGAAATTTTGATACTTGTAGACTAGGTAAAAATCTGTATATTTTGATGGAGTCAATTTCCGCAATTTTTCATAATATTCTTCAGAAGGAACCAAGAAGATGCTGACTCTTATTTTAAAATATATAATATGTAGGATGTTTAGATTGTAATCATCTACCTAATATTCCCATGCTTACTGGACTGCCTGCCACTATTTAGTTCAAAATTCTCATACCATAATAACATCCAATTCCAAACATGACATTTTAGAAGATTATGTAGACACATAGTGAATTATCCTAGAATATGTTGAGTATTTTTTTAATTATACTCTTTTCTACTTCCTTTTAATTTTCATCCTAGTTGGTTAAAAAACATTAAAGCCGGTCATTATAATTCCTTGTAACCTGTCAAAGAACAGCTTATATGCAGCATTGGTGAGTATAGATGCGCTTTGCAAATTTAAAACAGTTTTTCATTGCATGCTTGTAGCATAGCCCGTAAGGACCTCTTTCTGTTGTTTGTCTGTGTAGAAATTGTTCTCATTCATCGTGTGATGTTACTTGAGTTTGTCTAATTTTGGTTTTGATGCTTTGTAGAACTCTCAAGGGCTTTAGTCTCCCTGGGATCCTTCCCCCTGAACTTGCTAAGCTTCCTCACCTTAGAAAAATGTGAGACCTTAATTAAACACTATCATATTTCTTGCAGATATAAGCTAATATATGGACATGGAATACTTATTTGAAATCCTACTTTGTGGATAAATACTATCTTATTCTTGTAGTGACTTCGCTTATAACTACCTCTATGGGACAATACCTCAGGAGTGGGCTTCTATGCGGTTGACTTCAATGTAAGATCCTTCTAATGATTCTATTCTAATAATTCTATTCTAATAATTCTATCTTGCACTGGCATCTCATTAGCCTTGGTATAAATAATTGGAGTGATCGATGCAGCTCTGTTCTCGTGAATCGCTTATCTGGGGAAATTCCAAAGACTTTGGGCAGTATCACCTCTCTTACATACCTGTGCGTTTTCAACATCTTTGTCTCTGTTGCTTGCAAGTTTGCTTACAGCTGTAATAATGTCTATAGAATCTCTTAGTTGGCATGATTACTTTTTGCGGTGAAGCTAGGATACTTACTATGCAATTTCCTTAAGTTATGTTGGATCATACTATTAGTGATTTTACTGGGGATTCTAAATCAGATGCCTTGAGGCCAACCAGTTCTCTGGCAACATTCCTCCTGAGCTCGGAAGTTTGATCAACCTACGAACTCTGTGAGATGCTGTATAATTATTTATTGTCCACTTGTTCTGATTGCAAGTTTTATATATATTAGATGTTGATGTGGGCCTGTTCTTGGCATGTTATGCTGGCAGGATTCTGTCCTCCAATCAGTTAACTGGAAACTTGCCAACCTCTTTTGCTGGTTTGATAAATCTTACAGATTTGTATGATGTTGTCTCGTTCCTCCCATACAGATTATATATCTTAATTCAAATGTCTGATGACACATTTCAATTGCATAATGCAGGAGGATAAATGATAATAACTTCAGTGGCAGAATACCAGAGTTCATCAAGAACTGCTTACAACTCAATAGATTGTAAGATGGTTTGAAATTTTTTAAGCTAGAGATGGTGAATAAGAGCAAACACTACTCATTCCAAGCAAGTAACTATCCTTTTTCATATTGTGATGTGCAGAGAAATGATCGCAAGTGGGCTGGAGGGGCCTATTCCAACTGTTGTCTCACTTTTGAATAACATGGTCCACTTGTAAGCGTACAGTATCCTGTCATGATCCTGTGAAACTCATATTTGAAAATCTGACGTGCAGTTATCAAGTTGAGAAATTTAGAGCATGTTCTTATGTCTTTTTCAGGAAAATTAGTGACATAATCAGTCCCAGACAGCTATTTCCTAATCTCAGTAATATGACAGGCCTCGTAACATTGTAGGTTTGATTCTTGTTTCACTCATTTCTGTACTAGGAAATCATTTCGTTACATGTCGTGAATGTTTGAGTAACTAATCTGTTACATTGTCAGGGTGCTAGGGAGCTGTAACATATCTGGGGAGATTCCCTCTTACATTTGGAACTTAGAAGAACTAGAAGTCGTGTAAGTATTACTCGTGTGAGTTATCGTCTGTAAAATTTCTAAGCTTGCTTTTTGCATCATGTACAGTACAAATCATGCTAATGTCCACATCACTCATTCTCAATTTCGAGAAGACTTTCTAACCATCTTCCATAATCTGAAAGATCCTTCGGAGAAGTCAGTGCAATTTTTCATTGTTGCACAAAGGTAGTGGTTAATCTCGTGTGGGTGCTCAAATGAACTTGGAACTTTCTTTTTTAGCCGCTGTATGAGAAACGGTAGATGCACAAGTAGGATTTGTCAAAGTCATGCTGTGCAAGAGAGCTGAAAGGGCACAATGATAACATTCCATGATCAAAGGATATATTCTACTGACGGTGTTGCCTCAAATATGCCAGAAGTTAGGTGCGAAATTCGGTTGGGACCTTGTACTGATCTTTCTTTTTAATAAAAGGAACAGTCAAATTGTACTTTTTGTTTATTAACTCAATTAACTTAAACTTGATATATCCATGTACCATTGTTCGGCACTAATACAGAATTGCCTCCTGCTGTGGTTGTCCACATACATTTTCTCCGATCTGCAATAGTGGACTGTTCTAAGCACCTAGAATTAGAGCCTTGAAAGTGGACATATTTTTCCCACAACCAAGACATTGACTGCTGCCCCTTCTTACTCGTACTTTACCAGTTGACAATTGGCGTGAGTTGCAATAGTATACATATGTATAATTCATAACCTCAAAAGATTTGGTTCCACTCCTGATTAACAGCCACAAACAGTACTTGACTGACATCACCATATCACAATAAACCATGCATCTTTTTTTCGATTGTTTTTATGATTGGAGGACCAAACTGATGTTGCATGGAATTTGTGTATAAATTGGGAATGCGTGATTCATATTAATCCAAAGTTCGTTTTTCAGTTGGTGACCAAATTTAACTATACAAGAAAGTTACCAATATGGGCAGGGGGTTTTCTTGGTAGGATGTTTGGTGTTAATTTCTGCATCTGGTCAAGTTTGTGTACATACTGTCTTCTCAACATTACTACCCTCTGATTATGTTCTGTACACAAGACTTAGAGCTGGCTTTGTTAGCTGAGATCTCTGTTTTCAGTTTTTGGAGTAATATTGCACATACAAGCACTCATATCCTCCATTTAACAGGGATCTCAGCTTCAACAGATTAGTTGGTGAAATTCCAGCGACAATCACTGCAAAAAGTGTGAGATTTATGTAAGTCTGTACCCTACCAATTGTAAGAGGTATAATGAAATGGGTGGTGACATGACCATGTAAATGAAGATTTGTTTATAAAAATCTTTCTTTATAGGATCGAATTAAAAGCTGAAAAATTGAGCCATGTGATCATCACATATATCAGTTTTTTTATTTTATGCGCTCTAAGAGGTAGAGGGAAGATATGAAGCCATGTTTTACAAAACACAACATGCTTGTAGTAGCAAATGTTGCAACCTCAAATGGGGCATTCAATCTGTAACTATGTCACAGTATATATTCTGATGCATCAATAAGTTTTGTTTTTCTCATGTTTTTTGGTGCTCAATTTTTCTTCATGAGTGCTAAAGCGCCAGATTTTGTTTTGGCTAGCTTTCTAACGGGCAATATTCTGAGTGGACAAGTACCAGACTCAATCTTGAAGGATGGAACCAGTGTGTATGTTTTCTTCTTGTCAAAGTTGATTTCACAAGCTTACTTCTGAATTTTTGGTTTGCCCTCTTTCGCTTATTTGGGATACAATTGCTGTCAAATCTTCATCTTAAGATAAAATCACTTGAATGCTTGTTGTTGCGTGGATGCAGCGATCTTTCTTACAACAACTTTTCATGGCAAAGCTCTGACCAACAAGCTTGTCGGGACAACTTGTGAGGATTCTCTTGATTTTTGCCCAATAAGTCATAGTGTTATGTACTCAAGAAATCTGATGAGTCAGTTTTTCTTCATCTGTCAGGGACCTAAACTTGAACCTATACAAAAGCTCTTCACAGGAGAACAACCTGTAAGATTTCTTGGTTTTTCTTTTTCCCTCACTTTACAATTCTTTTACTTGCTTTAGACGTCTATCATTTATTATTTCTGCTAGCTCTGTTCAAACTATTATGTCCTTGATTCATTTTCAAAAGGCAGGAACACTTATCTTTAACTATGGGTTTATGTTTCTACTCTGCCGCAGAAGTAGAGCCGTGCCATGCTTGGACAACTTCCGCTGTTCACGCTGTATGTATTTTTCTGTGAGCTGCAAAACATGTATTGGATACAATGCCTTTCTGTATGAAAAATGAGAAGGTTTTCTTTTTCTGTCCATGGACGGCATCTCCTCATTATTTTGTTCCTAAGATGCGGAGCATTCTTTTTGTAAAATTTTGTGAGACCATTGTCAACTATTCTAAAGTTTAAATTATTAAATGAGGGCTTGATTTAACATTGCTTAAACACTCCCCCTCTCTCATAAGTTGGGACTTTGGTCTACAACTATTGCGTGGAAATGAATAATAGGGGAGGCGAATAAAGGCCTGATAAGATTTGTATCTAGGACCTTTTGCTCTGATATCATGTAAAGTTTTGTAAAACCACTGCCAACTATTTTGAAAGCTTAACCTATTAGATAAAGGCTTAAATTAATATTCAAATACGCTAACACACTTATTTAAGGTCCATCATTTAGTTTGCTGAAGTTTAAACTTGTTGTGACAGATTCGAGTTGCCAACATGTTAATTGTGGTGGACAAGATGCAAACATCAAAGAAAATAAACAGACTGTTCTGTATGAAGGAGATGGACAGGTCAAGGGCGGTACTGCATTATACTTCTTTGATAGAAATCGGAATTGGGGGTTTAGTAGCACGGGTGACTTCATGAACGACAATGATTTCCAAAATACACTATACACTGTAACTTTATCAGATGCAAACATGGATGTTCGCTATACAACGGCAAGAATCTCTCCGATTTCGCTTACCTACTTCTTTTATTGCTTAAGAAATGGACAGTACACTGTACATTTACAGTTTGCAGAGATTCAGTTCACAACTGACAATGCATTTAATAGTCTTGGGAAGCGAATGTTCCATATATATATTCAGGTAGTTCCACGTTTTACTGTTGCGTCTTGTGCTTTATACATATTTGGAGTTGGGCATTCCTCTCAACATGCTACAATATCACAGGACAAATTAGTCCGGAAGGATTTCAATATCAAAGATGAGGCGGGTGGGGTTGAAAAACCTGTAGTGGAAATATTTAATGTCAATGTGACCAATAATATGCTGGAGGTCCGACTTTCTTGGGCTGGTAAAGGAACAACAAGAATTCCCCGTAGAAGTGTTTATGGTCCTCTAGTATCAGCAATTTCTGTTGTCTCTGGTGAGTGAATTGTTTATATCTTTTCTTTACGTATAATTGCTCTAGAAGTCAGTAAATGTTTTTCATAAAATCTTTGCAATTTACAAAACCAGTGTAATTTTGCCTGTACTTTGCTTTGATTGTTTAAAAGTAAAAGTCCAACTGCTTCATTATAATTTGGTCCCAATGAATAAGAGTACTTATTAGGTGAGACATTACCCACCCCAACTTAGGGATAAATCAGTGTCCATTATATGCTCGGACTAATGGTAGTACTACTACTACCTTTTTTTTGTTTTTGTTTTTAAGAATATGTCGCTTAGCTTTTTCTTCGCAGGTCCAGTTTTGGTATGTGTGACTAGACCTTTCTAGTTGTTTGAGCCTCCAGCTTGCTTTGTTTAAAGGTGGATTGAATACGTGTGGGAGGCACACTCTGGTCAAATTTTATGGGCATTTGGTTTTCTTCAGAAATATTATGCTTCTGCTTTTGCTGAATGTTAAAGGATGAAGTACACTTCATTTTGCTGGCTTCTCATCATGCTGTCTCTATAATGATAAACATAGAAAAAATTTCAATATTCTTCTTAGTTTAGTCAAATTGCTACAGTATAACATGCTGAAAAAGTGCACCTGCTGCTCTCCTCTATGTCAAGAGTAGATCTCGTTCTTTTCTTCTCTCCTTCTTGAAAGCTGAAAACAGATGAAGTGCTTAAATTTGCATTCACTGCCACATGGATGAGGACATGACCTGGTACATTTTAGGATCGTGCTTGAAACAGAGTGAATTTTACTAGTCTTGCAGTGTTGTGCATATGATAATTTATATGTGGTACGAAACCATATAAAGACATGGATATAAACAAAATGCTTTCTTGTTCTTTCAATTGAGTGCAGAAAGTACCTAAGGAGGATTTGTTTAAACCTACATTCTTCGTTAAATAAGATCATACATTACATGATGTTGGTTTTCAAAAGCAAAATAGAAGGATTTCTTTCCTTCATTCACAGTATAAACTAGAGTTTGTACTTTCCTTTGATGTTTTCCTTAGTGCTTTGTTCAGAAGTAGTATTATTTTTTGAGTTGTTTCATTGGGCAGGTTTTGAAGCTTGCTCTAGTCAAGGAAAAAGGAGAACTAATTCTATCTTCATAGGAGTTGGAGTCTCGTGCTTTGTTTTCTTCATGCTGTGCATCCTTTGGTGGAAAGGGTACTTGACTGGGAAAAGGGGGAGAAGAAAATCTGCAGGTTGTACCATGAATCCCTCCCTTTCAACGTGGATCATATGTGTACAAGTTCAAATGAAATCCTTTTTTCAGGGCCAAATATATATATGTCTGGCATTCACACATCAAAAGAGACAAACGGAAACATAGGCGCATTTATTCATGAATGTTCCTTTCTACATATTTTTTCACTTCCATTCCTTCATTCTTTATTTTGCTCTTCCTTCATTCTTTTAAGAAAAAGGTTCTTCAGTCGGAAAACAATGGTTATACATCTTAGTCTGCATTGCTGCGAGAGTTTCCTTTGGGCATTGGAGAACTATTTCCCACTGATTTTTTAAAATCCTTGTCCAGATGATAACACAGGATTGGATCAGCAAATACGGACTTATTCTTTGCATCAAATTAAAGCAGCAACTAATGATTTCAATCCTGCTTCTAAGATTGGAGAGGGTGGCTTTGGTCCTGTATACAAGGTATAAAAATGCTATTCGTATGTCGACAATAACAAAGTTCCCACTTAGTTTGCTTTGGAAGAAAGTGTGAGTTATTGTGGTGTGCAGGGTCAATTACCTGATGGTACTTTGGTAGCAGTTAAACAGCTCTCATCCAGATCGAAGCAAGGGAATCGTGAATTTTTGAATGAGATAGGCATGATTTCTTGTTTACAACACCCAAACCTTGTCAAGCTTCACGGTTGTTGCATTGAAGGGGATCAACTGTTGCTGGTCTATGAGTATATGGAGAATAATAGTCTTTTCCGTGCTATGTTTGGTGAATCTGAATTTTTCAATTGTAGTTCTTGCTAAATTTTCATGCCATGTGATCAAATTTCGGTGTATAGACAGTGAATGGGTATTTTGTAGGTCCACAGAACTATCAGCTTCAACTTGACTGGCCTACAAGGCTTCAAATCTGCATTGAGTGGCTAAAGGTCTGGCATTTCTTCACGAAGAATCCAGACTTAGAATTATTCATCGAGATATTAAAGCTACTAACGTGCTGCTGGATCAAGATTTGAACCCCAAAATATCCGACTTTGGATTGGCTAGGCTCGATGAAGAGGAAAAGACTCATATTAATACCAGGGTTGCCGGAACAATGTGAGTAGCCATGTCTCTGAGAATATCACAAAAACCATATTTTGACTTGTTCTTATATGTATGATGTTGATGTCTGATGGAAATTTTAACCTAGAACTTATATCCTTATTTGCAGGGGATACATGGCACCTGAATATGCCCTATGGGGATACCTCACCTATAAAGCAGATGTGTACAGCTTTGGAGTTCTTGTATTGGAAATTGTTAGTGGTCAAAGCAACAGTAGTTTTGTGCCAAGTGATGAGTGCATTTGCCTCTTGGATTGGGTAAGTTCTTCTCATTTTTAACTGCGACCGGTGCTCTGTATGATGAACAATCTAATGCGATGGCATGGTATGACGAGATTCATGAGAAGAGCATTTACTCATTTCAAGAAAATCTTCACTTTTAAATTATCTCGGTTTCAGTACTAGAAATTTATAGGCATTTACATCATTGAATTTAATAAAGGTGCTTGTCATATTAGAAAATGGCCCGAAACATGATATGGTGATCCATTTATTCGATGCTGACGATATTAATGCCATGATTGCAGGCCTGTCAATTACAACAATCTGGCAACTTGATGGGACTAGTGGATGAGAAGTTGAAGCCTGAGACTGATCGAGAAGAGGCAGAAATGGTTATCAAAATAGTTCTACTTTGCACCAATGCATCGCCATCGCTGAGACCAACAATGTCTGAGGTGGTGAACATGCTCGAAGGAAGGGCAACTATTCCAGATTCAATCCCAACACCAGGCAACTACACCGAAGACCCGAGGTTCAAGGCTCTGAGAGACCTTGACTATCACATGAAGGGTCGAAGCATGAGTGGAAGCCATTCGGGGAACATGCCATCAGGGAGCATGACTGCAGTACACACTTCTGGTTCGTCTTCGGCTTTTACCCACGATGAATGTGAGGAGATTAAACCAGAGTCAAGACTGTATTGAGCATAAGTGTATGTTTTCTTAGATTTAGCAATTTTGCAGCTGCATCAACGAAGCTCGCGGTGCTTGTACAGATGTTACGCACGTCTCGGTGGTGATGCATAGAAGGATCTATGCATCAGCTGTACAATAATATTCTTTACCGATTTTACTAGTAATGGTGGTCAAAAGATGTTTTTCTCTCGCCTTACCTTTTCCTTATCTCATTGTCGCATGGGGGTCGAAGACGAAGGCGTAAAATGTACGAAAACACCAAAATGGGAAAGTAAGAAAGCTAACTAACAAGTTAATTTTGAATCCAATTCCCTTAATTAGTATTCCCGCCGTAGATATGAGCAAACTAGAAGACGTGGTTCCACCAAGCGTGTTGACACCTAATTTAAACTCATTTTTTAAAAATAAAAGATAATATTTAATTATAGAGGAAAATTTTGAAAAAAAATTTGAATTCAAAAAAATTCAACATTGATGTGATTTTGGAGCCACTTTTTTGTTAAGAAGTTGAGTGAATATTGGGAATCTTCAACAACTTCGAGTCATTCTTCTATAAAAAAAAGAAGGCGAGGTTTCGGAACCAAAGGAGGGCCGAAGAAATTAGCAAAAAGCGTTCTGTGTTTTGATGGTGAGAGAATTTGGCAAATGATGGTGAGGTTTAATGGGGGACTTTTGGGATGAGTTTTCAAAGCATTCACAAGAGGGGATAAGAGTTTTTGTGAGAGAAAAGTCAAAATGGGTGATCGAGATAGATCTCCTTAGTGTATTGCCAACCCTTTGGATTCGTAAGGACCGGATCATCTTGATCGTATTCATTATAAAATTTTTGAATATACTTGAGACCAAGCTTTGGTTACCAAAGCATGGTGAAAAAGGAATGACTTGGATCAGAAAAGGAAGTGGGTCAAAGATGTGTACACCAACCATAACCTCGCTCTTATTAAGCAAGCGATACATCTCGCAGTTCGGTCGTTCGCTTAGGCCGCAAAACTTCTACTACGAACCCCATAGCCATTTTAACCAAGCAGTCTTCGTTAACTAACACCCGGACCCACTGCGCGATAATATCACTAATACCTGGTGTTTTGATTCGTCTTTATTAATTTTCATTCAAAACAATTGATTCGTACCCCTTGCTCCTTGTCGTATTGAACCTTTTATCTTCGGTCAAGGAAGTGTCTCGAAATCGAGATGCTCTTATTCCCTTCAGTGAAGGCGGTAAGGTCATCATGGGACCAACAATTGCGAGAGGCGAGAAAGGATGTTCTCATACTTCATAATCCCACCAATTGTACAAACTTCATCACTTATAAGAATTTATTGGTCATCCCCATTAGATAGTAAGAATCTGGAATAGGAATCCTTCCTCCTTTCAAACTCTTCTTTTCATCATTCATCGTTCTAGGTATGTTTTGAATCCCAAATAAGGTGTCCATCCTTCTCACCATGATTCAGAAACTGTTCATTGGTGAAATGTTTACACATCAAATGATGAAATACTACACTCCAAGGGAAGTAAAACCAAAAGATGAATAGAGATGCATTTCTTTTTCTATGCATATTTCGAATCAAGAAAATAAAAGAAGCACATAAGATAAAAAAAAAAAATTTGAGAAAAATCTTTAAGTTTTAAGAATAGACAATATTTCACCATCCGGTCAAAGGAAAACCTCTTTTGTTTTAAAGAAGACACTATTTGCATCTCCAGAGCATTCTCATGTCCAAAAGAACTTCATTAGGGACCCGCCATGGCTTAAAAGTGCAATCAAAATCTTTGATATGGGAGGACCAAGGTCTAATGAGTTCTTCCAAAAAGGTAAAAATTTTGTAAAAGCTCCAAACAAAAGCAATGGGAAGTACAAGAAAAAACATGTCCCATGTGAACTTTTCGCCTCCGTTTATTAAGGGTCTTTAACCTTAACTGCTCAAAGGAAAATCTTTAACACAATGATCAACAATCAATAGTATGAGTTTTCTCAAGAGAATTAAAAACAATGAAGCAAGAAGAGTGCGAGGGATTACAAATTTCCCACGGTGATAATAGAACCGTAAAGATAGGTAACCATATGTACTAAGAACTAATTTCTAGCTTCTATAATCGAATGAGCCGTTTAATTTTTTTCTTTTTATTACATAATAGAAAAAAGCGATACCCATTCCACTAAGGACAACAACCCACACCTTATCGTGCCAATTGACCGAAAAGTCATCATGATGTGTGATGGGAATTATCTCATGGACAACACTAAGATGGTGAGGGGGTTTCACAAAGATGACGTACCTTGGTTCCTCAGTGGACAAATCCTCGTGTGGGTTGGGATATTGAAAGACCTGAGTTCCAAAGACTAAATCCAGCAAAAGTCATTTGCCTCCAATGCCCATGAGAGGGGATAAGAGTATCTTCCTAATACGCAAAAAGGGCCACTTCATTTTTTAGAAATAAAAGATAATCGATCAAGGAGATTCGCGAAATGTAGTCCTTGATTTTGAAATCTTAATTACCTTAGAAAGTCATCTTCCCCCACCGTGGTGAGAAAACATCGAAGCCACAAAATTGAATTAATAATATATCTTTAAAGAACTATTGATGGCCTACTATAGAAGTAACAACTCACACCATATATAAGAACATCATATTCAAAAGAAGGTGACGGAAAATAAATTACGAGAGGCAAATGGGCCTTGGGTAACAAAAAAGGGAAGGGCAAGATGAACTAAGCCCTTAATTTTGAGAATTGCAATTGATTGGGAGAGGGTTCGACAGAGAGTGAGAGAGACGGGAGAGAAAAATTAAAAAAATGGGAGGAAAGAAGAAGACTGTTCTTCTTCCTCGCTGGTTCGTTCGCTGCTGCCCAGACCGAGCTCCTGCGCTATCGGTCTCTCCGCGCCACCTCCACTGCAATCCCGCGAGCCTGCCACCTGCTGCTCGCACCAGCCCTCCTCGCCGATCAAGCCGCTGGACTCCACACCGCCACAAAGACCCGAGCGACGCCGCTGCAGCGCCCAGACCTCCTGCGCTACTCTGCCTCCGACGTGCCCTTCGCCAGCGACGCCCACGACCCGACGCCGATCCAGGCGATTCCCCCCTTTGAGCGCTGCAACCAAGCAACACCGCTCGACCGACTGCAGCAACACCAGAATTCGGCGCCTCTGCTTGAGCACCGACGCCCCTGTCTCCACTCAGCCGACGCCCGCAGCGCACCTCACCGCTCCACTCGCCGTCTGCCGACGCTCGCCGCGCCACCGCCTGCCTTCACCGGAGTCCCGACGCCGACCTGAAGCTCCGCCGAGCCGCAACCCGCTCCGCTCACGCCACAGCCCTGCGTCCGACGTTGCTGCTCCTCTGCTCGCTGCTGCACGCCTGAACAGAGCCACCTGCTGCCTCCCCTGTTTTTGTTGCAGGTCCGGTTATCACCTGAGCCTCGCCGGAGTTCCGACGAACAGCCCTGTTTCGAGCGGCAACCCATTACCGAACCATCATCGCAGCTCAGCCACCACTGTTTCTTCGCCATTCCTCAAGTTAACCGTGAGGTATACTAGGTAGATTTTTAGATTAAGGTCGCATTTGTTTGTGTTTCTGTTTAAAAAGTGTTTCAGAGAGATTTATGTTCTGGGAATAATTTTTAACCGTAAAGACGTGTTTGATAAACTTATTTCGGAAATAAAAAATGGATAGAAACACGTTCAATAAATTTGTATTTTTTTGTTTATTTTAATATTTTAATATTTTAATATTTTTTTCTTTCTTTTTTTTTTTTCTTCTTTTAGCCGATCGTTGGCCTCAGCCATGGCCGATCGGCCGACGAGGGTCGGCGGCCTCGGCCATGGCCAGCGATCGGCCGTAGAGGGTGAGCTCGGCCCGCCGAGCCTTGCCGGTGGTTGGGCGAGCTCGGCGTCGCTGTGGGCGGCGACCCTCCGGCGAGGTCGCCGGCCAAAGAAAAAGAAGAAAAAAAAAACTTTTTATTCTTTCAATTCTTCAAAAATGTTTTTGAACAAAAATAACTTTTTTTTGTTTCTTATTTCTGTTCTAATTTTGTTTTTAACAAAAAAATAGATTTTCAACAAAAACGCAAACAAACGATTTTCTGTTTTTTTTTGCTCCTGCGAACAAAAAAAAACAGAAAATCTGTTCATGAACAACAAAAAAAAAACACAAACATGCAGACCCTAAGTTTATTTTGAGTATTTGGACTCATAGTTTTCTTTTTATTCTAACTTGATTTGTTATGATTTATTATCATTACCCAATTTAGGAAATTGGTCATATTAAGTCATGATAATCAAAAAGGGAAAAGTGCCAAAAAAGTCCTAAACCTTTTGTCTTTGTGCCGATTTAGTCCTAAACCTTTTTTTGGTGCCGATTCAGTCCTAAACCTTTTTAAGTTGTGCCAATTTAGTCCTTTCCGGCCAATTTTGGCCGATTTTTTTTCGACGGACGCCGTCGGGACGACGTGGCATGATCGATCGCCGACGTGGACAGCTTTTAATAATATTTTAATATTTTTTTATTTTTTAAATATTTTTTAAATATTTTTAAAATATTTTTAAATACTTTTTATTTTTTATTTTTTTTTTTTTATTTTTGTCTTTTTCCTCCGGCCGGTCGCCGAAGTCCGGCGACCGGCCGTAAGCGACCGCCGGCGAGGGCGAGGCCGACCTCACCAGATCCGGCGGCGAGGTCGAGCCTCGCCGCCATGCCCTCGCCGAGATTCGGCGAGGGCGAGCCTCGCCCATGGCCGCCTCGCCGGATCGGCCATGGGCGAGGCTCGCCTCGCTTCGGCCGGTTGCCGAGGCTCGGCGACCGGCCGTAAGAGACCGCCGGCGAGGGCGAGGCCGACCTTGCCGGGATCTCGGGCGAGGTCGAGCCTCGCCGCCATGGGCGAGGGCCGGCGAGGCTCGCCCTCGCCTCGGCGAGGGCGAGCCTCGCCCATGGCCGCCTCGCCGGATCCGGCCATGGGCGAGGCTCGCCTCGCTTCCGGCCGGTTGCCGAGGTCCGGCGACCGGCCGAAGAGACCGCCGGCGAGGGCGAGGCCGACCTTGCCGGATCTGGCGAGGTCGAGCCTCGCCGGCCATGGGCGAGGGCCGGCGAGGCTCGCCCTCGCCAGATTCGGCCGTGGCGAGCCTCACCCATGGCCGCCTCGCCTCATCCGGCCATGGGCGAGGCTCGCCTCGCCGAGCCCTCGCCCGATCTCGATCTCGCGAGATCAGGCCATGGGCGAGGGCGGCGAGGCTCGACCTCGCCAGATCCGGCGAGGGCGAGCCTCGCCCATGGCCGATCCGGCGAGGCGGCCATGGGCGAGGCTCGCCCCGCCCACGGCCGCCGAGGTCGGCCTCGCCCTCGCCGGCGGTGACTTCTGGCCGGTCGCCGGACCTCGGCGACCGGCCGGAGGAAAAAGACAAAAAAAATAAAAATAAAAATAAAATATTTTAATATTTTAAAAAAATTTAAAATATTTTTAAAATATTTTTAAAAAATTTAAAATATTTTTAAAAATATTAAAATATTATTAAAAGTTGTCCACGTCGGCGCCGATCATGCCACGTCGCCCGACCGCGTCCCGTCCAAGCAAAATCCGGCCTAAATTGCCGGAAAGGACTAAATTGGCACAACTTAAAAAGGTTTAGGACTAAATCGGCACAAAAAAAAGGTTTAGGACTAAATCGGCACAAAGGCAAAAGGTTTAGGACTTTTTTGGCACTTTTCCCTAATCAAAAATATTGAGCCACAAGACGTCGGGTTAGATTTTTGATTATTTCGACTTTTTATGGCAAAATTCATGAATTGTTTTGTATCATTGATTCATATTAAAATAATATGTCATTGATTTACATGGATGGATTTTTTTTATTTTGGCGTGTCATCGTTATTTGCTCATCATATATCATGCATTATAGAGCTTAAGTATTTAAGTCCATACATATCTCATGTTTAAATCAACGCATTTTAATTTTTAAGATTCATATAGAATTAGGATAATTTTCCTTTAATAAAATCAAAACAAAAAAGAGCAAAAAATGTTATTTAGGTTATATAGATTTCATAATGTGCACACCATATGTTGCGCTTTAATTAGTGGGTCGTAGGTTAATGCTTTAATATTCCCGTCGTGTAGTTGTTTAAAAAAAAAAAGCCAAAGATTAGTATTGCATCATTATGTTATTTTTTTAATAAGAATTATTAAGTCATTTTTTTTAAAAAAAAGAAGAAAACACAAAAGTCATTTATTTGGTTAGTTAATAGGTTAGTTCATTCGCCCCAGTGGCCACCTTTCTAACTTGGAAGGGGGAGGTGAGGGGTTCAAATCCTCACATTCTCAGGGGGGATTGGGGTGGGGAAGATTTCATCAGGAGTGAATTTCGACTTCCACGCCCTGTAAGGAGACAGGGCAAAAGTCTGAGCGTGAGTGTTAGAGTAGGATTAGAGTATGACCGACCAAAAAAAAAAGAAAAAAATGTTAGTTCATAATTAATCCCATTTCATGTCATCATTGTTAGTGCAGGTTGCATATGTGTAATAAAAAATCATTAAAAAAAATCATAAAAAGAACATGTATATAGAATTACCACGTCATACATCTCATATCATATAGTATATGCATATTTAGGGTTATGTAAATTAGATTGCACACATATTGTAATGAGTTAAATTATGTCACATGAATTGCATCTCATATGTCATTAAAGTAAAACTCATGCATATTAAATTTAGATTAAGATTGCATATAATTAACATTTTTTTTAAAAAAGGAAAAAGAAAAATTAGGTGAAATCATGTTTAGGGCATGCATTTTGATTAGTATTTTTGTAAGTTTTTCTTTAGAGAGTGGACCTTAATCAAGTTGTAGTTTATAATTTCTTACAATTTATCACTTCAGTTGATTGAATGTTATTTCATTGATTGTGCAGCCGCATGACCACCCTTTGCATGTTAGTAGCTTAGGTTAAAATTAATCAAGACCGCCTGCAAAATATTTTTTAAATTAAAATGAGAAGGTACCGAAAGGGTGTTAGATTTTTCTAGCGTAATCATGTCCCCGGACCTATTGAATATCTGGTTCGCAAAAGTAAAGTATTCTTCCATACTTTACTTGGGTTTCTAACCAACCCTAATTGGTTAGTGGCGGCTCCAAATTGAGTATAATTGCATGTTTAAATGTGTTAATTTCTTAGTATCAAGTGACGATTGGTAGGACTTGGGAGAGTCCGTGCCAAGTCTTCGGACTTAGTAATCCAATAGTCTTCTTTGAGTAATTCACCCTCGGGAAGGTCGCGACAAAGCGGAACGGCCAAGTCAGCCGAGTGCACCGAGTTGCCGATTCGTTCGTCATCCACTGTGGTCACTATAGACGCGCCATCCTTCCGCTCGCCCACGCCATCACAGACCTCGGACGGAGTCACGATTGACTCCGCTGCCATGTCGCCGACTCCAGCATCGTTCGACGTTGTTATGGCGGAATCCTCGCTCTCATCACGCCGAGCAATATCCGGAATCGAAATCGGTGTTTCTCATAAAGGATAAAGAAGGGGCGGCACTCCAATTGAATTAGCCCGGTGGAAGCTCCACACCTTGAAGCGGCAGATCCTTTAATCGAAACGTAGAATCTCCACCCACCCAAAGTAACAAGAAAATTTTCCATAAAATTCTAAGCCCATTACATTTTTGTCAATTCATTCTTGAACCTATTAACATTGCCAATTAAGTTCATCCTAATAATTTTGATTGGAAATTGCTAACATGGACACTAGTTATTGTACATGGCAGAATCGATACTAAAATAAGCAATTTTTAATAATATTTTAATATATTTTTCGAATGATATATTTTATTATTTTTGTCCTCTTCTTTTTTTTTTTTTTTCCCCTCCCTTCTTCTTCCTCGACGACAGTGAGGTCACCTTCGTTGGAATCTAGCAAGGGTTGACCTTGTCAAAGGCCTACGAGAGCGAGCCTCACTGGCTTCGTGTAAGGTCAACAAGGGCGAGCCTTGCTGTCCTCTAGCACGGTGATCCTCAATAGCCTTCGATGAGGATCACTAGTCGTTTCCTTTAGTCTGTCGTTGGCCACTACTTAAGCCCCGTTGTCGGTTAGAGAAAGAAGAATGGAGGGAAAATAAGAAAAAAATATTATAATATTATTCAAAATTTTCTAAATTAGCACCGACTAGTCCATGTATTTAAGATAGACATAGTCCATATCAGCAATTTCTAATCAAAATTAATTGGATTGATCTCAATTGATAATACGTGAAAATATTTAAAACTCAATTACCAAAACTAAAAGTAAGTTATAGACTTTTTAGACAATTTTCCCCTCGAAGTAAAGTTTAGGGGCCATACCATTATCCGTATGCATAAAGCCTCTCGCTCGATGTATATGGATGAGATAGTTTACGGATCAAAATAAGTTATTTTAATCGGAAAGGGATAAGAACACTTTATAATTGCAATTTCCTCGCCACTTGTGTAGCGATTCCATGGCAATTCCGAATCCGATGTTGTCTCGCATCACTTGACTGCAAATATGAAACGTGTTCTATACACACACGTCGTGTCTCTTTCCGGCCCGCGATTTTGCAGCCACGCACGTGTACTATGGTCGTATAATAATAATTTCTCCTCGACCGTGTGCCACACGTCGGAACGGACGTCTAGTCAGCTCGGAGATGTTAATTCTACGAGACGGGGTGTCGTCACCGCGTGGGACGCCCACGTCGCTGTCCGTTCGGATAGGCCAATTTCATGCAATAACGAACGATGAAGAATCGAACACGGCCCATGCGGTCAAAGCCCGCTTAAAAGGCTTTCGACCCTTTGACCCCTCTCCTCTGCTGAATTAAATTTCTTTTATAGATTCGTCATTGGCCAAACGTAGTCACGAAGCAAAAAGCCTTTGAAAAATCCAAGACATCAGCCCCGAGATTGAGATGCTTTGAAATTTAGCTTCCATCTGGCAGCCATTGTTGACGGTCCCCCAAACAAGTGGCAAATTCATTTACATGTGTATATATCGAGTGGCGGAATTTTCTTTTCTTTCTTTGTAATGGAACTTTTGTGATGTCCTAAATGGACTAGTGTTGCCTACTTTATAATGCTATGATCATTGTCCTATTCTTGGAAGAAGAAAATGGAGGCCGATTCACAGCATTAATAAATTAAGCGGTGTGACGATGGCAAATACTTGCCGGATGTTGAATATAGCTTGATTCTATAAATATATATTTTTTATTTTAGGAAAACTTTTCACTTTAATCACAAGCTCAAGCCCCACTAAAGCAGCCTAGCAATGATTCAATCTATAAAGGCGTGGATGCCAAGAGAGATCTCAGCTTTTAGGCCCACGGTTAAATTTCGTTTACATTCCTGAAATTTGACTATAATATTGTGGAGTTCTTTGAAAGTTAAATTAATGTAAGCTTAAACTCAATTGAGTAGTTCAGTATTTCAGAAAAAAACATTCGAGAAAAGAACCCTACAAAAGTCGAGCACAAGTAATTGTAATTTTTACTAGCTAACACCTTCCACCTTCACAAAAGTCCCGAGGCAAAACAAGGAGAAAGCAAAAAAATTGATAATCTGACAGGAAAAGTTTAGGTGATGATCTTTTTGTCTTCTGAAACTGAAATGAAAGTTTGACTCCGGTTCATTTGGTACGGTGGCGGCTACGCTCTAACATGCACACCTCCAATATTTTCTCCACCTCAAAGGCCCAGAAAGGTCAAATAAAGTAGAGAGAGAGAGAGAGAGAGAGATATTTCCTCGTTTTGATTCTTTTGACAATACTATGAGAAGGCAAGTCCAAAGCGAAAACAGCTATCTGGGTCCTGGCTTATCGGAGGCCCACATTTTCTCTTGATCATGGTTGCGAAGAACTCCTTAATTTTCTTGATTTTTGCCTTGAGCTACTTCAGGATGCTTAGATTGGCTGAACCAAAGGTTTCTCCCCAAGAAGGTGAGTGCAAAATCTTCATTTTGTCAACTCTGGAGATAATTAAATGTTTTTTGCTGAGTTTTTCTGAGCTTTGCCTTCTTAAGATGGTTTGGAGTAGCTAAGTTGGCTTTGCATCTTTCTTTGTTTATGGAATTCTGTGCTTTTCAGCCTTTCTTTAGTGGGTTTGAAGCACAACGAGATTTGCTGTACAGTAACTTACAACAGAAGTAAAAAGAACAGATAAAAGCCAGTTCTCTCTTTCGTCACGTTGTCCACAATTCTTATTTTGCTTTCCGTTATGCTGATTCTGCTGTTTCTTGGATTGATCTTGGATAGCAGAATTACTAAACTTAGTCTAGGAACTTGGAAGCAAATTTGCAAAGATTGGTTTGGGGTTACGATTGTTTGTTATGCTTAATACTTTTCCAGTAATTTGTCCTGATCTTTGCTAATGATATCAGGCAAATATCCTTAAATATTTGATTGGCTACTCAGGTTACTGCAATGACACTAATCTTTTTGCTTATTTTCTTCTTTACATGGTTCTGAATGGGATTCAGTGGACTCCCTTCAACAAATTGCTGCTAAACTGGGGGCCAAGTATTGGGAGTTTGATGGTGATTCTTGTGAAGTCGTAAAAGTTGGTGTAACAACAGAAATACCAAAAGAAGCTGAGAGTACTGTTGCTTGTGAATGCAACTTCCTAAATGATACCTTCTGTCATGTCGTAAACATGTATATACTCCTCAGCTCGTTACTCAGATTTAATGCATAGTTTTGCACCTTGACTGGAGAAAATAATTCTTTTTTTGTCTATCTATAATATACGGTCTCTTAAGCAGGGCTGATGTAACTTACAACATTAAATAGTGTGAATATCTGGGGCTGCTTTGACAATGTTCAGATTCTTGGTTGCAAACACAAAATGAGAGGTGTTACATACGCAGCTGAATAACATGCATTACATGACAAAACATGAAAAGGTTTGAGTCCACAATTTTTCTTGGGAAATTAGTAATTGCGAGACCTTGAAAGCTGAGACTGTGACTCAAATGAGAGCCTCGCTATATACAGGTATGAGAAAAAAAGGACCTCTTTTCTGCAGCTGGAAATTTTTGATACGTGTAGACTAGGTAAAAATCTGTATATTTTTGATTGAGTCAATTTCCGCAATTTTTCATAATATTCTTCAGAAGGAACCAAGAAGATGCTGACTCTCTTTTAAAAATATATAATATGTAGGATGTTTAGACTGTAATCATCTACCTAATATTCCCATGCTTATTGGACTGCCAGCCACTATTTAGTTCAAAATTCTCATACCATAATAACATCCAATTCCAAACATGACATTTTAGAAGATTATGTAGACACAGTGAATTATCCTAGAATATGTTGAGTATTTTTTTAATTATACTCTTTTGTACTTCCTTTTAATTTTCAACCTAGTTGGTTAAAAAACATTAAAGCCAGTCATTATAATTCCTTGTAACCTGTCAAAGAACAGCTTATATGCAGCATTGGTGAGTATAGATGTGCTTTGCAAATTTAAAACAGTTTTTCATTGCATGCTTGTAGCATAGCCCGTAAGGACCTCTTTCTGTTGTTTGTCTGCATAGAAATTGTTATCATTCATCGTGTGATGTTACTTGAGTTTGTCTAATTTTGGTTTTGATGCTTTGTAGAACTCTCAAGGGCTTTAGTCTCCTGGGATCCTTCCCCCTGAACTTGCTAAGCTTCCTCACCTTAGAAAAATGTGAGACCTTAATTAAACACTATCATATTTCTTGCAGATATAAGCTAATATATGGACATGGAATACTTATTTGAAATCCTACTTTGTGGATAAATACTATCTTATTCTTGTAGTGACTTCGCTTATAACTACCTCTATGGGACAATACCTCAGGAGTGGGCTTCTATGTGGTTGACTTCAATGTAAGATCCTTCTAATGATTCTATTCTAATAATTCTATCTTGTACTGGCATCTCATTAGCCTTGGTATAAATAATTGGAGTGATGGATGCAGCTCTGTTCTTGCGAATCGCTTATCTGGGGAAATTCCAAAGACTTTGGGCAGTATCACCTCTCTCACATACCTGTGTGTTTTCAACATCTTTGTCTCTGTTGCTTGCAAGTTTGCTTACTGCTGTAATAATGTCTATAGAATCTCTTAGTTGCCATGATTACTTTTTGCGGTGAAGCTAGGACACTTACTATGCAATTTCCTTAAGTTATGTTGGATCATACTATTAGTGATTTTACTGGGGATTCTAAATCAGATGCCTTGAGGCCAACCAGTTCTCAGGCAACATTCCTCCTGAGCTCGGAAGTTTGATAAACCTACAAACTCTGTGAGATGCTGTATAATTATTTATTGTCCACTTGTTCTGATTGCAAGTTTTATATATATTAGATGTTGATGTGGTTCTGTTCTTGGCATGTTATGCTGGCAGGATGCTGTCCTCCAATCAGTTAACTGGAAACTTGCCAACCTCTTTTGCTGGTTTGATAAATCTTACAGATTTGTATGATGTTGTCTCGTTCCTCCCATACAGATTATATATCTTAATTCAAATGTCTGATGACACATTTCAATTGCATAATGCAGGAGGATAAATGATAATAACTTAAGTGGCAGAATACCAGAATTCATCAAGAACTGCTTACAACTCAATAGATTGTAAGATCGTTTGAAATTTTTTAAGCTAGAGATGATGAATAAAAGCAAACACTAATTCCAAGCAAGTAACTATCCTTTTTCATATTGTGATGCGCAGAGAAATAATCGCAAGTGGGCTGGAGGGGCCTATTCCAACTGTTGTCTCACTTTTGAATAACATGGCCCACTTGTAAGCGTACAGTATCCTGTCATGATCCTGTGAAACTCATATTTGAAAATCTGACGTGCAGTTATCAAGTTGAGAAATTTAGAGCAAGTTCTTATGTCCTTTTCAGGAAAATTAGTGACATAATCAGTTCCAGACAGCTATTTCCTAATCTCAGTAGTATGACAGGCCTCGTAACATTGTAGGTTTAGTTCTTGTTTCACTCATTTCTCTACTAGGAAATCATTTTGTTACGTGTCATGAATGTTTGAGTAACTAATCTGTTACATTGTCAGGGTGCTAAGGAGCTGTAACATATCTGGGGAGATTCCCTCTTACATTTGGAACTTAAAAGAACTATTAGTCGTGTAAGTATTACTCGAGTGAGTTATCGTCTGTAAAATTTCTAAGCTTGCTTTTTGCATCATGTACAGTACAAATCATGCTAATGTCCACATCACTCATTCTCAATTTCGAGAAGACTTTCTAACCATCTTCCATAATCTGAAAGATCCTTCGGAGAAGTCAGTGCAATTTTTCATTGTTGCACAAAGGTAGTGGTTAATCTCGTCTGGGTGCTCAAATGAACTTGGAACTTTCTTTTTTAGCCGCTATATGAGAAACAGTAGATACGCAAGTAGGATTTGTCAAAGTCATGCTGTGCAAGAGAGCTGAAAGTGCACAATGATAACATTCCATGGTCAAAGGATATATTCTACTGACGGTGTTGCCTCGAATATGCCAGAAGTTAGTGTGAAATTCGGTTGGGACCTTGTACTGATCTTTTTAATAAAAAGAATAGTCAAATTGTACTTTTTGTTTATTAACTCAATTAACTTAAACTTGATATATCCATGTACCATTGTTCGGCACTAATACAGAATTGCCTCCTGCTGTGGTTGTCTACATATATTTTGTTCCGATCCACAATAGTGGACTGTTCTAAGCACCTAGAATTAGAGCCTTGAAAGTGGACATGTTTTTCCCACAACCAAGACATCGACTGCTGCCCCTTCTTACTCGTACTTTACCAGTTGACAATCGATGTGAGTTGCAATATTATACATATTCATAACCTCAAAAGATTTGGTTCCACTCCAGATTAACAGCCACAAACAGTACTTGACTGACATCACCATATCACAATAAACCATGCATCTTTTTTTCGTTTGTTTTTATGATTGGAGGACCAAACTGATGTTTCATGGAATTTGTGTATAAATTGGGAATACGTGATTCATATTAATCCAAAGTTCGTTTTTCAGTTGGTGACCAAATTTAACTATACAAAAAAGTTACCAATATGGGCAGGGGGTTTTCTTGGTAGGATGTTTGGCATTAATTTCTGCATCCGGTCAAGTTTGTGTACATGCTGTCTTCTCAACATTGCTACCCTCTGATTATGTTCTGTGCACAAGACTTAGAGCTGGCTTTGTTAGATGAGATTTCTGTTTTCAGTTTTTGGAGTAATATTGCACATACAAGCACTCATATCCTCCATTTAACAGGGATCTCAGCTTCAACAGATTAGTTGGTGAAATTCCAGTGACAATCACTGCAAAAAGTGTGAGATTTATGTAAGTCTGTACCCTACCAATTGTATGAGATATAATGAAATGGGTGGTGACATGACCGTGTAAATGGAGATTTGTTTATAAAAATCTTTCTTAATAGGATCGAATTAAAAGCTGAAAAATTGAGCCATGTGATCATCACATATATCGGTGTTTTTATTTTATGCGCTCTAAGAGGTAGAGGGAAGATATGAAGCCATGTTTTACAAAACCCAACATGCTTGTAGTAGCAAATGTTGCAACCTCAAATGGGGGCATTCAATCTGTAACTATGTCACACTATATATTCGGATGCATCAATAAGTTTTGTTTTTCTCATGTTTTTGGTGCTCAATCTTTCTTCATGAGTGCTAAAACGCCAGATTTTGTTTTGGCTAGCTTTTAACGGGCAATATTCTGAGTGGACAAGTACCAGACTCAATCTTGAAGGATGGAACCAGTGTGTATGTTTTCTTCTCGTGAAAGTTGATTTCACAAGCTTAGTTTCCGAATTTTTGGTTTGCCCTCTTTCGCTTATTTGGGATAGAATTGCTGTCAAATCTTCATCTTAAGATAAAATCACTTGAATGCTTGTTGTTGCGTGGATGCAGCGATCTTTCTTACAACAACTTTTCATGGCAAAGCTCTGACCAACAAGCTTGTCGGGACAACTTGTGAGGATTCTCGTGATTTTTTCCCAATAAGTCATAGTGTTATGTACTTAAGAAATCTAATGAGTCAGTTTTTCTTCATCTGTCAGGGACCTAAACTTGAACCTATACAAAAGCTCTTCACAAGAGAACAACTTGTAAGATTCTTGGTTTTTCTTTTTCCCTCACTTTACAATTCTTTTACTTGCTTTAGATGTCTATCATTTATTATTTCTGCTAGCTCTGTTCAAACTATTATGTCCCTGATTCATTTTCAAAAGGCAGGAACACTTATCTTTAACTATCGGTTTATGTTTCTACTCTGCCGCAGAAGTAGAGCCGTGCCATGCTTGGACAACTTCCGCTGTTCACGCTGTATGTATTTTTCTGTGAGCTGCAAAACATGTATTGGATACAATGCCTTTCTGTATGAAAAATGAGATGGTTTTCTTTTTCTGTCCATGGACGGCATCTCCTCATTATTTTGTTCCTAAGATGCGGAGCATTCTTTTTGTGAAATTTTGTGAGACCATTGTCAACTATTCTAAAGTTTAAATTATTAAATGAGGGCTTGATTTAACATTGCTTAAACACTCCCCCTCTCTCGTAAGTTGGGACTTTGGTCTACAACTAGTGCGTGGAAATGAATAATAGGGGAGGCGAATAAAGGCCTGATAAGATTTGTATCTAGGACATTTTGCTCTGATATCATGTAAAGTTTTGTAAAACCACTGCCAACTATTTTGAAAGCGTAATCTATTAGATAAAGGATTGAATTAATATTCAAATAGGCTAACACCCTTATTTAAGGTCCATCATTTATTTTGCTGAAGTTTAAACTTGTTCCGACAGATTCGAGTTGCCAACATGTTAATTGTGGTGGACAAGATGCAAACATCAAAGAAAATAAACAGACTGTTCTGTATGAAGGAGATGGACAGGTCAAGGGTGGTACTGCATTATACTTCTTTGATAGAAATCGGAATTGGGGGTTTAGTAGCACAGGTGACTTCATGAACGACAATGATTTCCAAAATACACTATACACTGTAACTTTATCAGATGCAAACATGGATGTTCGGTATACAACGGCAAGAATCTCTCCGATTTCGCTTACCTACTTCTTTTATTGCTTAAGAAATGGACAGTACACTGTACATTTACAGTTTGCAGAGATTCAGTTCACAACTGACAATGCATTTAATAGTCTCGGGAAGCGAAGGTTCCATATATATATTCAGGTAGTTCCACGTTTTACTGTTGCTTCTTGTGCTTTATACATATTTGGAGTTGGGCATTCCTCTCAACATGCTACAATATCACAGGACAAATTAGTCCGGAAGGATTTCAATATCAAAGATGAGGCGGGTGGGGTTGAAAAACCTGTAGTGGAAATATTTAATGTGAATGTGACCAATAATATGCTGGAGGTCCGACTTTCTTGGGCTGGTAAAGGAACAACAAGAATTCCCCATAGAAGTGTTTATGGTCCTCTAGTATCAGCAATTTCTGTTGTCTCTGGTGAGTGAATTGTTTATATCTTTTCTTTACGAATAATTGCTCTAGAAGTCAGTAAATGTTTTGCATAAAATCTTTGCAATTTACAAAACCAGTGTAACTTTGCCTTTCCTTTGCTTTGATTGTTTAATAGTAAAAGTCCAACTGCTTCGTTATAATTTGGTCCCAATGAATAAGAGTACTTATCGGGTGAGACATTACCCACCCCAACTTAGGGATAAATCAGTGTCCATTTATGCTCGGACTAATGGTAGTACTACTACTCTTTTTTTTTTTGTTTTTTTTTAAAAGAATATGTTGCTTGGCTTTTTCTTCGCGGGTCCAGTTTTAGTATGTGTGACTAGACCTTTCTAGTTGTTTGAGCCTCCAGCTTGCTTTGTTTAAAGGTGGATTGAATACATGTGGGAGGCATACTCTGGTCAAATTTTATGGGCATTTGGTTTTCTTCAAAAATATTATGCTTCTGCTTTTGCTGAATGCTTAAAGGATGAAGTACACTTCATTTTGCTGGCTTCTTATCATGCTGTCTATAATGATAAAATGAAAAAATTTAATTCATCTTAATTTAGTCAAATTACTACAGTATAACATGCTGAAAAAGTGCACCTGCTGCTCTCCTCTATGTCAATAGTAGATCTCATTCTTTTCTTCTCTCCTTGTTGAAAGCTGAAAACAGATGAAGTGTTTAAATTTGCATTCACTGCCACATGGATGAGGACATGACCTGGTACATTTTAGGATCATGCTTGAAACAGAGTGAATTTTACTAGTCTTGCAGTTTTGTGCATATGATAATTTATTTGTGGTACAAAACCATATAAAGACATGGATATAAACAAAATGCTTTCTTGTTCTTTCAATTGAGTGCAGAAAGTACCTGAGGAGGATTTGTTTAAACCTACATTCTTCGTTAAATAAGATCATACATTACATGATGTTGGTTTTCAAAAGCAAAGTAGAAGGATTTCTTTCCTTCATTCACAGTATAAACTAGAGCTTGTACTTTTCCTTTGATGTTTTCCTTAGTGCTTTGTTCAGAAGTAGTTTTATTTTTTGAGTTGTTTCATTGGGCAGGTTTTGAAGCTTGCTCTAGTCATGGAAAAAGGAGAACTAATTCTATCTTCATAGGAGTTGGAGTCTCGTGCTTTGTTTTCTTCATGCTTTGCATCCTTGGGTGGAAAGGGTACTTGACTGGGAAAAGGGGGAGAAGAAAATCTGCAGGTTGTACCATGAATCCCTCCCTTTCAACGTGGATCATATGTATACAAGTTCAAATGAAATCCTTTTTTCAGGGCCAAATATATGTATGCCTGTCATTCACACATCAAAAGAGACAAACGGAAACACAGGCGCATTTATTCATGAATGTTCCTTTCTACATATTTTTTCACTTCCATTCCTTCATTCTTTATTTTGTTCCTCCTTCATTCTTTATAAGAAAAAGGTTCTTCGGTTGGAAAACAATGGTTATACATCTTAGTCTGCATTGCTGGGAGATTTTCCTTTGGGCATTGGAGAACTATTTCCCACTGATTTTTTAAAATCCTTGTCCAGATGATAACAAAGGATTGGATCTGCAATCACGGACTTATTCTTTGCATCAAATTAAAGCAGCAACTAATGATTTCAATCCTGCTTCTAAGATTGGAGAGGGTGGCTTTGGTCCTGTGTACAAGGTATAAAAGTGCTATTCGTATTTCGACAATAACAAAGTTCCCACTTAGTTTGCTTCGGAAGAAACTGTGAGTTATTGTGGTGTGCAGGGTCAATTACCTGATGGTACTTTGGTAGCAGTTAAACAGCTCTCATCCAGATCGAAGCAAGGGAATCGTGAATTTTTGAATGAGATAGGCATGATTTCTTGTTTACAACACCCAAACCTTGTCAAGCTTCACGGCTGTTGCATTGAAGGGGATCAACTGTTGCTGGTCTATGAGTATATGGAGAATAATAGTCTTTTCCGTGCTATGTTTGGTGAGTCTATGAATTTTTCAATTGTAGTTCTTGCTAAATTCTCATTCCATGTGATCAAATTTCGGTGTATAGACAGTGAATGGGTATTTTGTAGGTCCACAGAACTATCAGCTTCAACTTGACTGGCCTACAAGGCTTCAAATCTGCATTGGAGTGGCTAAAGGTCTGGCATTTCTTCACGAAGAATCCAGACTTAGAATTATTCATCGAGATATTAAAGCTACTAACGTGCTGCTGGATCAAGATTTAAACCCCAAAATATCCGACTTTGGATTGGCTAGGCTCGATGAAGAGGAAAAGACTCATATTAACACCAGGGTTGCCGGAACAATGTGAGTAGCCATGTCTCTGAGAATATCACAAAAACAATATTTTGACTTGTTCTTATATGTATGATGTTGATGTCTGATGGAAATTTTAACTAGAACTTATGTCCTTATTTGCAGGGGATACATGGCACCTGAATATGCCCTATGGGGATACCTCACCTATAAAGCAGATGTGTACAGCTTTGGAGTTCTTGTATTGGAAATTGTTAGTGGTCAAAGCAACAATAGTTTTGTGCCAAGTGATGAGTGCATTTGCCTCTTGGATTGGGTAAGTTCTTCTCATTTTTAACTGCGACCGGTGCTCTATATGATGAACAATCTAATGAGATGGCATGGTATGACGAGATTCATAAGAAGAGCATTTACTTATTTCAAGAAAATCTTCACTTTTAAATTATCTCGGTTTCAGTACTAGAAATTTTTAGGCATTTACATCATTGAATTTAATAAAGGTGCTTGTCATATTAGAAAATGGCCCGAAACATAATATGGTGATCCATTTATTCGATGCTGACGATATTAATGCTATGATTGCAGGCCTGTCAATTACAACAATCTGGCAACTTGATGGAACTAGTGGATGAGAAGTTGAAGCCTGAGATTGATCGAGAAGAGGCAGAAATGGTTATCAAAGTAGTTCTACTTTGCACCAATGCATCGCCATCGCTAAGACCGACAATGTCTGAGGTGGTGAACATACTCGAAGGAAGGGCAACTATTCCAGATTCAATCCCAACACCAGGCAACTACAGCGAAGACCTGAGGTTCAAGGCTCTGAGAGACCTCGACCGTCACACGAAGGGTTGAAGCATGAGTGGAAGCCATTCGGGGAACATGCCATCGGGGAGCATGACTGCAGTATACACTTATGGTTCGTCTTCAGCTTTTACCCACGACGAATGTGAGGAAATTAAACCAGAGTCAAGACTGCGTTCAGCATAAGTGTATGTTTTCTTAGATTTAGCAATTTTGCAGCTGCATCAACGAAGCTCACAGTGCTTGTACAAATGTTATGCACGGCTCGTTGGTGATGCATAGAAGGATGCATCATCTGTACAATAATATTCTTTACCCATTTTACTAGTAATATAGTAGTCAAAAGATGTTTTTCTCTCGCCTTACCTTTTCCTTATCTCAGTGTGGTCGTTCTTATCATGATTTCTATCATGTAAACATGTTCCGTTCAGTTGTGTAGAATTTATTCATGGAACGATCTTCCGTTAGTCCTCTTTTATCTGCATACCTATTTGGATTGGCTTTTTATTCTCTTTAAATTCAGCACCTCATGCAATTACACATTTTATTAAGAACAGTACCCTAAATTTTTTCAGAACATACAAATAGTGTTGTATAAATCAACGTGCAAAATATTTCGTAACTCTTTTTATTGAAATGCGGACCCTGAGTCCATAACTTTTTGCGAAATGGACACTTAAAGTCTGCCATAACTTACGAAAGCGTACACTTAAGTGCCAAAATCGGAGCACAATGGCTCACTTGAGTGCCAATTCGGCCAAAATCTGGCCAAATTGCATATGTGACATTTTTCTGGCGAAGCGAGTGCAAAACGATGTCGTTTTGTACGCTGATGTGGCCAAATAATACAAAAACGGCATCGTTTTGGGCCGACGTGATAAAAAATAATATAAAAATAATTAAATTTAATTTAAAATTTAATTTAGTTAAAATATTTAAAAATAATAATTTTAAAATTAAAAAAAAAAAATGGGGGAGGAGGTTGCCCTTAGCCGCCGCCGCCGCCACCTCCCCCGTTAACCTGGGGAAGGGCCGGTGACGGAGGGGGAGGGTCGACCAGGGGCTGCTGTGCCCCGGCTGTGGGTCGGTCACCTCGGGCGGACCGGCGACGAGGGCTTGTGAGCCATCGCCCGCATCAGGGTGAGGGTTGCAGCCCTTGCCCAGATTCGGCGAGGGTCGGCGACCCTCGCCGCATCGGCGAGGGCTTGCGGCCCTCGCCTAGATCCGGTCGGGGGTGGGGAAGGAGGAGGAGGGTAAGCAACCGGCGGTTGAGGAGGAGGAAAAAAAAAGGGGGGGGCGAAGGAGGAGGAGGGAGGCAGTTGGCGGTGAGGGCCGAGGCCACCGAGCCCTAGCCGAGGGCGACGGCCCGAAGCCGACAGCGGCGAGGGCCTACGTGCCCTGCCCGGATCTGGGGAGAGGGCACGCAGCCCCTCGCCGCCGGGTTGGCTTTGGCCGAGGGCCGACCCTCCCCCACCTTTCGGCGACGGCGGGGAGGTGGTGGCGGTGAGGGCTCGCCCTCGCCGCTGGCTGCCTTCCTCCTCCTCCGTTTCACATTTTTTTTAATTATTAAAAAAAAAAATTATTATTTTAATAAAGAAATATAAATTATATTATTATATTATTTTAATTTTATTTTAAATTAATTAATTTTATATATTATATTAAAATTCAAATTATGCCAAAATGACGTTGTTTTGGCCAATTTAAGGATTTTATTTTGGCCAACACTCGAAACGACGTCGTTTTGGGTAAATTAGAGCCGACTTAGCTCCAATGAGCCACCTCGGCGAGAAATATTAATATTTAAATGCCACGTATGATTTCCAGCTGGCTTCGCCGGAAGTGGCATTGTCCCACTTTTCTTCAAATGTGGCACTTAAGTGTACCTTTCGTAAGTTATGGCACTTAAGTGTCCCTTTGAGCAAAGTTATGACACTTGTAGTGTACTTTTCTCTCTTTTTATTTATCAAAGTTTGAGTGATATTTTAAATTTTGACAAGGAAAGTCAGTACTAGTTTCCAATGGTGGTGCATTCATCTTATATTGTCTAAGGAAAACATACTTTAGGTATTTTAATTTCTTGGTGATTGACTTGACCGGACATTGATAACATGCGTTGCGTTGATGATCCTTGATGGTGGCGGTAGTGCTGACTAACAATATAAGGAGTTCCAAATCATTAATCATTGTCTAGAAGCTCATCTTTCGTCCAAAAGACGATTTTTTTGACTGATTTTCCTCAACTAATTCGCGCACCGAGAAGACGGGGAAGGTTTGAACTGCTTTGGAGACGGCATTTCTTGATTGTAAAGCAAGATTGGTTGTCTTCCTGCATATCCTGAATGGAGCTTGCAAACTAACACGAGAGACGCACCATGTACGACAATATAACGTGACGAAACAAAAGTGGAGAAAAGGTAAAAGAAAGGTTGAAAGAAGCGGAAGAGAGTAGAAACATTACCCAACATTCCAAGCCGGATCTTGTTGAACTTTTCTCAGTCCCACTCGTGTAGGCGTCCTGCCAAGAAAGCTGCAGTATTTTGACTTTTGTTGTTTCGGTGCCGAACGACGATGAAACAGCATCGCTTCCTCGATTTCTTTCCCCACATCAACAGCCATCCCTCCACATTTCATACCACAATCTGCACCGGCACAAGAACTTACCGGTAGGTAAGCGGCCGGCCCGTGTTTCGTATAATCAAAGTTCAATTTGTCCTCTATCCTGATCGGCTCTGCCACCAGAAACCTCATTATGAGACCACTAATCAGAGCAGCAGACACCAGTAAACCGACCAAGATGAAACAAACATACATCGACCAAAAGAGCCCCCAACCGCACCGCAGCACGAGCTTCCAAGTTGATTTATTGTCCTCGAACCATTCACGTACAAAAGGACTCACTATATCGCACACCGAATTGCATACGCTCAATATCTTTCCAGTCAAAACACTTCACGCCACGCCTCATTATCGCATAGGGGTCGAAGACGAAGGCGTAAAATGTACGAAAACACCAAAATGGGAGAGTAACAAAGCTAACTAACAATTTAATTTGGAATCCAGTTCCCTTAATTAGTATTCCCGCTATAGATATGAGCAAACTAGAAGACGTGGTTCCACCAAGCGGAACCGCCGAGTCAGCCGAGTCCACTGAGTCTCCGATTCGTTCGTCATCCACCGTGGTCACTATAGACGCGTCATCCTTCCGCTCGCCCGTGCCATCACAGACCTCCTCGGACGGAGTCACGATCGACTGCGCCGTCGTGTCGCCGACTCTAGCATCGTTCGACGTTGTTACGGCAGAATCCTCGTGCTCATCACGCCGAGCAATATCCGGAACCGTAATCGAGCCGCTCTCCTCCACATCCAAGCGCGCTCGCTCGATAGGACCTTCCCCTTCCGTCAAATCGCGGTAAAGCCTGAACCTGTTCTCTCTGGAACGGGCGGCGAAGCCTGATTCGGCCCCGGCCCCTACTCCGGCGGGGACCCTACCCGAATGCCGGCGGCGGAGGCCGGAGGGAATCTCCGGCGAGGAGGGCGGCTTCGGTTCCGATCCGTTGAGGGGGACGGCGGAGTCGTCGGGAGTCGGGCAAAATCGTAGAACGGGAAGTCGTCGCAGGCATCGTGAAAGGTGGAGCCGGCGTCGTCGCTGGAATTGGGCAAGCCCATGGAGAATCAAGGTGAATCGGAAATGGAGATCGGGGGTTAGGGTTTCATCAGATCCTGCGTTTCTCGACGAACTCAGGATTGGGAATGACGAATTAAAACCTTCCGGCGAGAAAGGATGGGGAGGATCTATCCAGGAGCCATGTGGCGAGACAATGTGCGCCACGTGGCATCTGGGTCGGGGGCAATAAGAATTTCTAACTATAGAAAATCCGAGACGCCCAAAGCTCGGGCCAGCCCGATTGTTTGAGGCCCCGATAAGCCCGGCCTGGGCTGTCGGGCTTGAAGCGAAGAGGCCTATGGGAAGAAGAGAGAGGCGGGGAGGGGTTGGGCTGAGCAGCATGGCATATATTCAAGATTGTTGCAATTAAAAAGTTCATAATTGGACCGATCATGGGTTGGGTTAATAGGTCTACCTCACTGTGTGCATCGATTGGCTCGTCCCTTTTATCGGTGATGCACTCTTGACCTAAACTGGTTAGGTTTGGTAATAATAGATAACCCCATGTGTGCCTCAAAAGTCTTTCTAATAACCCCATGTACCCCTCAAAAACTTTTTAATTCATTTCAACTACATGTTGAATTCAAGCTCATCATTGGATTTTTGAGTTTTAATCAATCGAGACAACTTAAGATGTTGCTTAAGCTTATTGCAAAGTGTCCATAAAAACCGTGTAGCTAACCCTTATTGAATTAGCTGAGTGGGAGTTCTGACTTGGATGTGGTTGAAGTAGATAGCAAGTATCACCTGGAGGGGGATAAGTATGGGATTTCATAATATCTTGACAATTCAAAGTGAAATAGAAAAGTCAAGATCAAAATCTGAACATAAGATCAAATTATATAGAATCATTTGTATAATAGAACAAACTTTAGAAATACATTGTGAGTGTGCAATAGATTATAACAATAAACCAAAAGAGATTAGAGATGAGAATTTGCACATAAGGTTTATAGTGATTTGTGTGACACTCAGATTTGCGCCAGTTAAACTGCACATTTTAGAAACTAAGTCATTACAATAATTAGGAAAATAACCATACCAGAATAATGTTGATAGAATTACGTCCTAACTTTGCTAAACTATGGATTTCAAGAGTCCCTAAAAACATACAATGTTTGAAACTTTAATGGTTGCACATGTCTTGATGAAAGTTTGTTGAGGGTCCCTAGAGTAAATCCATTGTCCCGTATTGTGAAGTCGCTTGTGCATAGGAGGGGGTAACTTTGAGAGAGAGTAGGGAACTATGGGGTGGCATCGATTTCCTTTGGCCATCAAATAAAAGATGTTTGTGTCAGAAATTATATGGGCTAGGGAAATATGATGGGAAAAAGGAGAAAAGAAATAATTTTAAGAAGACCCACTCGTGTAAGCTAGCCATTTTCCTTTCTTTGGTATGGTTAGAAAGATTGAGGGATGGTTGTCAAAGGAATTTTCCCCCATGTGGATGCCAAGTGGAGATGCAAGGAGCTGCCACTTTTTATTTTCTTCCACTTAAATGTCCTAGCAGCCCAACTCTTATCTGGCCCTTCTTCCAACTCCCTTGCAGAAACACTCTCGCACCATTCCTCGTCTCTAACCAGAAGGAGGCAACCCTCTATAGAAAATTGGCACCGGAGACTCGTTGACGGCACTTGCTGGCCTCTCGAACATCCCAAGTGCGGGAGGAGGCCATCGAAGCCAGTTGTGCCGTCTGAAAGTCCGTTCGCCAATTGTGTGCCCGTCCGCAATACCCGACCAAACAAGTGAACCAATTGCTCTATTCTTCATGGGTAGTGCCACTCTAGGGTAATTTAGGGGTAGGTGAGGTCAAGATCAGGTTTGCATGTGGAAATAAGGACGTGGTTTTGCGATTTAGGTACAGGGGATGAGTGTCACGGCTTTGTCTAGAGCTGGATCAGGGACGATTCAACTCTTTCTTCTGTTCAGATGCTACTGGAAGTTATCTTTCGAGTATAGGGTGCACAAATAAGCCTCGAGTGGCTTTGCATGTGCGATCCATGGACTGTCATTGCTGTTGAGTCAGAAATCAAGAGCCCACTTGCCCATTCTTGGATTGGGTAGGCCTTCGATGCAACCACTTAGCTTCGACTAGTTGTGTGTGTCGAGAATTGCTTAGTCGATCGCTCATAGGCTCCGGTTTGGTTAGTGGGTTCTATTAGATTCAATCTAGGCTTGTAGATGCGGGTCGAGGATGATTTGAGAGGCTCGGGAAGCATTGGAACATTGTCCAAACTTCTCCAAGCCGAATTCTTGGTCATGAGAGTTCATTTGTGATTAAAGATCTTCTAGGATAAGATGGTGTCACTAGATGAGTTCTAGCAACAACGGAACTCGGACTTCCACACGGATGGAGGCCGAGGGAACGTGGAAGCCATATTCAGGTTATCCCGAGCCTTCCAATCATTGGGATAGCCACTTTGCTCATACTAAACGGTCCTAAGTTAGGTTGAGAAATTCTCGACTTCCATTTAGTTTGTTTATAGCATATTAAGTTAAATTCGATTTAGAAGACAATGACAAAGCTTAGTCCGAGTCTTTCATATGAGTTCTAGGTTTCGTCATTTTAGTTTCAGCCTCATACGTGAAGTTAGATTAGCTAGTCTAGTAGGTGAAATGGTAGGATTAGGAAGATGAAGGTGTAGAAAACCACATGCCACCTCATCTCATTTCTGAGCCGTCTTGTGCACTGGAATTATTTAGTGCTACAACAAGATGAGAAGACATAGGGGTGTGCAAAATACCCGGGAACCGCCCGGACAGCCCGGAACCGGACCGGAACCGCCCGGAACCGGCGGTTCTTGAGGAAACCGGTCCGATTCCCGGTTCCAATTTTTCGGAACCGGTGGGTACCGGTTCGGTTCCGGTTCCATGGGCGGATCCGCCCACCCTGACCGGACCGGAACCTTTTTAATATTAAAAAAAAATTACTAAAAGAAACCCTAGATTGGATCTCATCTCCTCACTCCCTTCATCTTCGGTTCTCTCTCTCTTTGTCTCTTCCTCAATTCCTCCTAATTCTATCACCATTTCGATTCCTCCCGAGCGTCGATCTTTGCCGCCGCCTGCTATTCGCCCCCTCGCATCGGCCACCACCCGCCACAGCCGCAGAAAATTGTTTCGCGACCGTTCTATGTTGAAAACCCGACCATAGACCTCCTCCCCTCCTTCCCAACTCATAGACCCGACCGTTCTATGTTGAAAGCCAAAATTGTTTCGCGTCAAGATCGGTTCCATGGATCCACCCGGAACCGGATTGACTGGCGGTCCGGTTCCCGGGTGGATCCATGCAACAAACGGGCGGATCCCGGTTCCAATTTTTCGAAACCGGTTCTTAGCGGGCGGTTCCCGGTTCTAGGTCGGGAACCGCCCGCCCGGACCATGCACACCCCTAATAAGACATATGTTGTGTAGTTGGCCGTGTTGGATGCAAAACGTGCAATCTCAAAATTTCCATAATCAAAACAAGAGCATAAATGATTGAATAGAAAATGAACGCACTTGTTTTGGAATCCATCATTCTTGATGTAGAAGCGGAAAAACGATGATCCATGCACAAGTCCCTATCCTCTATTGCCCTTTGTATCACTAACTCAATGAGACGGCCCCTCACCCTTCAGCGCAAGGTTAACGCTCCTTTTGTAAAGATACTTGTGAGAATTATGATTAGAGGAAAGACTTGAGCACTATTTATAAAATTTCTAGTCAAGGCCCTCTCATTACGGGTTAGACTCAACTCGATCCACACTAGCCATTCTCATATTAAACTAATTAAGAAACTTTTTATCTCACCTCAAACCAACCCCGTAAAATGGTAAATTACAATATCAATTAATGTAGTCTACATTAGGAACTACATTAGGAAAACTCTTACATTCTTCCACTTGGACTATATTAATTGAAATTGTATTGTATTTGCGCACATTGGATCTAGAGATAATTCTTAATAGTCAATCCCATCCCATAAAGTCTCAAACACCAAATCATGGTGGTAATTGCATGTATACACACATAGCCTTCCATGGTCACGAGTGCTTTCAACTTTATTGATATGGATTTAATATAGTAGTGTGGCAAATGGATAACATCTCTCATAAAGAAATCTCATTTGTCAGTTACAATTCTCTTATCTTAAGCGTCACAAAAAACTTGTGTCACTAGAAAATGTTTTTATGGTTCCAATGAACCCATATATGTCTTGTCTTTACGGTTAATATTTCTTTATGTATAACAAGACATATGCACAAGGCTAATAATCGGATGCCCTTAGCTTTTACTCTAGGTTTATACAATGCTTTGAGAATTTTATCAATATGTATTTAACATAATGACAACATATTCAAAAATATTTTATTGAATGCAAAAATTGATAGATATCAAACCATTACTAAGTGTAACAAACACAGATGTAAACTTTATTAGAGTAAAGCCAAAATAGCTCCCACTAAACAACAACATCACATGATGCTCTTAAGTTCATATTAATAACATGTCGTTCAAGAACAAAGAGTAAAGTCTTTTAGTTAGTGAATCTGCAATCATATCATATGTGAAAATAAGTTATATTATAACATCACCCTTTTGTACCGTTTCTTTATGATAAAAAAAATTTGATTGCCATATATTTAGACCCCTTGAGACTCTTTAGTTAATAAAAATACTACAAATTTATTATCTCAATAAAACCGTATGAGTCAATCCATAAAGTTAAAAACGGTCAACTCCTTAATGAGGTTCCAAAGCCTAATAGCCCAAATAACATCCTAAAAGAATGTTACTAATTCTGCTTACACAGTAGAAGATGACATATATACTACAAATTTATTGTCTCAATACAACCGTATAGGTTAATCTATAAAGTTAAAACCGGTCAACTCCTTAATGAGGTTCCAAAGCCTAATAGCCCAAGTAACAGCCTAAAAGAATGTTAGTAATAATGCCTACACAGTAAAAGATGACATATATACTACAAATTTATTGTCTCAATACAACCGTATGAGTCAATCCATAAAGTTAAAAATGGTCAACTCCTTAATAAGGTTCCGGAGCCTAATAGCCCAAGTAACAGCTTAAAATAATGTTAATAATTCTGCTTACATAGTAGAAAATGACATAGAACTTTATTTAGTGCACTTCCTACTAATATAAATATGTATTATGTTATTGATCTCATGTTATCTAACAGCCAGTAAAATTTATATCTAAATACCCTACTAGCTACAAAATTGAACACTTCTGTAAATCGAGCATATAATCTCTTATCCTATTTAAGTATCTTAAAACTTTCTTGGTAGCAATCCAGTGATCGTGTCTTGAATTTGATTGATATCTGCTTAGAAGTTCCATCGCAAATGCGATATTTAGTCTAGTGCAAATTTAAGCATACATTATACTTTTAAGTGCACTGACACAAGATACACCCTTTAACTAAATTTTTCTCAATATCTAAATAAGGACAATGTAAATTTTCATCAATATCTAAATAAGGACAATGAATATTTCCAAAATGGATAAGCAAATGTCCATTTTAAAACCCTTAGTCCTTACGGACCTTAGTACAAAGGACAAAAGATACCTCGAGGTTATTAATTGTAAGCAAAATATCATATACATAGAGTATGAGAAAAATAAATTTCCTCCCTTATAATCTTGATGTATATTGAATATTTCAACTGAATGAAAAGACAAAATGAAACTTTAATAAATGGAAAGCTTAAAATTATGAATAAAATCCAAGTTTACTTGAATTATTTGCTGCAAAACTATATAAATTTTGTTATCAATGTGTCAATTTAAAAAGATAGTATCTATTTGGCATAACTCTATATCAAAAAGAGTTATTAATGCCAAGTTCATTCTGAAAAAATCTTTAAAAATACTAAAAAGAAATATTTATTTCTTCATTATTAACTATCAACTCATTTTTCAGAGTGAAAACTTATGCTACCAATCTAACTTTAAACTCCACAATCTTTCTTTAAAATCCTTTTAATTTTGTACGCCAATTTGCAACTAATAATCTTGTGATCTTTAGGCAAGTCAGAAAGTTTCCAAACATTATGATGTTTTATAAATTGCATATCACCTTTTATGACATCTAATCACATATTTGATTGAGGATAATAAATAACATTTATATAAGTCACTAAATTAACCCATGTAGTGAATATTACAGTATGCTCTCATAGATAAACTATATAGTCTGATGGTACAACTGATCATCTTTCCCTAACGAATCTCCTAATACAACCACTTCATTTTGCACTTGAGAGGTTTGAGAAATTTTATCATAAACTATATCAAGAATAGTATCGTGAACCTCAACAAGTTTAGTCTATGGTATAAGAGATCCCACAATTGTTTGTATAGGCAAAGACACGGTGATCTTCATCGTACTATTATCTTTAATAGTCTGAGAGTAGTTATCATCTGCAATTACGTCGAACTCTAAAAACTTTACTGTCTGTGATTATATAATTCTTGTACCTTCATTAAGGCCATAAAATCGATACCCCTTTGAACAATCTAGGTAAGATACAAAATTATTCCAAGTGGATCTGAATTCTAACGCACTTAATATTGAATTATATAAACCTCACTTCTACATGACACCTCTAAATTTTAATATGATTCAAGTTAAAATTTATGTCTAGTCCATAATTCAAAAAAAGTTTAGGGAACAACTTTGGTAAGAAACTTGTTTTTGTATGTAAAAAGAGTTACTTTCAAAATATCAACCTAGAAGACTAGATAAATTAATCTTACTCATCATACTTATCACCATGTTGATTATGGTGCAATTATGCATTTCGGCCAAATCATTTTGTTAGGATTTTCAGACATAATAAATTACATTACCACCCTAGAATTTACTTAATATTTGACAAATTATCCTTTAAGCTATTCAGCATTGCCATACTTGCACCGCTACTATTAGGCATGACAACTTTAAGACTAATTCTAACAATTTTATTCTTTATCTTAGTCATTTTACTTCCATAATAATCTATAGAAGTCTCTAAATAATCTTTAATAGTAAACAGAATATCAACATGTCAAATTTTATACTATTTCTTTATATATGTGTGAGATTATTCCTTAGACAGAAAATTTTCAACCGTATGCGAGACGTTTATATCATTATGTTAAAAAATCCTTGTAGATGTGTCCTAATTTCGGTATTAGACAAGATATTATTTCAAACCATTAAGGCTTCCATCCTTTGCCTAGCTGTGCAATTTGCAAACATACCACTTTTCAAACGTTTTTGAATGGAGTGCTTCATGAATAACAAACAAATCCGATTGCTATTTTACCAAATAGAAAATTTTATTTTCACTAGTTAAATTTTGAATCAATAAAAATCTAGTTATTAATTACAAAAAGGTGATTGAAAAAACAAGCAAATATAATTAGTATCATGTGAGCACTATGTAACTTGACGTATAAGTACACATCTAAAGAGTTACATGCAAAATCATATAATTACATTTGAGCATAATACATGTCATGCAGTTGTACAGTCCCCACATGATAACTTTTATGATAATATATTATAACCTTCATGAATTCATCACTTTTGGGCATATAAACCACTAGGACTAGTCACTCCTCCATGACACCTTCATGTATCCCTCCATGAACTAATACACAATCACCTCATTTGGGAGTATGACTACGCATTAGATGAGGAGACATCCCAATCATTATACGAGACCAATATTTCTAAAAACCAATCAAGTATGCCACTTTGGAGGTCATTATTCAATTGAATCCTTGAAACTCTCTCATACCAATGATATAAACTTTACTTCTCACATACACCATATACATGTGATTTTAACTTTAGTGATATGGGCAATATATCACTAAAATCACATATCATACTAATTACACTGTTTTATTTATTAATAAAAGTTAAACTTTATATGTATATATATTATTAATTAATCACACTATTATAATGTTTGTATGATAACATACCTATAATCCAACACCTATATTTCCAAAATCACAGAAAAATACAAGAAAACACATGAAAATATACTAAAAATACACGTATTTAGGGTTTCGTATGTATTTTCACATCCATAAAATCATCAAATATGTAAAATAAATACATCATAAGATAGAGAATGGTCATACGAACCAGAAGCCGCTAGCCACGCGTCGATCGGAGGATCCACGCGGCCGCACGAATTGCCTGAGAGCGCGGCGCATGGAGCTCACACGTGGGCGAACAAACCAATCAAATCCGGTCGGACAAGTAGCGGTTTGACCAGTTCTTGGCTTGACCGTTCGATCCGATCGGTTGACCGGGTCAACAAGTTGGGTCACGGTTGGGTCGGGTCAACGGGTCGGGTCAACGGATCACGGTCGGGTCAGGCCTTGGTCTAACATCAGCCTCCACGTGTGTGTCGCACGCATGAGCGGCGCCCCACACATGGGAGCGTGTGAGGGCGTGTGACCGCGTGTGGGGCACATGCTCGATGCCCTGGCGACGCATGGCTGTGCATGGGGGCGTATGGGGCCTCCCCTGGCGACGCGCCGCCCATGGATTTGCTCGTCTCATCGAGCCCAGTCCCAATTTATAATTTAATTTGATTTTTATTGAATGAAAAATCACGAAAATCTCAAAATTAGGCAAAAATTATATGCCTTCGAGTTCTAGGTTATGTTGCTCTGATACCACATGTTGGATGCAAAACGTTCAACCCAAGATCTTATAACTAGAACAAGAGCATAGATGATTGAGTAGAAATATAAACACATTTGTTTTGGAATCCATCGTTCTTGATGCGGAAGCGGAAAAGCGATGATCCACGTGCAAGTCCCTCTCCTCTATTGCCCTTCGTATCACTAGTTCAATGAGACAGCCCCTTTACCTTTTAGTGCTAGGTTAATGTTCATTTTGTGAGGATACTTGTGAGAATTAGGATTAAAGAAGACACTTGAGCATTATTTATAGAGTTCTAGCTAGGCCCTCTCATTATGGTCTAAGCTCAACTCGACCTATACTAACCAGTCCCATATTAGACTAATTAAGAAACATTCTATCTCACCTTAGACCAATCCCGTAAAATGGTAAATTACAATATCAATTAATGTAGTCCATATTAGGAAAACTCTTATAGGCTGATAAGCCGATGGGAGGCCGGGTGTCAGGATGCTTAGAGATGGGTGAAAAGAGTGGTTGCGTACTCTCCAAAGGACTATGGAGGGTTGAATAACTCCTTAGGGGACCTCGCGATGCCAAATTGGGTGCGAGGGGTACAGGGCGGGGTGTCATTCTCCCATTGGGTGATTGTTGCAGCCAAATTTGCATAGACGCATCGATCAAATGGTTTTTGTTTTATTTTATTTGTTAATAGGAACCATACTTATTAGTCCCTTGTTCTAGTATTGGACTTACCTTCGGGCGAATGGTGTAGACTCTTAACCGAACCCCGTAGTTGATGCATGGCGAACTATTTTATTTGTTAGCGGCCAACCCATGAGCTCGGATCACCAGTTTACTTGTTGAGTTTTGTTTTAAACTCACACTTGTTTACTGTTTTTTTTTTAGATTAGAAGATGTCCTTCGCTCCACCTACTGCCACCACAACTATCCTCTATGGTGCACCATTCGACTTTGTATGGCGACGTGAGGAGATCCACAAGTGGCAATTCCCAGGTGTGACCTTCGTCAAGTTTACCTCTTGCTTGACGGTGGACACGGGGGTACCAACAAATTTAGCATACCTAGCCTTCATGGCCCTATATGCATGCGTGGAGGGCCGGCTAATGGGACCTCTGCCACTATATGACGAGGGTCCGGGCCATGGCGTTAGCCTAGCGGTGTAGGTGGTGATCCGATGAGCGCCAGACTTTTGGGAGAGATTTTGTTTTTTGTGCTAACCGACTAATTGATGATGGACTGTGTGTATATGATTGACAAGGGGGCGGGATACCTAGTGTTTGTATTCCCTAGTATTTTTTTTGTACAAATCCCCCTCCATAGTTCCATCTCCCGATGTGTACAAAGACAAGGCTGATGGTAAATAAAGTCGAAGGTGGCTCAGTTTCTTATACTCTAGCCTAATTTAATCATTATAGTTACAATTTATTATCAGGATTTTATTGAGTATAGTTCTCCTAGTTTAGCAACTAGGTAAGACAGGTGATCGGGAATTGGCGTGCCTCAATTTGGCTTAGATTAAGCCTACGTTTACTATCCCATACTGATAGTCCACTGGCTAAATTCCACTAGATGATCAATAAGAGATTATAATATTGAATATTAACACTCAATGTCTGATAGATCACACTATATCACTTGGTTACTTTTTTTGTACTTTTCTCATGATCACAAAAATTAAGCTTACGAAAGACAAGTGTATGGTTGAAGTACGCTCATAATTTGGAATTCTAAATATTGGGTCTCATTTCTTACATTCTCTTTGGTACCTTGGTCTCCTTATAAACTCCTTTATTTCCAAACTAGCCGTTGGACAGTCTCCAAAGGATAGTCTTCTAATCTATTAGTTGGGCAAATTTGTATTAAGAAAATTGTGTGGCCGTTGAGAGACAAAACTGAATCTTCACTTGATTCTAGTCACCCATACAACTAGAGTCTTGGTTTTAATAAGTAAAACATCTCCATTTAAGAACTTGTCTCAACATTGATTTGCCAATCAAATAAGATTGAGTTAATCCAATATTTTTTAGTGTGAAATATGAACTAGATCACTAGCCATTATACAATTTGGATTGTGGTCATGTTCTAAAATTGCATCTCATTTTAGATTTGAGTCATGTTTTGAACATTTTAGATTTGAGTCATGTTTTGAACTTGTCTCAGTCTCAACTTATGTCAGGATGGGAGCAAAAGTAATTTTCTTACACTATTTGGTTGTTTGGACTTCTAACCAGAATAAGACTAGATATGATAGTATAGGAAATCCATGAATTTTGCTATATCCAATCTACTATTTAGTGAATTGCAATAATAAAGTCAGATATATTCACATAATATTATGTACATTTTTTGGTATAAAAAACATATCAATGTAACCACCGCCTTGGTGGCCGAGATGGTTTGGGCTTTCTCCTTCTCACGAAAGGGAGGAGTTCGAATCCCCTCTTGGTCGCTTGGGGTCTTAAGCGTGACGTCGGGGTGGTGGGTAGGGGTGTGCAAAATACTCGGGAACCGCCCGGACCGCCGGAACCGGACCAGAGAACCACCCGGAACCGGCGGTTCTTGAGGGAACCGATCTGGTTCTGGTTCCAATTTTGGGAACCGGTCGGTTCCCGGTTCCATGGGCGGATTCGCCCGCCCGCCCACCCGGATCGGACCGGTTCCCCTTTAATATTAAAAAAAGTTACTAAAACTGAATACAAAGTAATTGTTTTGTGGCAATTATTTCTGCTGCAGGATGAATACAAAGCTGAATATTGGGGAATTCTTATGTTTTTTGGTTGTTTAGTTTATTTATTAATATAATGATGAAGGTGATGTATTCAATAAAATCTTGTTTAGTTGCACTTCCTTTGTTTTCCTGTGTTTGGATGGTGCCTCATTTCACCTCCTTTGATTTGTCTGTGCGACTTGTGATATTTTGCCGAACCTGATGAGGGATATGTCCAGTTCATAGCTTTAAGAGAGATGCATTTTTCTTAAACACTTACTACTCTCTCCGCCTCTATATCAACTTACGTACATCCATTCCTTCATTGGCTGCATTTATAGTTGCAACAAATGAATTTTTGTTCCACGTACTTAAATTTAATTTTTCTTTTTTTGGCTTGCTTTGATGTCACGTAGTCGTTCTATGTTGAAAACCAAAGTTGTTTCGCATCAAGATCGGTTCCATGGATCCACCCAGGAACCGGATCGGACCGGCGGTCCGGTTCCCGTGTGGATTCATGCAACAAACGGGTGGATCCTGGTTCCAATTTTTCGGAACCAGTCCTTAGCGGGCGGTTCTCGGTTCTAGGTCGGGAACCGCCCGCCTGGACCATGCACACCCCTAGTGGTGGGTCCTCCGTTAACGTCACTCTAGGTTTGTTTCGCTGCTATCGGCTTACGGGGTTCTGGGTTATCAAAAAAAAAAAAAAATATATCAATGTAAATAAACCTAAAAGTTCACAAATTGATATGGCAAAAATCTCTTGCAAAATTATTGCTTAATTTATTTTTATTTTTTCCTCTCTTTTTTTAATCATTTTATTTTTTATTTCTTTTTTCCCCTTTCATCATTCTCTGATGAAATTTTATTGAATAGCAAACTGTACTAATATACCTAAAATAAAAAAATACCTCAAATATATTTAATAAATATAAATATAATATATATTTATATTTATATATTGAATTTATATTATAAGATAAAATTAAATTTGAATATATAAATAAAACTAAGATTAAATTTAAAAACTATATTTTCATTTTTTTTTTTTCATATTTTGAATTTCTTATATTATAGTTCAAATACTATTTATATTGAAATATAATTTCAATTTTCTTAAGTTAATAAGTTTTTATTTGAAAAAAATAATTTTTTATTATAGATATTACAAATCCTATCTACCTATATTCCATCTTCCCTATAGGGTAATTTTATCCGGTCTATATCTATTTTATATCCGATTTAATCCTATCTTGAGTAGGCATTAAACACGGTATAGGATAATATTGATCTTATCTCGAATTTCATCTCGACCGCCAAATGTAGTCATAGTGTGAAGATTTTCATCTTCAATATAAAGTCTAAACTTAAGCCTGAGCTTATTCCAACTGAAATAGACTTTATGGTCTGGTCTTGAGTTTGAACTAGATCTAGATAACTTCACTCCAGGAGTATTTTTCTAGATCAATATACTTTAAGATGATTATCTGACTGACCAAATTTTCATGAACAATTTTGTCGATGTCAAAATCTATTATGAAGTTTTCTCAATAGTGGTGGATCTTTTACTCAAATTACGGATTCTCTACCCCCTAGAGTAACTTTAAGAGCCACGCCATCCACTGTATGCATGAAGCCCTTCGTTTGATACAGGTGAATGAGACATTTTATTTATCCTTGTGAAAATAAGTAACTTCATTAAAAAAGAAAAAAAGGAATAAGAACACTTCATGACTGCAATATCATCGCCCCTAGCAATGACTCCACAACAATTCTCAATCCGATATCGTCTCACGTCGCTTGATTGTGAATTTGAAATGGCTTCTATTCAAACACGTCGTCTCTCTTTCTAGCCCCGCGATTTTGCAGCCATGCATGTGTACTATGGTCATACGATAATTTTGTTATAATTATGGTTATAATTATGGTTAATGGATCAACGAAAGCCAATAAATTAAGATACATTTTTTTGTTTATGTATCTCTTTTTGGATTCATGAATTTTCTAAATTTTTCTGTTCACGTATCTATTGAATTCATGAATTTTCTAGATTCATGTATATTTTAGTTTATGTATTTATTGAATTCACAAATCTCTTTAATTCACGTGTTTCTGGATACCTGAATCTCTTGGATTCACGTATCTCTTGATTCGTGAACTTCGTGTATACATGCATTATTTAATTCATATATCTCTTCTGTACATGAACTAAAAAGCTCTATAAATAGATAGGATCATAGAGCTTCTTTATGGTTTTGGTTTTGGTTTTTCCGACTCGATTTCAAAAAGGCTTTGATATACTTTTCTACTTTTTGATTTTTTTGGGTGTGCTGGTTCAATTAAATGATTCGACTAAGTCCTGTTTGCATAGTGTTAATCCAAACATGTTCGATGTGTTGTATCTTGGAAGGCATAGTTCGTGAATCTGCGGAAGACTATTGGTAGGAACTAATCGCCTTAAGGAGATTCGGATATCCGTACATCACTTCCAATTTTATGTTATTTTTTTAGTGATATCTTATTTTATTCTTCTCCAAGATTTGTAAGTTTACATAAAAAGAATGATATTATATAGCTGTTATCGTCTTTTTTACATTGATGTTTTGATTACAACAAACAGTTTATATTCTCTAGATTAATTTCCAATGCTCCTCGACCTTGCCCACGCTCTCGTCGGAACGGACGCCTAGTCAGCTCCAAGATGATAATTCTACGTGATGGGGTCTCGTCTCCGAGTGGGACACCCACGTCGCTGTCCGTCCAGATACGCAAATTGCATCCAATAACGAACGATGAAGAATCGAACACGGCCCATGCGGTCAAAGCCCGCTTAAAAAGACTTCCACTAAAGGAAAAGTTATTTCTAGATCGTCATCGGCCAAACGTATTCACGAAGCAAAAGCCTTTGAAAAATCCAAGACATCAACCCTGAGATTGAGATGCTCTGAAATAGCTTTTATCTGGCAGCCATTGTTGACGGTCCCCCAAACAAGTGGCCAATTCATTTACATATGCACATAGCGAGTAGTGGCATTTTTTTTCTATGTATTGAAACTTTCATGATGCCCTAAATGTAATAGCATACCTACTTTATAATGCTATTATCATTGTCCTATTCTTGGAAGAAAGAATGTTTACCAAGATGGCCAATTTACGGCATTAATAAATTAAGTGGCTTGTGATGATGGCAAATACTTGTCGGATGTTGAATATAAGCTTGATTATGTAAATATATATTTTACTTTAGGAGAATTTGCACTTTCAGTTTGAGTTCAAGCCCCACTAAAGTGGCCTAGCAATGATTTGAGCTACAAAGGTGTCAACCCCAAGAGAGATCTCGGCTTTTAGGCTCACGATTAAATTTCGATTACATTCCCATTTTTTGTCCACAAAGGGGGAGAATGTAAATATGCATATCTCGTCTTTTTTTTTTCCAAAAAAATATGCATATATATAGTTGGTTGCTTGTATTTAAGTCTGGTGTAAAATATCGAGCGCCAATTACATTTTCATAAATTATTATGCTCAAATTATTTAGTTCACATAGTAAAAATTCATTTCTATTCAAAACACATGTCACTAAATAACTTATGTAGAAACAAGAGCTACTGTTTTTTAATCTTATTCTTTGCTCATATTATTTATTTGTTTGTCTTCGGTTTATATTCATTGAATATCCTAACTTTGGAGATTTCACTACATACTCATTATGCCTTAATCTAAATTCTCATTTTTGGCAAAATCATTAAATTTCTTTAACTTTTCACGAGTACAAAATTAAATTATAGCAAAAGCTTATTGGTCCAATAGGTGGCACGCGGCAAAACTGTCCCACATATCATAAGTGAAGTGTTTAGTGGTGAGTATTGGAGCGTACATTCTCTTAGCTTTGGCATTAACTATAGCTTCGACCTTTTTTTTTTTTTTTTTTTTTTTTTGGTCGGTTAGCTTCAACGTTAAGTATGTATATAATGGGTTTGATTATGGCCCTGTTTGGTTGGGCTTTCTCAAGGGGCTTTGAGCCCCCAAAGCCCATTGGGGAAAATTTTTTGTGTTTGGCAAGTGTCTTGGAATGCTCATTTGCCAAATGTGGGCATTCTAAATGCTCAAAGCTCAATACTGGGGAGGGGGTGCTTTGAGCATTGAGCATTTTGGAAATACAATGCGTCACTGTTCATCGTCTCTCCCCTTCGTCTTCTTCTCTTCCCCACCCATCTTCTTCACCATTCATCTTCTTCTTCCCCACCCATCGAGCTTCTCTGGTAGCCGCCACCACCGCTTGAGGGTCGCGCATCCCCGCCAGGCGACGCCACCTCAGGTCGAGACCTGAGGCCACTAGATCTAGCCGTCCGGTGGCCAAATTTGGCGGTCTTGAGGCCGGATTTGGCCGCCGGACGGCTAGATCAGGCCTCCGCGACTTCAAGCCGCCAGATCTGGTGGTCTGGCGGCCAGATCTGGTTGGCCGGCGGTTGGCCAGCGGTTGGCCGGTCGCCGGAATTTGATTTTCTGACTTAAATAAAAAATAAAAAATAGCAAAAGTCAATTACAAGGTGAATTTTACCAAACGATGTTTATGCTAAGTTGCCTTTCAATGCTACAATTTACCAAACGGTGTAATATTTCCGTAAACCCTTTTACCTCAAAGGTATTTGCATTCTCCCAATGGCATTTCCCCAAAGCCGAACCAAACGGGCCCTATATGTTACCGAATAAGCTTGACTTTTCAAAGTCAAATAAAATCGATTAAAACATTTAGATGCTAGGACTTTTTGTTTTTAATAGCAAGCATATTCAACTCTAAGCTAGAGCTTACATAAAGTAAATTTAAAATGATGTTATTTTGTGTCTAAATGCTAACGTGTTGATTTTATAATATGGTGAATTGATATGTGTAATTGAAACTTGAAAGTTTGACTATTCGATCAGTCCCAAGTACAATATAATATAATAACTATAATATTATGGAGTTCTTTGAAAATTAAACTAATTTAAGCTTAAACTCAAATGAGAAATTTAGTATTTAAAAAAAAAAATTGAGAAAAAAACTCTTCAAAAATCGAGCACAAGTAATTGTAATTTTTACTAGCTAACACCTTCCACCTTCACAAAAGTCCCGAGGCAAAACAAGGAGAAAGCGAAAAATTTGATAATCTGACAGGAAAAGTTTAGTTGATGATCTTTTTGTCTTCTGAAACTGAAATGACGAAAAAAGAAAGTTTGACTCATGAGTTCGTTCGGTACGGTGGGGGCTACGCTCCAACATGCACACGCCCAGAAAGGTCAAATAAAGTAGAGAGAGAGAGAGAGAGAGAGAGAGACATTTCCTCGTTTTGCTTCTTTTGACAACACTCTGAGAACGCAAGTCCAAAGCGAAAACAGCTACCTGGGTCTTGGCTTATCGGAGGCCCACATTTTCTCTTGATCATGGTTGCGAAGAACTCCTTAATTTTCTTGATTTTTGCCTTGAGCTACTTCAGGATGCTTAGATTGGCTGAACCAAAGGTTTCTCCCCAAGAAGGTGAGTGCAAAATCTTCATTTTGTCAACTCTGGAGATAATCAAAAGTTTTTTGCTGAGTTTCTCTGATGAAATTTTATTAAATAGCAAACTGTACTAATATACTTAAAATACAAAAATACCTTAAATATGTAATAAATATAAATATAATATATTTATATTTATATATTTAATTTATATTATAAGATAGAATTAAAGTCGAATATATAAATAAAACTAAGATTTAATTAAAAACTAAATTTTCATTTTTTTTTTTTCATATTTTGAATTTCTTATATTAGAGTTCAAATACTATTTATATTGAAATATAATTTCAATTTTCTTAAGTTAATAAGTTTGTTATTTGAAAAAAATAAATTTTCTATTATGGATATTACAAATCCTATCTACCTATATTACATATATTTTTTTTTTTTTTTCTTCCATATAGGGTAATTTTATTCGGTCTATATCCCTTTTATATCCGATTTTATCCTATCTTGAGTATGTATTAAACATGGTATAGGATAATATTGATCTTATCTCGAATTTCATCTTGACCGCCAAACGTAGTCATAGTGTGAAGATTTTTTTTTTTTTTTTGATAACCTAGGGAACCCACCACCACAATACTTCAGGTAAAAATCCCTAACGACGCCTCTGAGATTCGAACTCCTCCCCTTCGTGAGGGAGAGAGAGCCGAAGACAGCTGCGCCGCTGTGGGTGGTGGTCATAGTGTGAAGATTTTCATCTTCAATATAAAGTCTAAACTTAAGCCCGAGCTTATTCCAACTGAAGTAGACTTTACAGTCTGGTCTTGAGTTCGAACTAGATCGAGATAACTTCACTCCAAGAGTATTTTTCTAGATCAATATACTTTAAGATGATTATCAGACTGACCAAATTTTCATGAACAGTTTTGTCGATGTCAAAATCTATTATGAAATTTTCTCACTAGTGGCGGATCTTTTACTCAAATTACGGATTCTCTACCCACCTAGAGTAACTTTAGGAGCCACGCCATCCACTGTATGCATGAAGCCCTTTGTTTGATACAGGTGAATGAGACATTTTATATATCCTTGTGAAAATAAATCACTTCATTAAAAAAGAAAAGAAAAGATATAAGAACACTTCATGACTGCAATATCATCGCCCCTAGCAATGACTCCACAGCAATTCTCAATCCGGTATCGTCTCACGTCGCTTGATTGCGAATTTGAAACGGCTTCTATTCAAACATGTCGTCTCTCTTTCCAGCCCCGCGATTTTGCAGCCATGCACGTTTACTATGGTCGTATAATAATTTCTCCTCGACCATGCCCCACTCTCGTTGGAACGGACATCTAGTCAGCTCCGATAAAATAATTCTACGTGATGGGGTCTCGTCTCCGGGTCGGACACCCACGTCGCTGTCCGTCCAGATATGCAAATTGCATTTAATAACGAACAGTGAAGAGTCGAACACGGCCCATGCGGTCAAAGCCAGCTTAAAAAGACTTCCACGAAAGGAAAAGTTATTTCTAGATCGTCATCGGCCAACCGTAATCACGAAGCAAAAGCCTTTGAAAAATCCAAGACATCAACCCTGAGATTGAGATGTTCTGAAATTAGCTTTTATCTGGCAGCCATTGTTGACGGTCCCCAAACGAGTGGCCAATTCATTTACATATGCACATAGCGAGTAGTGGCATTTTTTTTTTCTATGTAGTAAAGTTTCATGATGCTCTAAATGTAATAGCATGCCTACTTTATAATGCTATTATCATTGTCCTATTCTTGGAAGAAAGAATGTTTACCAGGAAGGCCAATTTATGGCATTAATAAATTAAGCGGCTTGTGATGATGGCAAATACTTGTCGGAGGTTGAATATAACTTGATTATGTAAATAAATATTTTACTTTAGGAGAATTTGCACTTTCGGTTTCGAGTTCAAGCCCCACTAAAGCGGCCTAGCAATGATTCGAGCTACAAAGGTGTCAACCCCAAGAGAGATCTCGGCTTTAAGGCTCACGATTAAATTTTGATTACATTCCCATTTTTCGTCCACAAAGGAGGAGAATGTAAATATGCATATCTAGTCTTCTTTTTTTTTTCCAAAAAATATGCATCTATAGTTGGTTGCTTGTATTTAAGTCTGGTGTAAAATATCGAGCTCCAATCACATTTTCATAAATTATTATGCTCAAATTATTTAGTTCACATAGTAAAAATTCATTTCTATTTAAAACACATGTCACTAAATAACTTATGTAGAAACAAGAGTTACTGTTTTATAATCTTATTCTTTGCTCGTATTATTATTATTATTTTTATCTTCGGTTTATATTCACTGAATATCCTAACTATGGAGATTTCACTACATACTCATTATGCCTTAATCTAAATTCTCATTTTTGGCAAAATCATTAAATTTCTTTAACTTTTCACGAGTACAAAATTAAATTATAGCAAAAGCTTATTGGTCCAATAGGTGGCACACGGCAAAACTGTCCCACATATCATAAGTGAAGTGTTTAGTGGCGAGTATTGAAGCGTACATTATCTTAGCTTCGGCATTAACTATAGCTTCGACGTTAAGTATGTATATAATGGGTTTGATTATGTGTTACCGAATAAGCTTGACTCTTCAAGGTCAAATAAACTCGATTAACATTTTGATGCTAGGAATTTTTTGTTTTTAATAGCAAGCATATTCTACTCTAAGCTAGAGCTTACATAAAGTAAATTTAAAACGATGTCGTTGTGTTTAAATGTTGACATGGCGATTTTATAATATGGTGAATTGATATGTGTAATTGAAACTTGAAAGTTCGATTACTCGATGAGTCCCGAGTATAGTATAAGTAATAACTATAATATTATGGAGTTCTTTGAAAATTAAATTAATTTAAGCTTAAATTCAACCGAAAAGTTCAGTATTTCAGAAAAAAAAATTAGAAAAAAACCCTCCAAAAGTCGAGCACAAGTAATTGTAATTTTTACTAGCTTCAACCGACCCAAAAAAAAAAAAAAAAAACCTTCCACCTTCACAAAAGTCCCGAGGCAAAACAAGGAGAAAGCGAAAAATTTGATAATCCGACAGGAAAAGTTTAGGTGATGATCTCTTGGTACGGTGGCGGCTACGCTCCAACATGCACACCTCCAAGGCCCAGAAACGTCAAATAAAGTACAAAGAGAGAGAGAGACATTTCCTCGTTTTGCTTCTTTTGACAATACTCTGAGAACGCAAGTCCAAAGCGAAAACAGCTACCTGGGTCTTGGCTTATCTGAGACCCACATTTTCTCTTGATCATGGTTACAAAGAACTCCTTAATTTTCTTGATTTTTGCCTTGAGCTACTTCAGGATGCTTAGATTGGCTGAACCAAAGGTTTCTCCCCAAGAAGGTGAGTGCAAAATCTTCATTTTTATTTTTATTTTTATTTGCATGAAAATTAGAACTTTGGAGCTAATTAAAAGTTTTGTGCCGAGTTTTTCTGAGCTTTGCCTTCTTAAGATGGTTTGGAGTAGCTAAGTTGGCTTTGCATCTGTCTTTGTTTATGGAATTTTGTGTTTTTCACCTTTCTTTAATGGGTTTGAAGCACAATGAGATCTGCCGTACAGTAACTTACAACAGAAATAAAAAGAACAGATAAAATCCAGTTCTCTCTTTCGTCACATTGTCCACAATTCTTATTTTGCTTGCCGTTATGCTGATTCTGCTGTTTATTGGATTGATCTTGGTTGGAGTGGTTTCTTCTCTTGGGTCTGCATAGTAGAATTACTAAACTTAGTCTAGGAACTTGGAAGCAAATTTGCAAAGATTGGTTTGAGGTTACGATTGTTTGTTATGCTTAATACTTTTCCAGTAAGTTGGCCTGATCTTTGCTAATGATATCAGGCAAATGTCCTTAAATATTTGATTGGCTACTCAGGTTACTGCAATGACACTAATCTTTTTGCTTATTTTCTTCTTTACGTGGTTCTGAATGGGTTTCAGTGGACGCCCTTCAACAAATTGCTGCTAAACTGGGGGCCAAGTATTGGGAGTTTGATGGTGATTCTTGTGAAGTCGTAAAAGTTGGTGTAACAACAGAAATACCAAAAGGAGCCGAGAATACCGTTGCTTGTGAATGCAACTTCCTAAATGATACCTTCTGTCATGTCGTAAGCATGTATATACTCCTCAGCTTGTTACTCAGATTTAATGCATAGTTTTGCACCTTGACTGGAGAAAATAATTCTTTTTTGTCTATCTATAATATACGGTCTCTTAAGTAGGGTTGATGTAACTTACAACAGTAAATAGTGTGAATATCTGGGGCTGCTTTGACAATGTTCAGATTCTTGGTTGCAAACACAAAATGAGAGGTGTTACATAGGCAGCTGAATAACATGCATTACATGACAAAACAATGAAAAGGTTTGAGTCCACAATTTTTCTTGGGAAACAAGTTATTGCGAGACCTTGAAAGCTGAGACTGTGACTCAAATGAGAGCCTCACTATATACAGGTATGAGAAAAAAAGGACCTCGTTTCTGCAGCTGGAATTTTTTTATACGTGTAGACTAGGTAAAAATCTGTATATCTTGATTGAGTCAATTTCTGCAATTTTTCATAATATTCATCAGAAGGAACCAAGAAGATGCTGACTCTCTTTTTAAAATATATAATATGTAGGATGTTATTCCCATGCTTATTGGACTGCCAGCCACTATTTAGTCCAATTCCAAACATGACAGTTTAGAAGATTATGTAGGCACATAGTGAATTATCCTAGAATATGTTGAGTATTTTTTTAATTATACTCTTTCGTACTTCCTTTTAATTTTCATCCTAGTTGGTTAAAAAACATTAAAGCCGGTCATTATAATTCCTTGTAACCTTTCAAAGAACAGCTTTTATGCAGCATTGGTGAGTATTGATGTGCTTTGCAAATTTAAAACAGTGTTTCATTGAGTGCTTGTCGCATAGCCCTTAAGGACCTCTTTCTGTTGTTTGTCTGGGTAGAAATTGTTATCATTCATCGTGTGATGTTACTTGAGTTTGTCTAATTTTGGTTTTGATGCTTTGTAGAGCTCTCAAGGGCTTTAGTCTCCCTGGGATCCTTCCCCCTGAACTTGCTAAGCTTCCTCACCTAAGAGAAATGTGAGACCTTAATTAAACACTATCATATTTCTTGAAGATATAAGCTAATATATGGACATGGAATACTTATTTGAAATCCTACTTTGTGGATAAATACTATCTTATTCTTGTAGTGACTTTGCTTATAACTACCTCTATGGGACAATACCTCAGGAGTGGGCTTCTATGCAGTTGACTTCAATGTAAGATCCTTCTAATAATTCTATCTTGTACTGGCATCTCATTAGGCTTGGTCTAAATAATGGAGTGATTGATGCAGCTCTGTCCCCGTGAATCGCTTATCTGGGGAAATTCCAAAGACTTTGGGCAATATCACCTCTCTCACGTACCTGTGCGTTTTCGATATCTTTGTCTCTGTTGCTTGCAAGTTTGCTTACAGCTGTGATAATGTCTATAGAATCTCTTGGTTGCCATGATTACTATTTGCGGTAAAGCTAGGACACTTACTATGCAATTTCCTTGTCTTAAGTTATGTTGGGTCATACTATTAGTGATTTTACTGGGGATTCTAAATCAGATGCCTTGAGGCCAACCAATTCTCTGGCAACATTCCTCCTGAGCTTGAAAGTTTGATCAACCTACAATCTCTGTAAGATGCTGCATTATTTATTTATTGTCCACTTCTTCTGATTGCAAGTTTTGTATATATTAGATGTTGATGAGGGTCTATTCTTGGCTTATTATGCTGGCAGGATCCTATCCTCCAATCGGTTAACTGGAAACTTGCCAACCTCTTTTGCTGGTTTGATAAATCTTACAGATTTGTACGATGTTGTCTTGTAGATTTGTACGATGTTGTCTTGTTCCTCCCATACAGATTATATATCTTAATTCAAATGTCTGATGACACATTTCAATTGCATAATGCAGGAGGATAAATGACAATAACTTCAGTGGCAGAATACCAGAGTTCATCAAGAACTGCATACAACTCAATAGATTGTAAGATTGTTTGAATTCTTTTAAGCTAGAGATGATGAATAAAAGCAAATACTACTCATTCCAAGCAAGTAACTATCATTTTTCATATTGTGATATGCAGAGAGATGATCGCAAGTGGGCTGAAGGGGCCTATTCCAACTGGTGTCTCACTTTTGAATAACATGGCCCACTTGTAAGCATACAGTATCCTGTTCATGGTCCTGTGAAACTCATATTTGAAAATCTGACGTGCAGTTATCAAGTTGAGAAATTTAGAGCAAGTTCTTATATCTTTCTCAGGAGAATGAGTGACATAATCAGTCCCAGACAGCTATTTCCTAATCTCAGTAATATGACTGGCCTCGTAACATTGTAGGTTTGATTCTTGTTTCACTCATTTCTCTACTAGGAGATCATTTTGTTAGATGTCACGGATGTTTGAGTAACCAATCTGTTACATTGTCAGGGTGCTAAGGAACTGTAACATATCTGGGGAGATTCCCTCTTACATTTGGAACTTTGAAGAACTAGAAGTTATGTAAGTATAACTGGTGTGAGTTATCGTCTGTAAAATTTCTTAGCTTGCTTTTTGCATCATGTACAGTACAAATCATGCTAATGTCCACATCACTCATTCTCAATTTTGAAAAGACTTTCTAACCATCTTCCATGATCTGAAAGATCCTTCAGAGAAGTCAGTACAATTTTTCATTGTTGCACAAAGGTACTGGTTAATCTCGTCTGGGTGCTTGAATGAACTTTGAAGTTTCTATGTTAGCTGCCGTATGAGAAACAGTAGATGCGCAAGTAGGAGTGTCAAAGTCATGCTGTGCAAGAGAGCTGAAAGTGCACAATGATAACATTGCATGATCACACGATATATTCTATTGACGGTGTTGCCTCGCATATGCCAGAAGTTAGGTTCAAAAATCGGTTGGGACTTTAACTTGTACTGATCTTTCTTTTTAATAAAAAGAACAGTCAAATTGTTCAGCACTAATACAGAATTGCCTCCTGATATGGTTGTCCACATATTTTTTTCTTCTGATCCACAATGGTGGACTGTCCTAAGTGCCTATAATTAGAGCCTTGAAAGTGGACATTTTTTTCCCACAACCAAGACATTGACTGCTGCCCCTTCTTACTTGTACTTTACAATTGGCAATCAGTGTGAGTTGCAATATTATAGATATGTATAATTCATAGCCTCAAAAGATTTGGTTCCACTCCTGATTAACGGCCACAAATGGTACTTGACTAACATTGCCAAGCCATTATGGCAATAAGCCATGCATCTTCTTTTTGCTTGTTTTTATGACTGGAGGACCAAACTGATGTTGTATGGAATTTGTGTATAAATTGGGAATATGTGATTCATACTAATCCAAAGTTCGTTTTTCAGTTGGTGACCAAATTTAACTATACAAGAAAGTTACCAATATGGGCAGGGGTTTTCTTGGTAGGATGTTTGGCATTAATTTCTGCATCCGGTCAAGTTTGTGTACATACTGTCTTCTCAACATTGCTACCCTCTGATTATGTTCTGTGCACAAGACTTAGAACTTTGTTATTTGAGATTTCTGTCTTCAGTTTTTGGAGTAATATTGCACATACAAGCACTCATATCCTCCATTTAACAGGGATCTCAGCTTCAACAGATTAGTTGGTGAAATTCCAGCAACAATAACTGCAAAAAGTGTGAGATTTATGTAAGTCTGTTCCCTATCAATTGTATGAGATATAATGAAATGGGTGGTGACATGACTGTGAAAATGGAGATTTGTTTATGGAAATCTTTCTTGATAGGATTGAATTAAAAGCTGAAAAATCGAGCCATGTGATCATCATGTATATCGGTGTTTTTATTTTATGCGCTCTTAGAGGTAGAGGGAAGATATGAAGCCACGTTCTACAAAACCCAACATGCTTGTAGTAGCAGATGTTTCAACCTCAAATGGGGGCATTCAATCTGTAACTATGTCACACTATATATTCGGATGCGTGAATAAGTTTTGTTTTTCTCATGCATTTTGGTGCTCAATTTTTCTTCATGAATGCTAAAACACCAGATTTTGTTTTCACTAGCTTTCTAACGGGCAATATTCTGAGTGGACAAGTACCAGACTCAATCTTGAAGGATGGAACCAGTGTGTATGTTTTCTTCTCATCAATCTTGATTTTACAAACTTACTTTCTGAAATTTTGGTGTGCCCTCTTTGCTTATTTGGGATACAATTGCTGTCAAGTCTTCACCTTAAGATAAAATCACTTGAATGTTTTTTGTAACGTGGATGCAGCGATCTTTCTTACAACAACTTTTCATGGCAAAGCTCTGACCAACGAGCTTGTCGGGACAACTTGTGAGGATTCTCGTGAATTTTGCCCAATAGGTCATAGTGTTATGTACTTAAGAAATCTGATAAGTCAGTTTTCTTCATCTGTCAGGAACCTAAACTTGAACCTATACAGAAGCTCTTCACAAGAGAACAACTTGTAAGATTTCTCGGTTTTGTTTTCCCTTTACAATTCTTTTACTTGCTTTAGAGGTCTATCATTTATTATTTTTGCTAGCTCTGTTCAAACTATTGTGTCCTCGATTCATTTTCAAAAGGCAGGAACACTTATCTTTAACTATCGGTTTATGTTTCTACTCTGCTGCAGAAGTAGAGCCGTGCCATGCTTGGACAACTTCCGCTGTTCACGCTGTAAGTATTTTTCTGTGAGCTACAAAACATGTATTAGATACAATGCCTTTTTGTATTAAAACTTCCAATTGATATTTATATGACTCAGTAACTGCCTTCTCAATTAAATGGTCTCATCAATGTTTCTCAATGGATAATGAGAAGGTTTTATTTTTCGGTTCATGGATGGCGTCCCCTCATTATTTGTTCCTAAGATGCAGAGCATTCTTTTTGTAAAATTTTGTGAGACCACTATCAACTATTCTAAAGTTTAAATTATTAAATGAAGGCCTGATTTAACAATGCTCAAACACTCCCCCTCTCTCGTAAGCTGGACTTTGGTCAACAACTTGAGCATGGATATGTATAATAGGGGAGGTGAATAAAGGCCTGATAAGATTTGTATCAAGGACCTTTTGCTCTGATATCATGTAAAAGTTTTGTAAAATCACTGCTAACTATTTTGAAAGCTTAACCTATTAGATGAAGGTATGACTTAATATTCAAATATGCTAACACTTTTTCCCTGCTTTCTCATTTAAGGTTCATCCATTTATTTGCTGAAGTTTAAACTTGTCCTGACAGATTCGAGTTGCCGACATGTTAATTGTGGCGGACAAGATGCAAACATTAAAGAAAATAAACAGACTGTTCTGTATGAAGGAGATGGACAGGTCGAGGGCGGTACAGCATTATACTCCTTTAATAGAAATCGGAATTGGGGGTTTAGTAGCACAGGTGACTTCATGGACGACAATGATTACCAAAATAAACTATACACTGTAACTTTATCAGATGCAAACATGGATGTTAGCTATACAACGGCAAGAATCTCTCCGATTTCGCTTACCTACTTCTTTTATTGCTTAAAAAATGGACAATACACTGTACATTTACGGTTTGCAGAGATTCAGTTCACAACTGACAATGCATTTAATAGTCTTGGGAAGCGAATGTTCCATATATATATTCAGGTAATTCCACATGTTACTGTTGCATCTTGTGCTTTATACATATTTGGAGTTGGGCATTCCTCTCAACATGCTACAATATCACAGGACAAATTAGTCTGGAAGGATTTCAATATCAAAGATGAGGCGGGTGGGGTTGAAAAACCTGTAGTGGAAATATTTAATGTCAATGTGACCAATAATATGCTGGAGGTCCGATTTTCTTGGGCTGGTAAAGGAACAACAAGAATTCCCGTAGAAGTGTTTATGGTCCTCTAGTATCAGCAATTTCTGTTGTCTCTGGTGAGTGAATTGTTTATATCTTTTCTTTACGTATAATGGCACTAGAAGTCAGTAAATGTTTTGCATAAAATCTTTGCAATTTACAAAACCAGTGTAATTTTGCCTTTCCTTTCCTTTGATTGTTTAATATTAAAAGTCCAACTGCTTCATTATAATTTGGTCCCAATGAATAAGAGAACTTATTGGGTGAGACATTACCCACCCCAACTTAGGGATAAATCAGTGTCCATTATATGCTCAGACTAATGGTAGTACTACTACCTTATTTATTTTATTTATTTTTTTTTTTTAAAGAATATGTTGCTGTAGCTTTTTCTTCGCAGGTCAGTTTTAGTATGTGTAACTAGACCTTTCTAGTTGTTTGAGCCTCCAGCTTGCTTCATTTAAAGGTGGATTGAATACGTGTGGGAGGCATACTCTGGTCAAATTTTATGGGCATTTGGTTTTCTTCAAAAATATTATGCTTCTGCTTTTGCTGAATGCTTAAAGGATGAAGTACACTTCATTTTGCTGGCTTCTTATCATGCTGTCTCTATAATGATAAACATAGAAAAAATTTCAATATTCATCTTAGTTTAGTCAAATTGCTACAGTATAACATGCTGAAAAAGTGCACCTGCTGCTCTCCTCTATGTCAAGAGAAGATCTCATTCTTTTCTTCTCTCCTTGTTGAAAGCTGAAAACAGATGAAGTGTTTAAATTTGCATTCACTGCCACATGGATGAGGACATGACCTGGTACATTTTAGGATCATACTTGAAACAGAGTGAATTTTACTAGTCTTGCAGTTTTGTGCATATGATAATTTTTATGTGGTATGAAACCGTATAAAGACATGGATATAAACAAAATGCTTCCTTGTTCCTGAGTGCAGAAAGTGCCTAAGGAGGATTTGTTTAAACCTATATTCTTTGTTAAATAAGATCATGCATTACATGATGTTGGTTTTCAAAAGCAAAATAGAAGGATTTCTTTCCTTCATTCACAGTATAAACTAGAGCTTGTACTTTTCCTTTGATGTTTTCCTTAGTGCTTTGTTCAGAAGTAGTATTATCTTTTGAGTTGTTTCATTGGGCAGGTTTTGAAGCTTGCTCTAGTCATGGAAAAAGGAGAACTAATTCTATCTTCATAGGAGTTGGAGTCTCGTGCTTTGTTTTCTTCATGCTGTACATCCTTTGGTGGAAAGGGTACTTGACTGGGAAAAGGGGGAGAAGAAAATCTGCAGGTTGTACCATGAATCCCTCCCTTTCAACGTGGATCATATGTATACAAGTTCAAATGAAATCTTTTTCTCAGGGCCATATATATATATGTCTATCATTCACACATCAAAAGAGAAACAGAAACACAGAGGCGCATTTATTCATGAATGTTCCTTTCTACATTTTTGTTCACTCCGATTCCTTCATTCTTTATTTTGCTCCTCCTCAAGAAGCAAGGTTTTCTTGATGTGTTAAGCAACACATGTATTTTTTTTTTTTTTATAAGAAAAAGGTTCTTCAGTTGGAAAACTATGATTATACATCTTAGTCTGCATTGCTGCAAGAGTTTCCTTTGGGCATTGGAGAACTATTTCCCACTGATTTTTTAAAATCCTTGTCCAGATGATAACAAAGGATTGGATCTGCAAATACGGACTTTTTCTTTGCATCAAATTAAAGCAGCAACTAATGATTTCGATCCTGCTTCTAAGATTGGAGAGGGTGGCTTTGGTCCTGTATACAAGGTATAAAAATGCTATTTGTACGTCGACAATAACAAAGTTCCCACTTAGTTTGCTTCGGAAGAAACTGTGAGTTATTGTGGTGTGCAGGGTCAATTACCTGATGGTACTTTGGTAGCAGTTAAACAGCTCTCATCCAGATCGAAGCAAGGGAATCGTGAATTTTTGAATGAGATAGGCATGATTTCTTGTTTACAACACCCAAACCTTGTCAAGCTTCACGGCTGTTGCATTGAAGGGGATCAACTGTTGCTGCTCTATGAGTATATGGAGAATAATAGTCTTTTCCGTGCTATGTTTGGTGAGTCTGAATTTTTCAATTGTAGTTCTTGCTAAATTCTCATGCCATGTGATCAAATTTTGGTGTATAGACAGTGAATGGGTATTTTGTAGGTCCACAGAACTATCAGCTTCAACTTGACTGGCCTACAAGGCTTCAAATCTGCATTGGAGTGGCTAAAGGTCTAGCATTTCTTCACGAAGAATCCAGACTTAGAATTATTCATCGAGATATTAAAGCTACTAACGTGCTGCTGGATCAACATTTAAACCCCAAAATATCTGACTTTGGATTGGCTAGGCTCGATGAAGAGGAAAAGACTCATATTAACACCAAGGTTGCCGGAACAATGTGAGTCGCCATGTCTCTGAGAATATCACGAAAACCATATTTTGACTTGTTCTTATATGTATGATGTTGATGTCTGATGGAAATTTTAACCTAGAACTTATATCCTTATTTGCAGGGGATACATGGCACCTGAATATGCCCTATGGGGATACCTCACCTATAAAGCAGATGTGTACAGCTTTGGAGTTCTTGTATTGGAAATTGTTAGTGGTCAAAGCAACAATAGTTTTGTGCCAAGTGATGAGTGCATTTGCCTCTTGGATTGGGTAAGTTCTTCTCATTTTTAACTGCGACGGGTGCTCTATATGATGAACAATCTAATGAGATGGCATGGTATGACGAGATTCATGAGAAGAGCATTTACTCATTTCAAGAAAATCTTCACTTTTAAATTATCTCGGTTTCAGTACTAGAAATTTTTAGGCATTTTACATCATTGAATTTAATAAAGGTGCTTGTCATATTAGAAAATGTCTCGAAACATAATATGGTGATCCATTTATTCGGTGCTGACGATATTAATGCTATGATTGCAGGCCTGTCAATTACAACAATCTGGCAACTTGATGGAACTAGTGGATGAGAAGTTGAAGCCTGAGATTGATCGAGAAGAGGCAGAAATGGTTCTCAAAGTAGTTCTACTTTGCACCAATGCATCGCCATCGCTAAGACCAACAATGTCTGAGGTGGTGAACATGCTCGAAGGAAGGGCAACTATTCCAGATTCAATCCCAACACCAGGCAACTACACTGAAGACCTGAGGTTCAAGGCTCTGAGAGACCTTGACCGTCACACGAAGGGTCGAAGCATGAGTGGAAGCCATTCGGGGAACATGCCATCAGGGAGCATGACTGCAGTATACACTTCTGGTTTGTCTTCGGCTTTTACCCACGATGAATGTGTGGAAATTAAACCAGAGTCAAGACTGTATTTAGCATAAGTGTATGTATTCTTAGATTTAGCAATTTTGCAGCTGCATCAACGAAGCTCGTGGTGCTTGTACAAATGTTATGCACGGCTCGTTGGTGATGCATAGAAGGATGCATCATCTGTACAATATTATTCTTTACCCATTTTACTAGTAATAGTAGTCAAAAGATGTTTTTCTCTCTCCTTACCTTTTCCTTATCTCACTGTGGTCGTTCTTATCATGATTTCTATCATGTAAACATGTTTCGTTCAGTTGTGTAGAATTTATTCATGGAACGATCTTCCGTTAGTCCTCTTTTATCTCCATACCTATTTGGATTGGCTTTTTATTCTCTTTAAATTTAGCACCTCATGCAATTACACATTTTTAAAGAACAGTACCCTAATTTTTTTCGAAACATACAAATAGTGTTGTATAAATCAAGGTGCAAAATATTTCGTAAGTCTTTTTATTAATCAAAGTTTGAGTGATATTTTAAGTTTTGACAAGGAAAGTCAGTACTAGTTTCCAATGGTGGTGCATGCATCTTATTTTGTCTAAGGAAAACATACTTTAGGTATTTTAATTTCTTAGTGATTGACTTAACCCCGGAGAGTGATGACATGCGTTGCGTTGATGATCCTTGTTGGTGGCGGTAGTGCTGACCAACAATATAAGGAGTTCCAAATCATTAATCATTGTCTAGAAGCTCATCTTTCATCCAAAAGACGATTTTTTTGACTGATTTTCCTCAACTAATTCGCGCACCGAGAAGACGGGGAAGGTTTGAACTGCTTTGGAGACGGCATTTCTTGATTGTAAAGCAAGATTGGTTGTCTTCCTGCATATCCTGAATGGAGCTTGCAAACTTACACAAGAGACGCACCATGTACGACAATATAACGTGACGAAACAAAAGTGGAGAAAAAGGTAAAAGAAAGGTTGAAAGAACCGGAAGAGAGTAGAAACATTACCCAACATTCAAAGCCGGATCTTGTTGAACTTTTCTCAGTCCACTCGTGTTGGCGTCCTGCCAAGAAAGCTGCAGTATTTTGACTTTTGTTGTTTCGGTGCCGAACGAGGATAACAGCATCGCTTCCTCGGTTTCTTTCCTCTCCTTCTTTAATTCTTTTTTCTTTTTGCCTTAAGAAGACCAGTCAACCCAGAATCCTTCATTCTCAAGGGTACGCGGTTTTCGAGTTGTTGGAGTCAAAAGACACCCTTGGAACGAACAAAGCAAGGGCACAAGAAACCAGCACCGAGCTGAGCTGCGGAGTCCAATCTGTAAAGCCCACCACAACCCACCAAAAGAGAATTCACCCTCCTTTCGCAGCAGCACCGGGAGATTCCTCATGCGATTTAACGCCCCGTTCTTGTCATCCCCATTATCCCCGCATCGTCAGCAGAGCATCGTTTCTTGGTTTGTTTTGGATCAATGAAAGATCCTGACTCCATGGAGAGCTTGAGCTTGAGCCCGGATGATGCTTTGACCGCCACCCTCTTCAATTCTGTCCAAGCTCTGGGCAGAGGATTTGATGTCACGTCTGATATTAGGCTCCTCTATTGCAAGGGTGCTCCTGGGTCGAGGGTTGTGGTTCTTGACGATGATCATGTGAGGGATCTTGAGGTGTCTGATGGCGTTGTCCTGCCGGGTGTGTCCGTTGATATTGAGTGCTCGGAGGGGAGAGGGAAGATTGACAAGAAGAGTGTCCGTAGCTTCCAGGAGGTGAGAGTTCTTGATCTTGAATCCTGGGCCATGCTCTTTCTTTTCTTTTCTTGATTTGTGGATTGTTTTTGGGATGCACTTGTCCGCATATCATATTTTGCTTGTTGATGGCTTTGTGGGCGTTGGGATTTCGTTGTGGCATGCTTTAACTTTTGGTTTTGAAGCTGCATCTGAGGACATAATGGATATGCAGAACTTTGTCAGTTCCAAATTAGCTTCTATATATGCGCACAAAAAGTTGGCAAGTCTTGCTTAGTTTTATCCATTTATCCATGTTCATAGGAGAATCTGCGGTTTGCTTCTTTGGTTGTTCTAATTTGACCTGAAGAGAACAAGCACTTGCACTTGCGGCAGTTTTATGTTTATGTGGAGGGAGAATGAAAACCGACATTCCATTTCGCGATGTGAAGGACATGTGTCTTTGTACTTCAAGCTAATGGTACAATAAGCACTGCCATCTTCTAAGATTACATAGCTTGCTCAAGTTGCCTACATGTTTTTTTTTTGGTACCCCTCTGGTTTCCTGGTAAAAAAGAAAATTAAGATAGATCTATTGAACTAATGCTGAGTCCTTGGTGGTCGGGGAACTCGTGCAGCTTATATGTTTGACAATAATTCTCTTCCAGTCTTTAGTTATGTGAAATCAGGGATTGTTGAGATTGACAGCATGTGGGAAGTTATATCCAAATCTCACCAGAGCAGATCCTCAAGTAGTTGAGCTGAGACTTATTTAACCATTTGGGAAGATGGTAAAAATTAAGTCAAGTTGAAGGAGCTCTTGGAGGGCTAATGACCTAAGAGCATCTTGAGTGAGATGAGAATAATTAAGATTGAGATGAGAAGAGAGTGGATGAGAAGGAGAACGAAGAAGAAATAGTGAGTTGAGAGAAAATATTGCTTCTGTATTTCATTCGTTGAGGAAAATAGAAAGAGAAATGAGCTTATATCTGCTCTCACAACTTCCCCACTGACAAGCCACTCACATGACAATAGCATAATAAGCAATACAAATCCAATTACATTGTAATAGCAATTTTGCTACTACTCTCTAACTAACAGCCAAATGGCAACCATCATTGCACCCTCTTGTATGATTTATTCACTTGTATTGCTTTGGGGATATGACAGGTTGCAGTAGCTGGTCAGAAAATTTTGCCTTGCCATCTCATTCTCAATGCAGATTTACTTAGAGTTAAGGTGTTTTGTCGCATTCAACTTGACTATTTACTCAAGGAGAGTATTTTTTCCTGTTGGAGGAATAAAGTTGACCGAAAAATGAGAATACGCAAACTTTGTAAGCACCAGAACTTGGCTGCAGTTCGAGGGAGCAGTTATAACTGAGACTGTTTCATACAGTATTTTACATCACTGTCCTTTTGTTGAGGTCAATTCACTTACTGTGGGGGTAATTTGGGAATTTAAATTAAAAGGGTGAGATAAAGAGCAAAATGTCAAAGCAGTTCTTTTGACCTGATAACTAGTAGAGTTTAGTTTAAGTTTCATCTTCTTGAGGTTTCTAAATTTGTTGAACCTGGACAGCAAGGTCATGATCATGGAAGGGTGGATTGTGAACTAAATTCTGGCTTTGTTTGTACTGAGATGCACAGGGTAATAGGTACTAAAATCTTGCGCATGAGATTACTGCATGGAAAAGGTTAGCTGTCTTAAGTGCTTCTGCCTTTTTCTCTTTGCATGTCAGTGTGTCAGTAAGAAATTAAGAATAGTGCTAGGTATATGGAGACCGGTTTAAAAAATGGTTTACTAAGTAATGTGACAAATCCTTATGGGGTGTTGAATGTGGCCTAGTGGTTAAAAGACCTCCTAGAGTCTTAACACATTACTTTGTAAGCCTATATGTATACTGGTGTTAGTACACCTTGCTTTATTCACGTTAGTAATTACTGGAAACATAGGGTAATATTGGCGGAATGCCTTCCAGATAAGGTAATCTGGGTTTCAACATCCACGACAATAATTGATTGTATTGTCAAATCTGTAGATTATAAATTTTTTAGATGGTAATTTTTAGTGTTGATCATTTCATACAAAATTTTGCTCTAGCCAGAAAGGGCAGGAGAAGACGTAAAAAATGTGAAATGAGACAATAAGTAAAGATTTTGAGCATTTAGAGTTTTAAAAGACTTGATAAAGAGTCGAGTGCACTGGTGAAAGGATCATATGGTGATTCCAGTTAGTGGAATAAGGTTTCTTCTGTTGTTTTTTGCTGCTTTCCGGTTATGCAGTTTCAAGTTTCAACTTCCTTCTTGTTCCAAGGTTTATCTGGTTTAGTATATCCCCAGATCATCCAATTGGTTTCACTTGGAACTTGTTTAGCTTCTTGCTTTCTCTGCACTGGCAAGGATAAGATGATGAAAGCTCTGTTCCTAAGAATGAGCCTCCAATATACACCTCACCTTTTGATTTTCTTTACCTCTATATGATTTTAATTTAATTTATGATTTTAATTTAATAAATTACATGGGAAATGTACAATCTGGTGAACCATGGCATACTTTTCTTAGCAACCATGAACTATCTAAATTGACGTGTTTAATTTTGAGAGCCATTACAAGCTTATTTTCTGTGATACTTCTTGTGCAGTGCCTTCACAATAACATGCATGGTATTATCGAAAGTGTTCAGGTCAAGACCTGCATAACTTGGTTATAATAGGCTAGGAGACTAGAGTAGCTGTTTAACCATTGAGACAGTAGAAGTGAGATGAAGGAGAGAAAAATTGGGGTTAGCGTGTGCTTGCATTAAAAGCAATATTACATATATTCATTGGCACTAGATAACCCTTGAAAATCTGTATAACAAAGATCATGATGAAAATCCATATGGCAATTGTACCTGAATGTGTGGATAGAGTAATATACACATAAAAAGTTCCACTTGAATCAGCTGTGTTCTACATGCGAAATTCTATTTATTGAGTCATAAGGCGATATGTTACTGGAAAAGAAAGGGCAGGAATAGATGGTTAAGAAGGGAAACCATAATTTGTGTTAAGTATGAAGCAGTAGGAGGAAGGATATTAAAGACGGGTTTTCTACCCATCTCTCATTTCCAATAAACAACTCAGTACCCTTTAATACCCTCAACAAAGCTATCCATGTGATGTAGACTTATGATGCTATAGCTAATGCTCTGGGTAATTGAGGAAATTCTTTCAATTTTGGTGCTATTTTTAATCAGTCCACTTTATTATAATTTGGCTATTTTTCCATTTGAGAAGGTTAAAATTTTAATTGGCTCTGTGACTTATCCTTCAATTGGCTTTCTGTTAGTGTTTTCATTGGGCGGTATGAGGTGACTCAATTGAATCATTATAAAAGTAACAAAAATGGATCAAAATATGATTTATCAATCTCTTCTGAAAATCTGTACAAAGATTGATGATAAATATAAGTCATTTACTCCAAATACTTCTGATATAAAGCTCTCCAAGAGCCACCTCTTTGAGGCAGGGAAATCTTTTCTCTTTCTTATCTTTTTCCATGGCAACTTGCATGATGCTGTATATGCCATATAAGGCCAGATAAGGCCAGACAAGAATTGCCGACTTCTCACTCTTAAGTGCATATAACACAAATCATTTTGGTCTTTCTTGCATCATGAATGAACTTGCTGTCCACATATTAGTTCTCGTGGATGGTCTTGATTCTTTTTGGGCTGATGACTATGATGGGTGGTTTCACTAAGACTATTACTGTCAAAATTTCAGATGGCCGAATATTTTAATAAACAATCAGGTATATCAGGATCAACACCCCTAGGAAGCTTCAATGCCATGTTCAATTTTACTGGCTCTTGGCAAGTTGATGCAGCATCTACAAAGTCACTTTCTATGGTTGGGTACTTCATTCCCTTGTTTGAGGTCAAATTGACAAAGCTTAAGTTAGTTTTACGGGAAGAAATCAAGCGTGCTGTTCCCTACTCATGGGATCCTGCTTCTTTGGCAAGGTAATCGTTCATAAGCAATCTTTCATGTACATTCTGGCTCAATCTACTATATATTCTTGGTGCTTCTCACCTATGCACTTCAAACCGTATCTTGATCTTTATCACAGTAATTAACAAGTCCAAATTAGTTTATGCCAATTCCATACCCTCTGGTATCAGTGCATTATGAAGTTTTAGTTCCACCTTAGTGCATCCATCTTTATATGCAGAAATAATTCTTTGATTCATCTTCTAACATTGAATACCGATATGGAGTTTTCCAAATCAGCTATATCTTGAAGCTTTAGATACTTAGTGTCTTTTCTTGCCATCCCTTCCATGACATTTAAGGTCTTCCGCCTTTCTAGCACGAATCTCTGTTCCTAATCACTTGGCCTGAGTGGAGCATTAGAAGGTCTGCATTCAAGGTGACCAAGGCATCTCAAACAAGCTTTTTCCATCTTATCTTTAATTGCGTTAAATTTAAGTTTATTGTGCCTTTAGAACATTCATTATTAGAAACTTGTAAACAACAGAATGCTTTTTCCTCCCTATTTAAAGATATTCCTAAGAACACCTTGAGTTAGTTGGGAAAAATCGAGCCATATTTTAACTTTATCTGTTCAAAAGTAGCATTATGTTTAAAACTAGTGGATGCCTCATTCCATCATGTGATGAGGCTTTACTCAATACATCATGAGTTTGGCTTATATGTTGACTATTCTAATATTAATACTTGGTTTAGATTTTTGGTGGGGAAATGCTGAACTTCCCTGGTGTCCCCTTGTATCCGGATCTGCTACTTCTATTGATGTATTTGCATGAAGACACAGGAGCAATTCAAATTAGCCACCAACTTCCTCACCCTTTGTTTTTGTTTTCATCTTCAGCTTTATTGAGAACTTTGGTACCCATATTGTTACTTCTGCAACTGTCGGTGGAAGAGATGTAGTTTATATCAGGCAGCATCAATCATCTTCTTTGTCAACATCAGACATTGAAAGTTATGTAAATGACATTGAGAGTCATCGGTTTCAAGAATCCAGGAATCAACCAAATGCAGGCCTCCCAAAATACAAAGACAAGGTTAGTATCAGAATGTCGCTTACTCCAAAAATTCCCCTCTACATTGTAGAAATTTTCCTTATAAACTTGCAATAGTCCAACAATGGAGAAAGTTACTATGACCTTCGTTTATATTTTACTCCTGAAAACCATATCCAAATTCTTTCATGTGATATTCTCCTCATTTTGGAAGCACTAATCATGTAAGACTCACATTTATTTGCTGCAGGATGTCACAGTAATATTTAGGAGGCGAGGCGGTGATGATCTTGAGCAGAATCAGGCTAAGTGGGCCAACACTGTAAGATTAGCACCGGATGTGATTAACATGACATTTACACCCATTGTTTCACTTCTTGAAGGAGTGCCTGGGATAAAGCACTTGGCCCGTGCTATAGACTTATATTTGGAATGTGAGTGTTCAATTTCCTATTGTAAACTTGAGTGCTTGGTAAAGGCAATGCATTTTGAGGTTTTATTTAGCTCAGTGTATTTGCTCTATGGATCCATAGATCTTTAATGGACTGATCTTTGGTTTTATTATGAAGACTATTGATGTTCAACAAACTTTTAGATGAGCAACATGATTTGAAGTAGATTTTAGTATAACATCTATTTCTGAGGATTGGTGGAGTCTCCTGTACACGTGTATAGACCCAGATCAGAACTAGATCACCAACTTGTTAAGCTTCCGAGGTTCTGTTTTTTTACCTATTGTAATTACTTAAAATGAGTGATTTCTAACTTGATGCAGATATGGTAATTTAAATCAGCCTTAATTTCTGGATGAATTCTGTCCGGTTAATTTCAGCCCTATCAATTTGCATTTCTGATTTGTGGCAGAAACTTAAAAACTTCCTTGAAATGGTTCTATTTGTACAAGTTTGTGATTAGATATGTTAGGAGACTAATGAATTGCTTCTTTTCGTATGGAGATGAGAATGTCTGCATCTGATTTTACTTTAGATAATCAAATGTGTGCAACTTGTTTGTTGTTCCAACCAGATAAACCTCCGATCGAAGATTTACAGTATTTTTTGGATTTTCAAATTGCTCGTGTCTGGGCTCCAGAACAGAAGAATCTGCAAAGGAAAGAGCCCGTCTGTCCATCCCTCCAGTTCAGCTTGATGGGTCCCAAGCTATACATTAGTCCAGATCAGGTACCCTACAATCTTCTCGAGCAGGAAATATTACAAAAGCTAATAACATAGTTGATACTTTATGTTACAACAAAAAAAGGGCAATAAAAGTGAAGGATTACTTATTTGGTTATTTCAGAAGATGAACTTTATCCTGCGTCTCCTTGAAGTCCACTAACTGCACTTGCCCAGAAAAGAGCAAAATAAATGAGCGTTCATGTTCATCACTGTCTAGCTGGAATCTTTTAATGTTTAGTTTTACAGCATACCTACTTGTTAAACTGGAAAAAGATAAGCAAGCAAAGAAGCTGTCCAAAATCGAAAGAAGTGCATATCAAATGTACCGATACCATACTAAAATATATGTATTTGCAATCATGACCTTTGATGAATCCATTCATTCAAATCCAGCGATATTTCTGTGTTGCTGAATAAATTGCTAGAATTGCATATTCTTATCAGATTTGGTAATTTTTCAGTCAGATGATCTTTCTTTTTGTTCTTTTTCAGGTGACAGTTGGTCGTAAGCCTGTGACAGGGTTGAGACTTACAATTGAGGGGAGCAAGCAAAACCGGCTTGCTATCCATTTGCAACACCTGGTTTCTCTTCCCAAAGTTCTCCAACCCCATTGGGATGTGCACATGGCGATTGGTGCTCCCAAGTGGCAAGGCCCTGAAGAGCAGGACAGCCGTTGGTTCGAGCCGATCAAGTGGAAGAACTTTTCCCATGTCAGCACCGCACCAATTGAGCACACAGAGACCAACATCGGTGATCTCTCGGGGGTCCACATTGTCACGGGGGCTCAGCTCGGCGTTTGGGACTTTGGATCCAAGAATGTACTGCACCTTAAACTCCTCTTTTCCAAGGTCCCAGGTTGTACAATAAGGCGGTCTGTATGGGATCACAACCCCGCGAATGCATCTTCACTTAAGAGTGATGGCGCCTCCTCATCAGCATCTACGAATAACACATCCAGTGACAAAAAGGAAGACAGTTCAAATAAACCTGGAAAACTGGTGAAGATTGTGGACATGACGGAAATGTCCAAGGGCCCACAAGATATTCCCGGTCATTGGTTGGTTACGGGGGCAAAACTAGGGGTTGACAAAGGAAAGATCATCTTACGCATAAAGTACTCGCTGTTGAACTACTGATTCGTCGTGTACTACTCGGTAGATTCATTTTTTTTTTTTGGGTGGTGTTTAGCTTAGAAAAATGCATTCTTTGCACAGGTGATCGCCTTGAGTTGTTCTGTACATTCTTCTTTTGTATGCCCTTTTTCTGGCCATCTATTGACGATGTGGTATTATTGACCTTATGTTTTGATTATTGGTTAATCAACCTAGTGGCTGCTGGATAATAACACTGCTGTGTAAAAGTGGTTCACTTCATTATGAAGAACGAACTCGTGATTGTTTCCTGAATAGTCGTTGTCCTTCTGTAGTCTACTGCTACGACTAGCAGTTTATTTGGTTTTGGTCCTGGTTTCGCAAGTTGGATTAGATTGAAAGGGAAAAAAAGGGGGAAAATACAGAAAAAGAATTGAGTAGTGTAAGAGTGAATACGGATGGAATAGTCGGTCCTGTCGGATTCATCGAGCCTCTTTCTGTGCTCCTTGTTTGTGAATTGTCTTGAGGCTACCATGTTGTACTCAATGCGGAATGATGGACTGCTTCTCGTGAGCGTTTTGTTTTAGCCAATTGCTTTGCAGCCACTGCATACGAATTTTCTATTCAATGGAACTATCATTAGTCCTTTATCATTGAGAAGCTTTTGGAGGGTCAATTTATTTTCTTGTGTTACTGACAAACGCAAGCCAACATTTCCATCTTCGAAGACAGCTCCCTGGGAAGACCATTTCAGCAGAAGCACAGAAGCGGGAACATTCCAAGCTGAAATCATGCGATATGGACATCCTCCCATCCGTTTGAGCTACAACTTTTAGCAAGAATGCCGACGAACGATTCGCCTTCACTGGACCCCCCTATCTCGAGCTGTCGTCACTGCCATCGCAACCTTGACATGAATTTTTCAAAATGGAAATTAGAGCGTCAGATATTGCCACATATTACGTAAGACTCGAAGTGGAACTTTTTTCCTTTGGTCAGGAATATAAACTTAAAACTAGTTGAAAGATGGTGGCGATAATGATATACTGTGAAAATTCAGCTACCTTTTTTCCCCTTTCAAACTCCATAGATCAACGAATTCCATCTCTGTTACACTAGGATGATCAATATGTCTGATCTTAATCTTGACCGTGAATAATCGATGAGACCTATCATATGAAGTATCTGCATCAACGCTCCCCTACATGTCCAGTGTCCACCTAGAGCTTGACCTAACCAATCCATGAAGGATTCAAGATTTGATTCGAGAAGTCCCATTTTTTATGCTGTCATGAACTGGGAGCAAGCATTGGTTGATCCAGACGCTCACACTAAGCCCCAGAATCTGCATGACTGGGTAATTTGCTGTGTTTAAGGAAGAAGACAGAGGAAGCATCATGCTTACACAATGTCGCTTTATAAATTGGAGCATTTTTATGCAGTTAAGAGCAGAAAGGGTCCCTGCCCTTTCTTTCTCTGTCATTTTTGCTAAAGACACTAATCACGACCGAGTCCAATGAGATCCTCCATGTTCGGCAGCAACAAATCAAGAAGAAGATGCAATCATAAGCAGACAACAAAGTGGGTATTCCTAGAGGCAAAGAAGTGCTCACGGCATCTCATGGGTACTAATATAAATACAAACTAGCAAAGGCCTAAAATTAAAATTCTACCAAGAGAATCACTGACCAGTGACTACCCTTTTGAACTTCAAGAACCAATGGACCTCAAAGCAGGGGTCTGATTATTGTCCGTTTCAATTTATTGCGTTCCTTAATAATTTTGCTTTTCCGGCTGAGTGTGAGATGTTCCGTTTGCAGGACAAGCCAGAGCTCGTCCAAGGAAAGGTGGACTGGAAGGGAAGAACAGCTCTGAAGCATAAACATGGAGGAATGCGTATTGGTTTGTTTATTCTCGGTATGGCATCATATTTACCTGATCTAATGATTCAACCGAGTTGAATGTATAGTCTTTAGCTTAATGAATCCAGTTCAAAGTCAGGTAAAAGTTACACTGAGACCTGCAAGAGGGAGAAAAGAATGTTGGACCATGACGTTATGCTGTGATTATACCATGAACTATGCTAGGCATGCATGACTATTCAAACATATCTAATTTGCGTTATTGAGATGTTTCTTGAAGTGTTCATGTTCCAATGATTTAATTCTATTGTTGCAGCCACATTTGGGTTCGAGCAGATGGCGACTATTGCACTGGCTGTGAACTTGGTGACGTACTTCAATGGGGTCTTGCACTTTGACATTGCTGATGCCGCCAACGAGCTCACCAACTTCTTGGGCTCTTCCAACATTCTTTCCATCGTTGTGGCTGCCTTAGCAGACATATACATTGGCAGATTTAATGCCACTCTCCTTTGGGCTGCGTTGAATTCTTGGTATAAATTTCACAGGCATCTAATTCTCTTGAATGTGAGGCAAGCTAATGAACCATATATCAAAAATTATGAAGATCATCTTTTCTTTTTTTCTGTTCAGGCACTGGCATTACTAACTGTACAAGCTCACTATCCCGGGCTTCATCCACCAACATGCAATATTTTCGATCCTACTTCCCGATGCGAAAAAGTTGGGGGCGGAAATGCTGCCCTCTTCTTCTTTGCGTTGTACCTGTTGGCCGCTGGTTCAGCAGGAATCAAAGCTGCATTGCCAACCCATGGAGCTGACCAGTTTGACGAGAAGGACCCTAGGGAAGTGGGGGACATGTCGAGCTTCTTCAACTTCCTGTTGCTAATAGTGTGTCTTGGTGGCGCAGCTAGTTTGACACTCATCGTGTGGATACAAGACAATAAAGGATGGGACTGGGGCTTCGGGATATCTACTATAGCCATGTTCTTAGGCGTGGTGTTATTCACATTAGGATTGCCATGGCACCGGATACAGCCCATTCAAGGAACCAGTGCAATTGTCGAAATCTTCCAGGTCTATCAAAGTTCCCTAATTGGCTTTTTCCTAACCTATCATCTGCAGCATCCCAAAACAGAAAAATGTTCAGGGCTCAAATTATGGTTGCTCTCTCCAATGTCTCTCAGGTATTTGTTGCTGCAATTCGCAACAGAAAACTTCCACTCCCTGAGGACCCAGTGGAGCTGTATGAGATTGACAGAGATGCAGAAGCTGCTGGAGATAAAGAATTTCTACCTCACAGAGATACTTTCAGGTCGCTGCCTATTACTTTCCCTATCAGAAAAAAGAACATTTATTCAAGTCTACAATCTCCTGACAAATTGTATCAATGGAATCTCAGGTTCCTAGACAAGGCGGCTGTGAAGGAAACACCAACGCTGCCTCACAGGCAATCCGAATCTCCAAACCCATGGAAGCTGTGCCGGATGACCCAAGTGGAGAACGCAAAAATTATGCTCGGCATGGTTCCAATCTTCTGCTGCACCATAATCATGACCCTTTGCCTGGCTCAGCTCCAGACCTTCTCCATCCAACAGGGCCTAACGATGGATACGGGCATAGGTTCTTTCAAGATCCCACCTGCCTCGCTCCCCATCGTCCCGGTTTCCTTCCTCATCATCATAGTCCCTGTCTACGATCGGCTGATAGTCCCATTTGCCAGGAAAATCACTGGCCACCCAACAGGCATAACCCACCTGCAGAGAATAGGCGTCGGGCTTGTTCTATCATCGCTCTCGATGGCCATGGCTGCGATCATGGAGGTGAAGCGGAAAAAGGTGGCCCGCGACCATGGCATGCTCGATGCGATACCTGTTGCTCAGCCACTGCCCATCAGCGTGTTCTGGCTCTCCTTCCAGTACTTCATCTTTGGGATCGCTGACATGTTCACGTACATCGGGCTCCTCGAGTTTTTCTACTCTGAGGCGCCAAAGGGGCTCAAGTCGCTCTCGACCTGCTTCCTGTGGTGCTCCATGGCGCTTGGTTATTTCTTCAGCAGCATATTGGTCAAGATTGTGAACAAGGCAACAAAGGGCGTGACCAGGAGTGGTGGTTGGCTTGCAGGGAACAACATCAACAGGAACCATTTGAATCTGTTCTATCTGCTGCTCTCGATCCTGAGCATTAGCAACTTCCTCGTGTACCTGGTTGCTGCTAGGATGTACAAATACAGGCCTCGGATAGTGCCTGCTGTCACCAACTAGATGAACCAAGTTAGAAAGCCAACAATTCATCGAAATTTGTGTTGGTAAGTGACTGTCCTGTTGTATTTTTAAATTGCATGTGTTCTGTTGGTTTGTGTGTGTTTCTTCTGGCAAAAACGAAAGTGAGCGGTGCAAATTGATGAAGCTGATTTTTTCATCTTCGAACATATGGAAGACAAATGTACTTTTCTCATTAATGGTCTCGGTGTGAGATAGGCAATGTTTTGACTTTTCCAGTTGCATCTAGGCAAAGTTCCTTGATTGAAGGTGTTTTCGACTAAAGAATATAGTGTAATAAACCAAAATTTTTAAATAAATAAAGAAAAAAAAGGAAAGAAGAGGAAGTGCAGAGGTGTGCAGCTCCACGTCCTGGGGTCGTCAGCCCAAAATTGCATCATCACGGGGCCGCCGGGCCGCCGGACTCTGGCTAAGCCTCACTGGGGCTGCTCGGCTCCAGGCAAGGCATCGCTGAGATTGTAGGACATAGGCAAGATCCATGTCTCGCTTAAATCGCGTGAGGTCTAGCTTGCCATCTCTCTGGTGTCTCAATCACCAACTCGCGCAGCCTCTCTGCTAAGCGAGTTGCCATCGGCGACTCTCTCATCGTTGGGACCTAGGTCTTGTCGAACCAGACCTGTTGGGTTGGATCATGCCGGGGCTGCGTGACCCCCGCGAAGCTTCGCCAATGCTGAACTTGAAAAGTTGATAGTTTAATGAGGGCAAAGTTCATGGTGAAAAGAAATTTATTAACCCCTCTATCTACTGCTCCAATGCCGAAGCATGATAAGATCTCTCTTAGGCTTTGGGTTTTGCCAAGGCAAATTTTGGCTCAAATTGGTCCAAAAAGTATTTACCGAACACCACCACTTTCATTCAAGGGATCTTAGTGATATTGTTAGATATCATTCAACAAGTGATTTTAGTATCAGATAGAAGAAGGGGATCTGTAATATGTGAATACTTTAAAAGGACTATTAATCAGGAAAAGATTGTGTGGCTCCTATTAACTATGATAGTGGTGAAGGGACTAGTTCGATGCATCATCATTCGGCTAGGTGTAAGGAATACTAATATGCAAATGTCGAGAAATGGCAAAAAATTGCCCCAAATCAACCTATTGTAGTTCATCCGGTCCATGGAATTTTGATCAAGATGCTAGTAGAAAAAAATTAGCAACCATGTTTATTTTTATGAATTGCCTTTCAAGTTTGTAGATATCAGGTTATTGACAATATATGAATAGAATCCAGTCAAACTTCTTAATCCCATAGCACAATGCGTTGGGACTTGACAGTTGTGAGCCATACATAGAGGAAAGAAGTAAGTTGAACAAATATTTCTTCGGTAAATTTCCTAGTGTTTGTCTTACAACTGGCAAATGGACTTTTTGTCAAAATTCGAGTTATATATGTCTCACTACTCATTTTGTTGGTGTCAATTAAAAGTTGTTGAAAAAAATATCAATATTTTTGTCAAATCCCAAATCATTATGCTCAGATAATATGAAAAGCAGTTGAGAAGTGTTTGACTGATTGGGAGATTCAAAGCATTCTTTTCATCACAGTGATAATATAAACTTAAATAATTGAAAAAGAGATTTTTAAGTCTTGTCATTTTCATTTTCTCAATTGAGGTGGACTTAGAAGAAATCAAAATCTTTGAGTTTGGTGAAAAAAAATATTGGTGTAGAATATAGTAAAAGAACGCTTCAAGTGTCAAAAGTTGGCACAAAAGAACACTTAAGTGCCAAAATTTACGAAAGTGATACTTAAATGCCACTTTTTATAACTTGAGTGCCACATCCAACGAGCCTTGCCGAAAATCCTACATGGCATTTTTTTTATTAACTTTCTCACTTACATGACTTGCTAGAATGTCGAATCAGCAAAACACACAAAAAACGACGTTGTTTTGGCATAATTCAAATTTTTATAATATAAAAATTAATTAATTAATTTTTTAAAATTTAATTTAATTAATTTTTTAAAATTTAATTTAATTAATTATTACATTAAAATTTGAATTATACCAAAACAATGTCGTTTTGACACTATTTAGCTACATTAGCATACAAAACGACGTCGTTTGTACGGAGTTCGCCGAAAAATTACCACGTCAGCATTTTGGCCGGATTTTCTCGCCGGTGGTACTTAAGTGATCTATTTTGCTCTGATTTTGGCATTTTAAGTATCACTTTCGTAACTTTTGGCACTTAAGTGTCCCTCACTCCGTGAGTCCGGGTGTTTGTAGAATACTTATACCTTTCTATATTTTAATGGCTACATTAGTTCTCATTTTCATCTTAAATTTAATGTAGAGTTGTCAACTACAGTCATGGAGCCAAAGTCAATATTGATTTCTCTTAATGATTGACGAAGTTGGAGATTGGTACTTGTTTAAACAATTTTTTTTGTTCTTATTGTGAGTTTACTTCTTCATATTGTGTATTAAAAGTATTTAAACATTGTTGTCTTATTTATTTTCTTCTGGCACCTTAGTTGAGCAAAGATTGATCGTTTGCTTTTATTTCTCCCCTTTCTTTGTCGTCTTGACTATAAAGTTCGTGTTTTTTGGACAATGCTAAAACAAATTTGTAGTTCGACTTGTTTAAGGACAGGACTAAGTTTGGGATGCCTGTAGAATGTGATATTTGTAGCTTTTGAGACAAAGAAGTGCTTTTTCTTTTTAATTGTCCTCCTAAGATTTTTAGTTATGTTATAAGTAAGAATATTTTACTTGAGGTTTTTTTTTTTTTTTTTTTTTTTTTTTTTTTTTTTTTTTTTTTTTTAAGTACTATACAATCATGTTTAGATTTTACCAGTGCCTTTTGTTTTCTTTATTCTTGATGTGTAGGTTAGATTAAGGTATTAGGTTTCATCAACTAGTCAATATATCAATTATGGTTTATGAAAATCCAAGCGTCTCATTTTTTTTTTCTTTTTAGCAGCGCTATTTTCATTTGTGAATCAATATAGTCAAATTATGGATATAAACTTGTAATAGTAAGAACAACAACAACAAAAAAATAGAAAAGAAAAGGAAAACTTGAAAACCTGACCAGGACCAACTCAACCTATGTTTTTGGTTCAGGTCATTGCGGTTCAAACACACATCTCTTATGGTTCGGATCAGGTTGCATAGAATCCCAACCCGACTGGAACCGCATATGACTAGAGCCAAAAACATGGGTCAGGTCAATTTTCCCTCCTTTTTTAATTTTTGTTCATGCTTTTACAAGCTTATATCCAGAATTTGATGTGCTGATTCATGAATAAAAATAACACTACCCATAAAAAGAAGACGATTAGGATTTTCACAAAATTACCGATAAATGAAACCTGAATAACTTTATCTAATATTTTCTAAACCCCAATAGGTTAACCTAAGACACTTTTTCTTTTTACCTTTTCTCAATGTTTGCATATGGGTATTTTTCTCATCTAGCTAAATCATGATGCATTGAACTGATCCCTTAACTGCTAGCATGGCTGATACGGCTCTACAATACAAACATTCAGCCTTTTTCTTGATCAAGGATCATTTTAGAGTGTTCCCGCACTACACATCTCTTTTATATATATATATATATCTATAACACTAGAATCGCTTGTCGAAAACAATTATTTATGCTGCTTAGAACCTACAAATTATTATTATAATAAGAAATTTACGGAGACCTATTACAAATATTCAAAGAGGCAGATTTCATGAGCGCATGAGGAATATGGAAATCAGAAAAGGATGACAAGTCCAAACATAACCAACAAGCACGAGACAAATATTTCTTAGATAAAATATGAGTCTTTCAAAAGAATATAAAATGTGTGCAAAGAGTCAATTATAAAAGCATATCAACCAGTCAATAATATGAAACTCAAGAGACATGCACAACCAAAAGGCACATGGTACACAGATTGTTGTGACCTAAAGAAAATCGAGCACATTATTCTGTTTATTCTATATTTCGAATAAAGTAGCCAAGCATCTAGCACGTATAAATGGCTGGAATATTCCATTAAATTTAACAGGTTACATATGAAAAACATCAGTAGTTTGTCCATGTAATTACAAATTAGACATAAATCTCTTCTAACTAAACCCCATGATATGCCTAAACTTGTGTGTTAGGAATCATCTCTTTTAATAATATGTAGACTAGTTAAGTTTAGAATGTTTACAGTGCATGTCTCACCCGTTTAGGAAACTCTCTAAATCTTAGTCACGAGACATACTGTCTAAAGTAACGATAAGAGAATCCATAACCGAAGTGTAACATCGTCTTCTAAAGTTGAGACTAGCTACTAGCCCATTGCTTCATGTTCTTCTACTTCTCTTAAAATTTGAATGAAATGCCACCCGCAAAAGGTATCTTTTATCATTTAAAGATGTTTCACCAAGGCATCGGAGCCATGCCAACTTTGCCCAACCCTCATACTTACTACTTCAGTATATTCATATACGACATTGAGAGACCGAAGGACTTGAACAGACGATAGCCATAGAGATGTTTATATATCAATAAAGAACCTATAGAAAAGAAAGTCTAACAGAGACGACCAAATTAAAGCAGGCTTCCTTGAAGCCTTCATATTTGGCTAATATGATCACTCCTCCTCTAGAGCCTTAAAGGCAGTACCACAAACACCAAACACTTAATTATGAGCATAAGTAGTAAAAAAAAAAGAAATTCAAACTTCTGCACCGAAGAAAAGATTAACAACGGGAGAAATTAGGCCTCTTACTTCGATTGTTTACTAACACCCACTAACAGCCAAGTTAGTGGACTTGACGACCGTATTTGACAGGAAGGATGGAGTTGTCGACAGCGGTGGAGTCGACAAGGAGGACGGAATTGACGGTGGTGAAGTCGATGAGGAGGATGGAGGCAGAGTTGATGGTGGTAGAGTCGACGAGGAGGACGAAGTCGCAATTTCAACTTCTAGAGAAGAGAGCGTAGTAGGGCTTGAAGTGTATTTTACTTGAGCAGTGGGGTCAAGTTTTTTTTATTGAACATCGCATTATGTTTTGTTTAAAGCCCTAATATTAAGTGTTTATGGTTCGGTTGAGGCTTATACCCAAATCGAAACCATTGAAATACCCATGTGGTAAACTGTTACTAGAACATGAGGAATACCAGCCCAAAAACACTCGAAAAAATTGGGTCGGGTAGGGTATGGTCGGGCATTGTTGACAGCCCTACTTTTAGTTACTAGCCCTTACAAAAATTTGAAGTGACTTACAATTCTATTGGTGAATTACTAAGTATTAATGGGGTCACAACCATATTATTATATATCGTGACTTACCTTTTCGTGACTTACCTTGTCCTTCTGAAAGGAAAAAGTCATAAGTTTATGATTATTTCCTAAAAGGTGGGCTATTGTGCTCGATTGAACGCAAGCTCTTCTAAGTCCATACCTTACGCGATGTTAGGATATTCAATGTTAAGTCAAAATGACATTATAAGCATTTTCAAATGAGAAGTTGTCATTAGGCTATTAGGTCGTTTAGAAATCAAGTGAAATATGAGAATATACCTTACTTTCTATGTAACTAAAGAATTTATGGCGGGACTTGATTATAATTAATCTACTAATGCATTTTCAATACCTAAACTAAAATGTTCGAGTAGCATTCTCATTAACTATGAGTCTTGAGGTTCTATTCCTAACTAGGTTAATGGAAAAACAACAATTAATATAACGTAATAATCGAAATGGAAATATCCAAAAAAGTACCTAAGACTCATCTCTAAAAATAGTCAAAACCCTATTATAAAGCTTTAAAAGCTCGTTCAATTTTGAGTGCAAATTTTTTTTTGAAGATTTTCACACATTTTCAAAGAAAACTACTCAAAATCTAATTTTTAAGCTTTTTGAATTTTTAGAAAATATTTTTTTTGAAAAAAATTCAGTCTGAAAATAGGGAACCGGGCCCGATCTCCAGATCCGGTCCTGGTCGGGACCGACCTGGGACCACCGGCCCGAGTCACAAGACTCCATGCCCTCGGCCGAACTGGGCCTGGTGCGTAGGCCCAGTTCGGCCCAACATGCAGCCTACCCTAAAAATAAACCTACACGGACTGAGCCTGGCCCAAAGAAAGACGAAATAAACCCAGGCCGACCCACTACCCTACTCAAACCCAAACTAGCTCGGCCCAACTCCGCCAAACCCACTAACCGAGCCCAACAAACCTAAACCCAAATTCCGGCCCATCCATGGCCCGACTTCGGCAAGCCCTCGGTTTTCCAGCCCGTACAGCCGGCCACTGCCCCCTTCGCGACCGAGCAGACAAGAACCCGGTCTCCGCCGGGTCGGCCGTCCATCCGGCCAGGCTGCGCCCCTCCTGCGCCGGCCGGCCACGTACTCCGGCGGCCATGGGTAGTGCAAGCAAAGAATGCTCAAACGACGTCCAAAAGCGCAGAAGCAAGCCGAGCTCAGAGCAAACAACTACGGATCTAACCCAGGCATTTCAACAAACAGGCGGTGTGCAACACTGATTGAAGGATCGCTGGCTCAAACCGGGACTCTAATCCACGCCGAGATTCTCGACTAGTGACACGCAAAAACCGAAGGCAACAGAACACGGGACCGACGGGGCCGGAATTCGCGTGAGCCAGACGGCGATGAATCCAGCCGAAAGGGAGCGAGCAAAAGGGGGTCGGCAATGAGATCCCTACCCGGCTCGGCGACGGCGAATGGATGACGAGCTCGACGGACCGGGCTACGTCCGGTCGTCTTGCACGCCTCCGAGCCGGGATCCTCGGGAAATCGACTCGCAAAAGAAACGACCGGGTCTTACCGCACGCCCGTCGCGAGGAAGATGGAAACGTCGACGGGGATCGCCGGCGGGGACTCGCGCGCGGCCACTACCGGAAGGCGCCCTTTCGTTCTCGGCCCTCTCCGTTTTCTCTTTCTCACGCTCTCGGCTCACTCTCCTCTACTCTCCTCTCCTCTCTCTCTCGGCCTCTTTCTCGTTCTCCCCGATCACCCATGGCCTCTGCCACCGCCAGCCTGCCCCCTGCTTCTTCGTACTGTGTGTCCTCTGTTGCAGAGGCGTGAACAGCGTGAAGAAGAAGGTGAGCAGCGAGCGGGCCGGGCCGGAGGGCAAGAGAAAATAAATGGGCCGACCCGGCCGGGAAAAATGAAGGAGTCTGGGCCAGGCCCATCCTGGAGGACAAGAGAAGGAGAAAAAGAGAACGGCCCCGGCCCGGCCCGGTTTCGCTTTTCCTTTTTCAGTAATAAATAAAAATATTTTAAAATAAATTTTAATAAATGGTATTACTATTTGCTCCTCTACCCAACCGCCTGTTTTTGTTGTTTCTATTTTTTTGACGACTCACCTGTTTCTTTCTTTTTTATTGAATTGACTTGATTGACAAAATCAGATATCGACAATTATGTAACCAAAATTTAGGTTGACACAATATATAAAAGAAAAGTATTGGAAAAATATACTAAAAATCCTAATATTTATCACAAAAATACAATCGAGTTCGAAAATTTTCAAAAAATGCAATTAAATTCTAAAAGTTATCAAATTTGTGCAATTAAATCTTTTCCTTAATATCCCCCAATTTGACTAACGGAAAATAATGACATGAATTTTTTTAATTATTTTGTGTATCCTACGTTATACTAACGTGGCTAAAATGACATCGTTTTGTTCCAAATATAATTTTTCACTTCAAATTATATTTACGTTATATAAAAAATAACCAAAGTTTAAAAAAAATGAAAAAGCCCTTGCCTTAGTTTTCCCTTTTTTTCCTTTTTTTTTTTTTTCCGATAAGCATTTTTCACTATAGGAGAACCCAGAAACAAATATCTATTAAAAATCGTAAAGCAAAAGCGAGAAGCATTTTAAATTATGTCACCCAAGGATATGGTTAAGGTCGTTCTATCTTTTTACATTTTTTTTTTCGGTCAATTTAACCTCTCTATTTTTCTTTTCCCAAATGCTGACTTATATATATATGTAATTAAGAAATTTTAGACGAAATAATAGCTGTGGCTTGGACGTCCCTCGCAATTTTCCTTTTCCTAATATGTAGTCAATCATTTCCATTTTCCCGAAAACAACGTATACCAACTATTAAATTTTTCAAGAGTTGAAATACTCCCATTTCACCTAAAGAATTCAATGTGATTTTTTCCAAATAAGCGAAGGACGTAATAGTTCACGTATTTCGACGTTTCGCAATTAAAGTAGTTACGTGTAATATCCCGCACGACGCGTTCCCAGCGAGAGCTTCTTGATATATCCAAAAAGGCCATCCCACCACTGGCGCGACCATAGGGCGCCACGTGTCCCTCAACATCAAACCACGTAGCCACGTCACCACCGCCATGCACGCCTCCGTGGCCGCCGCCCGCTCCTCCTCCCTCTTATAAACTCCGCCATCAAAACCTCATCGGCCATCCGTCGTCACTTTCGCTGGAAGAGAGAGCGAGGGAAGAGGGGGAAAGGAAAGAGAAAAGAAAAGAGAAAGAAATGGCGTCGAGCGACCAGCCGCCGGGGCCGACGCCGCCGATGGCTGCGGAGGGGGAGAAGACGGCGGGGAAGGGGATTACGGTGGGGCAGATCATGCTGGACACCGGGGCGGGGATGCTGCAGTCGCTGAAGCCGGTGAAGCAGGTAAACCAGCACGTCTGCACCTTCGCCCTCTACGGCCACGACCCCGGCCGCCAGATCGAGACCCACCACTTCGTCGCCCGCCTCAACCAGGACTTCCTCCAGTGCGCCGTCTACGACACCGACTCCGCCTCCGGCCGCCTCATCGGTATGGTCACCCGGGTTCCACCAGTTATTTGTTCCTCGTGCATGAACCGGTCGGGCTGCTAGCCGAACTTAAAATTAGTGCATCAAACGAATTCTTAGAAACTTTGCAAAAATATATTGGGTTTGAAATGATTGATGTCGATCATACGATGTAGCAATGTCTTTACCTAGATGGCCTAGGTTTCACCTATTCTTTACCTCTGAAAGTTTGAGATTTGGTTGGTGTGAGTTTGAGATTGAGAGATATGAGGCTAAACTTTTACCTACTCTTCAAGTATATATATATATAAATTCGTTCTCCCATTTGCGAAATTACCCACTTTCGGAAAAAAGGAAATAAGAAAATTCTGACGTCGGCTGATGGTGTGCGCATAGAATTGACCAAAATCCCGTTTTAGTTGAGCTCGCATGAATCGGGTGTGTGGCACAGCCCATCGTCGATTTGTTGCCGCTGGAGAGTACCGTCGTACTCGTGTTTAGATATGTTATGCTCGGTAACTTACCAACTTCTCTTCACTGGTGAATCCAAACGATGATGATGCTTAAACACGTCTATTGAAATGCTTACTTATTGTGCAGGGGTGGAGTACATAGTGTCCGACAAGATATTTGAATCTCTTCCGCCAGACGAACAGAAGCTCTGGCATTCCCATGCTTACGAGGTAGTATGTTGTTTTACCCTTTTTTTTTTTTTTTTTCTTTTTTCCGGAGCCGTTCGTATCTTGAATTCATTCTTTTACTATGCTTTGCAGATCAAATCTGGTCTATGGGTTAATCCTCGGGTCCCTGAAATTGTAGGAAAGCCAGAGCTCGAGAATCTGGCCAAGACCTATGGCAAATTCTGGTGCACATGGCAGATCGACAGAGGTAATTTGAATTTGTCCAATGTTGGACAGTGCCTGGTTGGATGTTCTGTGGTAGATCTGGTCTCTATGACATTGGTCTTTAAATCTGTCCATACTAAGTGGAACATTTTTCTGGCGGAGCTCAGGTGATAAGCTGCCGCTGGGCGCACCGGCCTTGATGATGTCGCCCCAGGGCGTGAACCTCGGGAGGGTGAGGCCGGACTTGGTCCAAAAGAGAGACGACAAGTACAACATATCGACCGATTCCCTCAGGGCCTCGAGGCTGGAGATCGAGGAGCCGGAGTGGATCAATCCACAGGCCGACTATTGGAAGCAGCACGGCAAGGGCTTCGCGATCGACATCAATCAAACCGAGATGAAGAAAATCACGCCCTTCCCGTGAGAATTTGGGGTCGAATTAGAGTAATAAATGTCACGTATATATATATATATATATATATATATAGTCCTTTGTTTCTGGGGATGTGAATTTACAGTTATGGATATGTTGAATGTGAGTATGTAGATGTGGTCTAATTCCTCTTGGAATTTGGTGTACTGGGCTGTGAAGCTCTCTCTGTTCAGGTAAGAGTATTTACAAAATTCGACCTGACTTTTCTTAGGAATGTGCCAATCCTAATCAAAGTGGGAAAAGTCAGGGAAATTATATAAAAATATAAATTTAAGACAGTAGCTAAGATGAGAGAAATAGGTGGTGATGAATCTATTAATTTTGGTCTATAATCTCTAAAAATAGTTGGTAAATATAGGGAATTTGCTAAGAGTTAGTAAATTCGAATTTTCTTTGTAAGTTATGCAACTAATAGTAAGTTGAATACTGTACATATTGATAATTTCCATACTTAAAAAAATAGGAATTTTACAAAAGATACCTACATGTCATATTTCACCGGTCTCTTTTTTTTTTTAATTAATTTTTTTTTGCACACTTTTTTGACGCCTACCGCCACATTAAACTTTAATACGAAACGATGGAAATCGATCACTGTAGCACTCCAATAAAAAATTCAAATATGGACACGTCAGGAAATGGAATTAGAGATTTTACGGGGAAGAGCAAAGAAAACTATACCATGATAGTCCATCAGAAGAAACACCAAATGCTATGGCAAATTTACCGAAAAAAGGAAAGGAAGAAAATCAGAAATTTCTCGATTTTAAGATCCCACTAAGTGCAAGATATCGGTAGGACGGAGAACTTGATCGGTACGCTCTCCCTGCAAATAATTCATTGATGGCTACAGGGGGTGGTGGAATCCATCGAAAAATGCAATGCACTCCGATTGTCGGCACGGCGTCGACGCCTCGAGGCACCCGCCGGTTTCGCTTCCGGGGAAAAAGACGAGTGAAAATGAAGCTTTACAAGCTTGTCCGGCAAATGCACATGCCATGCGCCTTTCTCAGATGAGTAATTACTGTGCCACTGGGGGAAATCGTCCCTGGCGCCCGACGCCATCGCAATCATCTCCGCGTATATGAACTTCGCTTCGGGAGATTGTCCGTTGAGCTCGTCGAAGAGCTATTTGAGTTTGTTGTGTTGGAAATTTCCTATAATATAGGCTTACATTAATTAATTAATTTTCTATTTTAAATAATCGGGTTAATGGATATTCTAATATTTGTTGAACCCTACAGTGATATGATTGAAATGGATATTGACATCTATTGATAACAGGCCTAGTTGAGCAGCAAAGTGTAGGCAATTGTGTTTAACTGAAGTCTGTAATGGGAATGGCCCAGTTGACACGCTATTGATTAGGGTTTGCTAGGTTCCCTCTCTAGCCTATAAAAGGATAGGTTATACCTGTTTTAATCTCATTGAAAGCTACTATATCGAAATAGGTCATAGAGAGGAAGATCTGATATTCCAATAGATCACTGATTATCAGATTGATCTATTTTTCTTCAAGTGAAGCAATGACTTAAACAGGTACGCTTTAATTCTGGTGTATTTATTGATCTCAGTATTTTATAATCATATATGGATCCGTTTATTCTTGATTGATTAGTTGTTCATGAGAATAATTTTCTACATGTCGTTGAAGTTCTGCACCGCGCTGTCCATTTGGTCCCGCAGGTGTCGCTGCCAGTTGTCGGATTTCACGATCGCGAAGGGCCTGCAGGGCCTCACTCTGTAGCCGTGCAAAGTCTAAAGAGCCGGAAGAAAAAAGATTCGATTGCAGGGACAAACTCACATCCAGAATCATTAGTTCATCGCCCTCAAATTGCATCGAAAGGACTAGAAACTTTATGTGGCAAGCATGGAATGAATGTCCCCGTCCGTCTGCTAACGACTTACACCGTGACATGGACCGATCCTCAACTGGTTTAGGGCACGAAAAGGTCCCCAAAAATGACCCAAAAGTTCACTGTTTTTTTACCTGTAATTGCAAGGTGAATTGGCCAATGAGAAGCAAGGCGAACTATTCCGGAGTGCACTCCTCACCACTTCTGTCGCCGGAGGGGAAGTAATTGTTGTAGTCGTCATTTTCCACTCCGACGCTGTACAAGCGGCTTTTCAACAGCTGCCCGGTATTGCTCGGAACTCTGAGAGAGGATTTGATGGAATTGATCACATTCCGGTGATTTTTGAGCTGCTTATAGAGGCTGATATGATCGCCGTGAAAATAAAACACAGACATTATTTGCCACAAAAACGCTTCAAGAGTTTCCGAAATGGACATTTACAGTATATCTACACGCCCCGTGTGGTTGTTTATTACCAGGTTCGATCATGCGTCGTCACGGATGCCAGATGAAGCTGATGCATAGTTCATGCCTCTCAGTAAGCCGGACCTTCTCGCGGTCGCGTGGGACAAAATAAAATCCGTGAAGCCTAGGGATTGAGCTGAACAATTTTGGGAAGCCTCTTTTTTCTTTTTTGAACGAAAGACAAGTATGTTACTAACACTAATCGTCCTAAGACTTTAAGTTTCGCGTTGCATGTTGTGGATCGTAAATTGAATCCATATGATCATGCAACTTTGCAGAAAAACTTGGACCAAATGAAGAAAAAGAATCAAGCAAAACATCATATGAATGCTAAAGTAACAAAAATTGCACCAAAAAAGGGCAAGTGAAGAGAGAAAGAGAGACCGATGAAATCGACCATGGTTTGACTGTTGGTGAACCGCCCCGAGGGTCCGACGCCAGGAAGGTCGACCCTGTATGGCGGGAAATTGGCTTCCACCGCGGTGTTGAGCATAGTATTATTACCATTATCTGTCCATGAATCTCCAAAAATGAATTAGCAGGGGACCATAGGGTCCTCGTGGGCCGCATTGAGAAAGCTTGAGATGGCATATGTCAAGAGCAGGAGCAACATTGTATTAGAAGCCATGAAAGGAAGAATCATGAAGGAATCAAGGACATAGAAACCCTAAATGATTAATATATAGATTAGAACAACCGAAGGCCATGCTTGCATGTTATATAGAACGCAGGGAGAGAGAAGAGAGGTGAGATATGAGGTTACCCATGCACAATAAGTTACAACATATCACTAGTATGTGCCTCAACTTCACCCGTGCGATGAGATCAGATTTTAGGGTTTATTGCCAACATCAGTTATTCATTAGTTATCTGCTCTTCAATCAATGTGGATCTTGTGATGGATCTAACTCAAAACGGCTCCATCAGCATCACGGGTATGTAATGATCAATCCAAGTAGCAAGTATTTGCATGTACCTACCACACATGAGCCCCACTTAGATTCATCATTGGATCATATGCATCTCACGTGAGACTTATCTTATCTAATGGTACTAACCATCCAATACTAGGGGTGTGCATGGTCCGGGCAGGTAGTTCCCGACCTAGAACCGGGAACCACCCGTTAAGGACAAGTTCCGAAAAATTGGAATCGGGATCCACCCATTAGTTGCATGGATCCACCCAGGAATTGGTCTCACAATAATAATAATAATATCAGCACCGGAGGGCAGAATAGTGAGACAACGAAAGGGACGGACGAATGGACCTGCTGTTGTTGAGGGCGACGGCGATTTTATGAAGGGTTGAATAGAGAAAGGGACGGACGGACGGACTTGCTACTGTCAAGGGCGACGATGATTTTTGGAGGGCCGAATAGAGAAAGGGATGGATAGACCTGCTGCTATCGAGGTGGGTGGGTGGGCGGATCCGCCCATGGAACCGAGAACCGGACCGGTACCCACCGGTTCCCCTCCTCTCTCTGTCATCTCGGCGGCAAAGCTCGCCGGCGTTCCCTTGCCCCTCAACTCCTCCCTCCCTTCTATGTTGCCTCCGTTTCTGCTTTGCTCTAATGGGTATGCCGTCTTTCGCTCTCGCTCTCGCGATTCGCTTTCTGGGTCCATTTCCCCGCATTGTTTTTGGCTTCATTCCTGCTCCGGCTTCGGGTACTATTCCGTTTGTCTTTTGTGGTCACAATTTGGGTTTCTTCCCGTTACGCCCAAGGCGATTGAGTGAATTTCTTTTTGGTTTAGTGTCCGAGGTGATAGAATCAAGATCGAAATCTGGTCTTAGGCTAGTGTGATATAGTTGAGGAGTGCGTGGGATTCATTATCCCGTTCTTTCAGGCACCGATAAATACATTCGGAATGAATCTCGAGTGTTCTAGTCCTGGCCATCCTATACATGGTTGAGTCACATGTGATTACATGGAATGTGCTTCGGAAAGTTCACTATCTGGTGTAGAAGCGTACAATTATGTGTTGTTATCTTTTGCTGGAATTGTCTTTCATGTTTGCATTTGACCATCCTGTTGTTTTAGGCATAAGTTGCTCGGGATGTAATTTTTAATATAAAAATTAATATATTATTTTAATATAATCGGTCAGGTCTGGGTGGGTGGGTGTGCGGATCCGTCCATGGAACCGAGAATCGGACCGGTACCCATCGGTTCCCATAAATTGGAACTGGGAATTGGACCAGTTCCCTCAAGAACCACCGGTTCCGGGCGGTTTGGTCTAGTTTCAGGCGGTTCGGGCGGGTCCTGGTTCTTTTGCACACCCCTATCCAAACTATCAAAATAATATGGTTAAAATTGGAAGAATCCATTTTGTAACTACGAGGATATATGGCTAACGCAGGCCTTTCCATTTATGTGTATGTCTATCACTTGATTGATTGAAGATCATCTTACAAGTTCAGTCAACTCCAATCGATTGGCCACCTGCCGAAAAAAGCATAAAAAAGCATATCTTAGGCTCTATTTGTTTAGTGAAAAATAAATGATTTGAAAAATATTTTCCTAAAAATGATTATATGTATCATTTATAAAAATGAATTAGCGAAAATTATTTTCATCATTTATGAAAATGTTTAGGCATAAATTGTTAAAGGAAGAAGCTCAAAAGCATAAGGTCAAAAATGTATGCTATCCCCAACTAATAGGTACCACAAGCCATTTTTCAGGGACTGCCTCTTAGTTTCTTGACCTTTTACTCTTGAATTTGGACATTTGAGTTTTAGATATTTTGATCCACAGGTTCCACAAGGTGGCAAGTGAAGAGCATACTAAAACCATACCATCTTACCAAGCTAACAACAAAGTTCTAATTAGGAGAAACCATTTTGGGGGAAGAAGAAAAGGGATTTAGAAAGCCATGGAGATATCATTTATGATTTTATTTAGGGAAGGCCAATCTGCCCTTCCAATACACAGTACATTGCTTTATTTAGGCACGAACAAGCACCACATGCTTTGAATGGAAAACACACAAGGCATTTAGACGACAAGTCTCTTTGGAGATGCTCCGCATATTACAACGAGGCTAGAGTACAAAAGATGCTAAAGCACTCCATCATGCACATTATAGAACAACATAGTACAAAAGATTCTAAAGCACTATACTCCATGCACACACCAAGCACACATAGTATGAAAGATGCTAAAGCACTATACACCAAGCACACTACCCTATCTTATTGCTGAAACCTTCTTCAATGTTGTTTGTTGAGTTGTATGAGTTGTCTCCGTCCTTTGCTTTGTGAAAGGTGTGAACAAGGCTATCAATTTTCCACTATGACAAAAGCTAATTAGCAATAGGCTCGTTAGGGAATCCTGATGAAGATAGACCATATGTTCATCTTTTCTAAAAGGGAGAGGACTAGTTTGTTTGGGGGTGTGGTTAGTGGGACTAATTTTCAAAGGTGGTGGAAGCTAGCTACAAATATGTGGACAAGGATTTAGCCGAGTATGGGTCTTAGGCTAGTGGCTCACCCCATGGATCTTGGGAGGAAGAAGCAAGTGCTTCATCAAGGCTGGAATTGAGCTCTTCTCCATGGTATTCTCTAAAGGTTTGATGAATTTGGTGATTTCCTAGATTAGTATGTTGCCGGATAGTGTTACCTTCTTGCCAAATCTCTAGAGGAAGCACTTTTTTTTGTGTTGGCACAGAATTCTTTAGAGTTCTTTGTATTCCTGCGGGGCTTGCTCAAGACTTCTAACATGTCACTAAAGAATAACCTCTTTCTTTCAAGCCATATGTTCCCATTCAGCTCCTTCCATCCTAATCTATTGTGTGCATTCCCCCGATTGCATTCATAGACATCGATGCAAACTCCTCTATCCTTGATCCAAAGCTTCAACTGAAGAATATTAGGAACTCTATACCTGATATTTTACTTCTGCATTTGGAAACACTTTTTTCACCCAACTAAGGAGTAAGCCCATTAAGATTCGGTTCTTTCCATAATGCACCATTATTACTTGAATTTTTGGATCACCATTCCCATATTGAGACATAATCATCGGTTGGGATATTTTGACCCAAATCTTGGATCTAAGAATCATGTCCAGTGGGTTAAATTCTAAACAAAATTTTGAGAGTGGAGACTAAAAGGCTCTATTTAATCCAGCTTGAAACCCTTGGTCCAATCCTCCAAACTCTTTTGGAGTCATGTGTTGAGAATCATTCAAAGTTTCTTAATAAATGTTCCGACCCTCTATGGAAAATTTAGAATTCTTCATCGGATTGCCCTTCAAGAAGAATGAAGATGTCAATTCAACTAGAGCAAGCCTCAAAGGAATGAACCCATTAAATCTCTAGTTAGCCCCAAAAGAATGCAAAGATTTCATCCAATAAGGACCAATGAGCCCATAAACTCAGAATGGGCAAATGAAGCATTTTATGTAGAAAAATGGGTTGAGCAAGTCGGAGGAAAAAAGATATTGATCATCAATTACCAACATCTTAATTTGTTCTACTAGGATGATAAGTTTTCCTCACCTAGCTGGAAAATTTTATTCTTTAATTTGTCAAATGCAAAGATTTACTCTAAGTTTGATCCGAAGCTAGGTTTTTGGCAACTTGAAGTCCACCCAAAAGACAGACATAAGACATAATTTTGCATACCAAATCAACACTTACAGTGGAAGGTTCTTCATTTTGGATTAAAAATAGCATCCTCATTATTCCAATAGGCCATGGCAAGATATTCCATCCAATTAGTGCAAATGCATAGACAAGGTACTCATTCAATTTGCTCATATTGTCAAGCAGCATGGTATTATGTTATCATAAAAAGATGAAGATTGCCTAGCCAAGGATTGGATTACTAGGTATGCAGCTCAAGGATGGTGCATTCCAACCAAGTGATCATATTGCAAAAGAACTTTAAATTTCCAAATGAGAATCTTTCTTACAAACAAATCCAACAGTTCTTGGAATTGTTAATTGCTTATATGAAATTGTATTGTGACATCTCTCATGGCTTTTTAAATCCCTTTCTCCTTCCTCTACAATGGTTTCTCCTAATTAGAACTTTGTTGTTAGCTTGATAAGATGGTATGGTTTTAGTATGCTCTCTACTTGCCACCTTATGGAACTTGTGGATTAGAATATCTAAAACTCAAAGGTCTAGATTCAAGAGTAAAAGGTCAAGAAACTAAGAGGTAGTCTCCTGAAAAGTGGCTTGTGGTGCTTGTTAATTGGGGATAGTACGCCTATTTTGGCCTTATGCTTTTGAGCCTAAATATTTTAAACGACATAAGCGATTATTTTCAAGAATTTTTTTCATGAAAAAAAAATGTTTCTATTCACTCCGCTCCTACCTCCTGTCTTGTATAGGATCATGCAAGAGGGAGCAAAGGATCGTACTAGATCTTCTTTTTTTAAAAGTTTTCATTTGAATGAGATTTTTATATATTTGCCATGAACTAGATCAAACAACAGTAGTTTGTTTCTTGCTACACCAAGAGATAAGTGAAGTGCCCAAAAAGAAATAGTAGCTCGTAGTGGAGCAATGATCTTGATGGTCATTAGCCCAATCAACATCAAATTAAGCCGTCACCTCCAAGGTAGATTGAGAGGAATAGTGAATGTCATTAAATAACGTACCCCTGATGTAGCGAAGAATTTGAAGTACTACAACCAAATGCGTTGTGCAAGGCGCAGTTGTGTGACTGGCTAACAATATGGACAACATAGGTAATGTTAGGTCAAGTGAGAGTGAGATATATAAGATTGCTAACAAGCTATCGATAGAGTGGAGGATTTGAAAGAGGAGCCTCATTTTTCGCATCAAATTTGTCATTGGTCTCAATAGAAGTGGTAGGCATCTTGTTGTTAGTGAGTCCAATTAAAGAGACAAGATCAGTGGCGTATTTGGCTTGTGAAAGATAATAACCATAGGAATCTAAATGAACCTCAAAGCCTAAAAAGTAGCCGAGTCACCTGAGATCTTTCATTTCAAATTGTTGATTGAGATATTGCTTGAGTTTTGAAATGTTAATATGTTCATCACTTGTAATAACCGTGTCGTCCACATATAAGAGCAGCATATATACCCATGAGATGTGCGTTGAACAAAATGAGCATGATCATAAGAACTGGATTTGAAGACGAGAGATTTCATGGTAAAACTAAGTTTGGAATACCATGCATGAGGAGCCTGCTTCAAACCACATAATACTTTGTGTAATCGACACACTTTGTTGGAAGAATGAGTATATAGAGGAGGAGGCACCATATAGACTTTTTAGTAAAATTACCGTTCAAAAATGCATTTTTAACAATTATCTGGAATAGAGACCAATGCTTAACTACAAGAATAACAAGAAGACTACGGATAAAAGTAAGACGTGCAACAAGGGCAAAAGTCTCTTCATAGTCAACTTTGTATTCCTCAGTAAAGCCTATCACCACTAGTTGAGCTTTGTAATGATCCATAGTACCATTGCCTTTGTTTTAACCACATATACTCATTTACAACCTACAATAGACTTACTAGGAGGCAAATCAACCAGATCCCATATATGAGATTTATCTAAGGCCTGTAATTCATCTATTATCACTTGCTGCCAAAGAGGATTAGTGTTGGCTTCTCTATATGTGTGAGGCTTAAAATGAGAAGTAATGGTAATTACGAAGTTGAATAGAAGGTTGACTTACTCTGGTGGAGTGATGGACATAGGACATGGGATGTCAGCTAATGGTGAGTCTGCGGATGGAATAGACATGTCGGAAGCTGCCAAGGTGGTATCACCAGTAGAACCAGCATCAATATTTGAAGGAAGAGGAGAAGGTAGATCTGGAGAGGAGGATTCACGAGTGGAGGGAGGTGTGGGGTCTTCCGGAAATAAATCCATGAAAGTATTAATGAAGAAAGGAACATGAGGCGATGACTTGAAGGAATGAAGAGAAGAAAACATCTTGTGTTCCCAAAAGTTAACATGACAAGATACGCGAAGACAATTAGATATAGGATCCCAACATCTATAACCATTGTGCTCATTGCCATACCTAAGGAAGCAACATAAATGAGCACGAGGCTCTAACTTTGTGCGTTCATGTGGGCGAAGATGTACAAAGTAAGCACTACCAAAGACTCAAAGAAGACTATAATTGGATATACTATCAAACAAATGCTCATAAAGAGAAATGTTAACTATTATAGGTGACGGAGTATGATTAATGGTGTAATAGAAGTAAGACAAGCATATCCTCAAAATAGTCTGGGACAAGAAGCAGAGACTAAAAGAGTACGTGTAATATATAGAAATGCCTATGTTTACGTTTTGCTCAATCGTTTTGCTTGGAAGTCCTTGGAGAAGAACAATGAAATATGGTACCATTTTGGAAGAGAATTCTAAGAAATTCAGTTTCTCTAAATTCCATGGTATTATCAATACGAAAAACCTCGATATCTAGAGAAAATTGTGTTTTTATCATGGCAACAAAATCACAGCAGATCTGAGTAAATTCAGATTGATTTTTCATAAGATAAAGCTATGTATAACTAGATTGATCATTCATAAAGATTACAAAATAGCGAGAACCTCCATTGTGGGAGTTGGAGATGGTCTTAAAATATCAGAGTGAAGAAGATCAAAAGAAGGATGAGAGATGGATTCACTAAGATTGAAAGGCAAGGCATGACGTTTTCCCAATTGGCAAGGTAGGCAATTAAAATGTTTATTATCAATAGAACCTAAATGACCATTTGTAATTAAGGTTTTTAATGTAGAGGATGAAGCATGACCTAACCGGGAATGCCAAGTTTCAATTGACACTATGGCTGCACAACTAGCAAAGGAGTTAGGAATATTCAAGAAAACAAGCTCAAATAGGTGTCCCACTCTATTGACTGTCCTAGTAGTTTGTCCCATTTGCAGATTATGCACATGACAACCATGGGAAGAGATGTGAACATCAAAGCCAACTTCACACAATTATCCAACTAAAATCAAATTTAGGGATAGTTTGGGAACCATAAATGTGTTAGGTAAGGATAATGTTGATGTTGAAATGTTTCTTGTTTGGCTAACTCTCATTTGAATATTATCAACAGCTTGAATAGTAGGGACATGTGAATCGAATGATTTTGACTGAAATAAATTAGAATTTGAGGTCATATGATCGAAGCGAGCAAAGTCAAAATACCATGAATAAGAAGTATCTGAAGTGACATACATAACAGAAGGAACGAAGAAGCTAGAAGTACTAAATTATTGAAGAATGAAATGAAGATCATCTAATGAAAGAGTGACAAACAATCCATCAAGAGAACTCTTTACGGTAGCAGCAATGGTAGATGAACTTGTATGTGGACCTCAATTTAGGGGTCAGTTAGCTGTCCCTGTAAGTTGTGTAGGTCGTACTTGATGGTAATTGGATATCGAAACTTCTAGTTCACCCATAATAGGAACTATATCAGCTTCAACACAATAGATTGGACAAAAAAATGTGAAGAAACTAGTACTTGGAGAGTTGATCTGGATCAAATAAGGCCAAAACTGAACTTAGAATGTCAAAATACCTTGGGAATCAGTCTGAGATGGCCTAGAACCGATCTAAAAATGCATGAACCAATTAGAATCAATTTGAAAAAAAAAAGGGGGCTAAATCGGTTTGAAAAGGGCCAAACGGATGAGAAATAACATCAAACCAGTCTAAATATGGTCGAACCAATTAATATATGGTCAAACTAGTCTAGAAAGAACCAAATCGGTTCAAATTCCGTTGGAACCAGTCTGGTCAACGAAGGTCAATGCCATTAATACTTGATTTTTAGTTGAAGTGTCATTAAAAGGTAAAAAAATCGAGATTTGGATTTTTGTTCGTGACGAAGCCCCATCTCTTGACCAAAAAGTATTGTTTTTTATTTATTTCTTTTGCATTGTCATTTTTAATTAATTTCTAATTCATTTTCAAGAAAAACCCGAAAAGTCAATGGGGTTGACTTTTTGGTCAACCCTTTGACCAAAAGTAAACCTTGGGTCAAAAATTGATTTTTTTACTTAAAAAGATTCCATTTAACTTTAATTTCACTTTTGTCAAATCAATTTCTTAAAAATTTAAAGATTTGAGCACAAAATCAACCTTTTAGGAGAAGTCAATTAAGTGGTTGACTTTTGGTCAAATCTTCGACACAAAAAAAAAGAAAATAAAAAATACACAAATACATTTGTTTAATGCAAATTTAACCTTTCTGTCAAAAATTTCAAAAAATTCGATTAAAAATCTTGATTTTTGAATTTTTTAGTTTTAGGTTCTAAATCAACCACAAATAATATTACTTTTTTTTTTCTAGTCATAATTAGGTGTAGTTCATTTTTTGACATTTGGTTTAAAGACTATCTGAAATCTGCTTGTTTTTTCAATTTCACAATTTATTGAGTTAAAATACGAATTGTTGTTTTGAACCCTAATTAGGGAATAAAAATCGATCATTCATAATTTGTGAATGAACGGTTGTTTCTTACTCATATTCTTAAGATAAGTCCAAATTCGAAATTGATTTTGTGAAATTCATATCAGAACTCATCAATTTGAAGAATTTTATTCTCCTAGGCATTAGAAAATCAAGCAATTAAGCTTTAATTGACAAAATTCGAATTGACCTATTCATAGCTGTGGTTTAATTTCATGAATCTAAATCTAATTTTTATATTAGGCTTAGATCCATTTTTTACCTAAACTCGAGTGCTTCAATTTAAGGTCAATTGTAATATGATAAGTGATCTTACATATGGGTAGCTCATTAGATAAAGCAATTGTGATACTAATTGAGTTCAATTTTAATTAATTTGCAATTTTGCCCATTGAATTGAAAATTTTACCGTTGTAGCCCTTTAGGCCCTTTTCAAAGCACCCATGGTTTTGACTCGTTGTTTTTCATGATAATCATTCAATCAGGTCAATAAAAGACCTCTAGATCACGTTCATAATGTTTGATTGGCTTAATTGTATCTTAATTGACCAATTTCTTTTTAAAAATGATAAAATTACTTTTTAATTTGGTCTTTTTGGGACCAAATTGCATAAATTTTGACCCGCAGGAGTCCCAAGTGGAAAAAATAGCCGGAATTGGACCAAACCAGTCAAGAACCAGTCAAAATCCGGCAGAATCGGACCGAATCGGTCTGACTTGCCGCCGCGGGATTGGCCGATTTAGGCCCTTGCCGGTCGGTTCTTGGCCTTTGGCGATCGGTTCTAGATTTCTTTCAATGTCAATTTCACTTCTGCACCTTCAATTTTCCAAAATTTTACAGATTGATTATCGAATTTCGTCAAATTGCAAGTTAACCCCTAATTGGACATGTTGACGCAATTCCCGATTTTGGCTTGGTTTTTTTGCAAATTAAACCCGCTAGATCAATTATCTGACACCTTGAGATCATGATAGAACCTTCGAAATGGATTTTAGACCTTCGATGCTTAATGTGGGGAGTATATAAATGAAATTTTCCTCCGTTTTCAAGGGGAGCTCATTTGGGATCAATGATTATGAATACTGCAATGATTTGTTGATGATTTGAGTGATGATTGTATTCCTGAATCTATTCTGGAAATTTGTATGTCTTTGGAACTAACTTTCTATTAAGGCAAATTTGAGGTCTTAAACCTTAGTTTTTTATCTCGAGTCCTAGGCTTTGATAATACACATCTCGAGATTTGAATCAATAGGTTACATGCCCGATTAAGCGATTTTTGACCCTCGAAAAACACCTTTAAAGATGAGCGATTCTGCAATAGTCTAGGTTTTTTTTTTTCAATTTTGTTTCTGTTCCGCCTTCTGTCTTTGCTATTTTTGTGCCGACTTTCATGATCATTTTTTGACAAAATTGTCATCATGATTTTGTTCCAAATCCTTTTGTGCACATCCTGTAATATTTTCATGATTTTTGGATGTGCTTAACTAGGTTAGATCTACTCAGATATAAACCTAGGTCGATTTGTTCCGTATTGATTTCTGATTTTACTATTTTTGTACTTATTTTTGTGTTGAGTTCTAGAATAACTTCCTCCATAGAAGTTGCTCATATTAGTATTGTACATGTCTTGTATTTTTTTTTTTGAAATTTTTAGACATGTTTAGCTAAGTCAAAATCGCTTAGATCTGAACATAGGACAGTTTGTCCTACATTGGTTCGAATTCTGTTTTGATAAAATTGAGTTCACAAATGGACCTATTTGGTCTCACATCTTTCATGAGAGTTGAAATATATGATATATATGTTCAATTGATGCATGCTTTACAAAGTCTTTATGTTGGCAAAGTGAGTCAATTGCATGCATTAGAGTAAAAGGCACTGCAGCAACATAAGCTAGGCATATAGTTTGTCGATTTTGTCATTTTTACCATGACTCATATGATCGTAATTGAGTTTCAAACTCTCAACGAAAAATCTTCATAATTGCATGCTCTATATGTGAGATTTTTAGTAGGATTTATGCATGTCTTGAGAATGGTTAAAATCATGCTCGTTCTGTAAATTTAATGTTGAAATGAAACCTTGTCATATGTGCATCTTTCCATGCTTGTTTGAGTCATTTAGAGACTAAATCTTACGATCATGCCTTCTTGACGATTGAACCACATGTTGCAAGATTTGCATACATGTTTAGGTCATGTCCTTTTAATATCATCTTGCACATTAAATTTGTCTCATAAAAGTGTTCATCACACTTAAAATTCCCAAGCATATCATTAGGAATCATGAATTATTTCATAATGTCATTTAAATTGTATGACATTTTTCATGCCAAATTAGGATTAGATGATTATCCAAACTTTCCGTCGCATTCAATCCTAGGTCTCACGTGATTTTTTCATGCCGTTTGTGCATTCTTTGAATGATTTTGAGGTTTTATAATGAATGCTTGTGTTTTGTTTCCTTAGTTACTGATGCAAACACCTTTAGAGATCTTGATCTTAGGGTACCAAATTGACCTAGTTCGAACTTGAGCCATTCTAGAAAGTCGTAAGGAACATTTAGAGGTTTCCGATGCAACTAATTTTACATAGATCGCTCATCGTTTGGACCATTTTTCACTTTTTCAAAACTATATCAGAGTCTAGACATGATATCAAATTCGGACCCCTTTTTTAACCCGTTTGGACAAACCTTTGATATTTTTGTTCCATTTTTTTTATTAGGATTCTGCACTTGGTCTCTTAACAAAACTTCTTTGTCAACATGTTGGCTATGTTGTGTGAAAATTTAGTGATTTTTAGACTTGTTTTGATAGGACAAATTGTTGTGATATTGGTTGAGTGTCTTACTGATTTGATGGATTTCTAATATGCTGTTGCTTGTTGTCTGATTTTTGTAAAATCATATTTAACTCGTTTGGGAAAGCTTCCTTTACAAAATTTGTTCATTATCATGTCATATATATTAGGAAATTTTTCCATACTTAGATTGTCAATGGGCATTACTAAATTTTGATGTCTTTACACACTTGTTCTGAAATTTCCTGATATAAACATGATTGTGATTGTTTAGTTACACTTTTTAGGTTAGTTTGTGCATGAAATTAGGCCATGCCATCTTCATGAAAATTGTTCTAAATGCTTTGATCTTTGTTGTTAAACAATTGGCTTTTTCAAAATTGCATATTTCAAAAAATACTTTGGTATTTGTGATGTTTCCTAAAAACAATTTCTAAAAAATTCTTTTCCAAAGCTCGATTTGGCTTAAGGAAAAGTCGTAATTTGGACCATATTCAAAATGCCTGCGATATTTGTGAGTGCATTAATGCGAGCCCCGGGCTAGCCTTGGTAATTGAATGTGTTCCATAGTTTAGATATTCTTTAATACTAAATATTTTCAAACCTTTTTAAAATCCTGATTTGACATCGCGAAAGTCATGGTTTGAATTGTATTTTTTTTTTTTGGACTAACGGTTTGAATTGTATTCAAAATGTCTGCAACGGTTGTAAGTGCATTTATGTGAGCCCCGGGCTAGCCTTGGCAATTGAATGACTTTCATAATTGAGACATCACTTTGTGTCAAAATTTTTCATGGATAATTTTCCAAATGTGTTTTTTTTTTTTTTTTTTTAAATATCACATGTACCCCTCATACATAGAGTCACACTATCCATTAAAAAAGTATGTGTTTGTGATTGGCGCATGACTTTAGTAATAAGTGATTCGCCAATGGTTCATTCATCTGTTTGATTAGTTAAGAAATAAGGTTCAAAAGACCTACATACATGTTTAAATTTTTGTAATGCATGTGACTTTTAGATGAATGGTAGGGTCGATGTATGACATCGAGAGAAAACCCTGGGATCACATAGATCACTTAATTATGAGACTTATAAGCATGGCAGAAGTACACCTCAAGTGCCATAACTTGGCACAAATAGACACTTAAGTGTCATAACTTATGAAAGGTACACTTAAGTGCCACATTCAAAGAAAAACGGATCACTTAAGTGTCACTCCGGCCAAAGTCCGGCCAAAACGCTGACGTGTCAATTTTCTAGCGAAGCGAGTGTAAAACAACGCCGTTTTGCAAGCTGACATGGCCAAATAAAGCAAAAATGGCGTCGTTTTGTGCTGACGTGGTAAAAAAAATAATATAAAAATTAATTAAATTAAATTTATTTAAAATATTAAAAATAATAATTTTAATATAAAAAATAATTAAAAATTTTAACAAAAAAGAAATAAAAAGTGGGGGGGAGGCGCTGAGGGCTCGCCTCCCGCCGTCACCGGAAGGGGCGACGACGGAGGGGGAGGCTCGGCCGGGGTTGCCGGGCCTTGGTTAGGGACCGCGACCCGGCCGACCGGCGGCGAGGGCTCGTGAGCCCTCGCCCCGCATTGGGATGAGGGTTGCAAGCCCTTGCTTAGATTCGACAAGGGTCGGCGGCCCTCGCCCGGCTAGGCCAAGGGCCGCCAAACCTTGCCAAATCTAGGTGAGGGCCGCGAGCCCTCACTACTCGCCACAGATCTGGGTGAGGGTCGCGGTCCTTGCCCGGATCCGGCGAGGGTTGGCGGCCCTCGCCTGGCCGGGCTAAGGGCTCGCAAGCCCTCGTAGCCGGTCGGCCGAGGTCACCAGCTCTTGGCTAGGGCCCAACGACCTTGGCAGAGCCTCCCCCCTCTGTTGTCGGCACTTCCCGATGATTGCAGGGAGGCGGCGGCGGCGAGGGCCGAGCCCTTAGTTGCCTCCCCCCCCTTTTTTAATATTAAAATTATTATTTTTAAATATTTTAACTAAATTTAATTTAATTAATTTTTATATTATTTTTTTACCACGTCGCTCCAAACGACACTGTTTTTGCATTATTTGGCCACATCGGTGTGCAAAATGGCGTCGTTTTACACTCGCTTCGCCGGAAAAATGCCATTTATGCAATTTGGCCGGATTAACATTCAAGTGATCCATTTTACTCCAATTTTGGTATTTAAGTGTACCTTTCGTAAGTTATGACACTTAAGTATCCCTTTCTGCCAAGTTATAGCACTCCAAGGGTCCGCGTCTCCTTATAAGCATTATTGGCCATGCGAGAACACAATTGGTCAACAATTGCTTTAAGTTACAAAGATGAATTGGGTAAGTGTCTTAGTGGGACTCTCGCACGAAAGACAAAAGTAAATCCCAAGGCTAAAAATTTGACTTTCGTATTGAACTTTCTTTAAATGATTGATCTTGACATGGTATTGTGTTTTTGATTATTTTGATATGTATATTTGTTTCTTTCCATTATATGCACCTAGTTATAGGTTTCCAGATTAGGTTTAGATTAGGACCTCGAAAATGGAGAAAGCACGAAGGCGGTGGAGGTTGATGTCCATTCCCACCATTATAATGTATTATTTATTTCCTCAACATATGTCTCGGGTTTCATTTGTTGTATAAAACCCGACGAGTTGGGGTTTCTCTTTTCCTCTCATCTTTTTCAATTGTGTTTTTTTTTTTAAATAAATATTTTCTAGGATTGCATGGTAGATTTATTGCTTTCTTTGACTGTTTATTTACTATATGATAATTTCAATTCCATTGATTGCTTTATTTTCTTGTTTTCTAGAGATAGAATAGTATGAAAATGACCAACCATGCATGATCGCTTAGTTTATGACTAATGATTCTGAAAATGAAAGAAGAAACGCATGGACACCTTAGGAAAACACAACATATCTTTTAGGTACCGAAAGGGCGTTAATAGAAATATTAGCATAACCAAAGTCCCCGAATCTAGATATTTGATTGCATAGGAATCGATGGAACAATCCTAACCCTCGATTTCCCTCGATTGGGTTTTCTAGCCGACTCCCAAAATGAGGCTAGTGGCGACTCCCGTCTTATTTTTAGGTTGTCGTAAACAACTAGGCTGTATAAATAAACTCGTCGAGCGGGGTACGAGTTGCGATGAAACTCACCATGATTTAGCATACTCAATATGGGAGTACCCCAAAGGATGAAGTGATGTCATCCTTATGGGCGAAGCGTACTATCAAGAGGGCTACCATGGTAAAGATACCCTTAAATCCACTATCCATACCCGATCTCTTCTCCCGAGGTGTGTCGCCTGTGTGGATATGGATCGCGTCACTCCGCTGTCATCCAGGTACGAGCTTGGGATCTCGTGAAGGGAACTCACGAAAGGATTGATTTGAAAGACAAGATGATGACGTCTTTTGGAATGCGAGCCGTAAGGGAACTCTCGTTATCAATTACCCCTAAATCCGACCTTTTCCCCTCTTCTCTCCTCGTGATGGTGAGGGTTCAAGGGTGGCGAGATCAGGTCGTGACAAGTGCCGATTGATAAACTGATGTCATGAATGATGTTAGCATGTGGGAATGACTGGGTGATAGCCGGTGTGTAGATCTCATGCCTGGAGAGCACTGGTGGCGCGTGGAACTTCCGATAGAGATGAGGTTGAGTTGGGTCGACTTGGTGGAGCTTCAAAGGGCTAATGGTGGTGGTACTTGGTGATTATGAGCAGCGAAAAAGGATGAAATAACTCCCAAAGGCTCGGCCCTGATGGTTTGCTGGAGGTGGTAGCCCAGGTGGCATGTGCTACATCATCCGCCGGTCTCCATTCCTAACATGATTTCCGAGTCTGACTCGTTGGAGGACGGCGGTTCGTGGGTGGTCTTTTTTTTTTTTTTTTTTTTTAAAGTACCAAATGGAAGGCGCCAAATCAGCACATAACAGTGGCGGCTCTTCGGTTCTGAGACATGGCGGCACGTGAAGAGGATTTTGGCTCTCTTGGACAACAATCCTATTCTCTAAAATTAGCAGCGGAAGAGTCAATAGCTATGGAATTGAGGATGAAATCAGAATGACGCAGTCAATGCGGCTGATGGATGAACGCTTTCTCAGAAAAGAATGGTTTTGATACCAAGTTGAGAATTGTATTGACAAAAAATGTAATTCTATTTTGACATCCCTAATGAAGAATACATGAGCCTACATATAGGCTTTAAAGCTTAACTATATACAGTAGCAAAATATCAATTACAAAGGGTCACCCAAATTCTAGGGACAACACTCGTTCTGAAAAGAAAGAAAATCAAAACCTTCTTTGATCTTAGGATGTCCTTCTCTGTTTTTTTTTTTTTTTTTTTGGCAGGTTTGATCTTAGGATGTCACCAGGTGGTAGATATCAGTAGGATAAGCTTCTGTCGGGAGATAAGCTCGGTATGCTGTTGCTGCAACTACACGATGAACGGTTTCCGTCGGATGGAATCCATCGAAAAATGCATGTATACTCCGAGTGTGACACGGCTTGGAGTTCGGCAGGCACAGCCCGGTCGGGTCCGTTGGGCAGCACGTGTTTGCTACTACCACTATAAAAAAGAAAGAATTGTCAACGGAAAAGATTACCTCTATTAGTCTAAACTCATAGGCAAAATCGAAAGTGAAACAGCGGATCGTCAGCTAAATGCGACGCACCATTGATCCAGCTTGGCAAGTCTGTCGGCATTGCCAAGCCGTTCACAACAATGAACTTAGCGTCGGTGAAGGCACTGTTGAGCTGATCCACGAGTGGACGGAGCCTGTCGTTGAAGATTTTGACTGCATCGTTCATTTCTTGTACGCAAGCGTTCTTCCCAGATGATGCAATCGCAAAGGGTGTGCATCCAATTGGCCCTAGCTTAAACAATACAATCTTTCTCGCTCCAAAACCATGTAGAGCCTAAAAATCCCAAAAAAAAAAAAAAATATATTAAAAAAAAAAGAAGGTACGTTGCATCTATATGTGGTGGAACTAGTATTTCGTGCATCTAATACATATACGGAATTGAATATTAGTACCAATTGTTTTTGGAAGTTTTGACATTTGTATGTCCACCTGTGCCAAATTTTGATACTTGAGGTGTTCGCACCTCCCCAGTATGTGGGATGAAAAGTTAGGTGAGAATTTAGGGTTTTCAAAAATACATGAGAACAAGAAAAGGACTCGCAACCACCGCCCGCGGTGGCGCTGCTGACTTCGGGCTCTCTTCCCCTTATGAAGGGGAGGAGTTCGAATCCCAGAAGCGTCACATTTGCGCAACTCACCTGCGGCGGGTTTGTGGTGGTGACTCAGTCCGCCCCGGGTTTACGCCGCCGGCTGCACGGTGGTTCCCGGGTCACCAAAAAAAAAAAAAAAAAAGGACTCGCAAAACACAACCAAGTTACAATGTTGGATCAAGCCATGCGCATGGTTCTGTGTTACCTTTAATTGAGAGGAGTACTGGTTGATGAGGAGCGTGGCGTACTGCTCCGGAGTGTTCCGACTCGCTGGGCTTCCTTTGACGAAGTAGTTGTTGATGTAGTCGTTGCTTCCCATTCCAACGGTGTACAAGCAGCTGTTTAGCAGCTTTGTTGCTTTAGCCTCTCCGACTGAAGCAACGATGGCTTTTGTCACGTTTTGGTGATTTTGCAGCTGATCGTCCAAGCTGATATGAACGCCCTGTAAATTGCCGAGGAAGAAAACATCACTTCTTGTAAAGAGTTCGAGTTTCCTGACCGGCATGCACGAGATGATAAACGCATGTACGGCATTATTGTCTTTGATACAGAAACGGATTCATTATACCAGGTTTGATCCCGTCTCTGGACGAATGCCTGCTGAAGCCGATGCATAGTTCACACCTCTCAAGAGGTCGTCCCCGGACGCAGTTGCATACGGTGGAATGAGATCCGCAAACCCTAGGTCTTGTGCTGGAGAAACAAGAAACAGTCGATCTTTTAAGCAAACACCAGCATCTAAAGATACTGCTATACATATTATGCAGATTAAAGGCGGGTGGATAATAATATCCTGCAATAATATGAACATAAATGTGCCATATTGTTGGTCATGCCATACTTCAGGATAATCTGTAGGCATTGAGATAACAGCAAAAGATCATAATCGCTAAGAGTTATTACCGTTTGCTAATAAACATTGACAAAATTATTCTGTTGCTTATCTAGGTTAAGTAGTGTCGGGTTATAAGTATATAAATGCATGGAAAGCATGATGCCTTAAGCCTGTTGATTCGTCATTTGATGTGCATGAAGTTAATGATCGCTAAAATCTCAAATTCAATGCACGATTTGCTTTAGTATAGATGAAATCATTTCAACTTGACAAGAATCCTTTGCTCATAAAGAATATCAAAGCACGTGGAGAGAAAGCGAGAGAGACCGATGAAATCGACCATGGTTAGACCATTGGTGAACCGTCCTGAGGGCCAGGTGCCGGAAAGGTCAATCCCATACGGCGCACGATTGGCTTTGGCCGAGGTCTTAAGATTATTGTTGTTACCATTGTCAACCAGCGAGTCTCCAAAGATGAAATAGCAGGGCACGAGGGGTTCTCCACGGACCACCTTGCGAAAGCATGAGATGGCTAGGAAAGAGAACAAGAGCATCGCTGTCTTGGAAGCCATGAAGGAAGATAATGTACCGTGAAGGGCACCAGGGAATGGAGAAAATGGCCTGGTTCTATCGCGATGCTTCGCACATTATGCAGAGCTTGGAAATGGAAGAGCAGATAAAGGAGATAAGAACGTGAAAATAGGGTTATTGTTCTTAGTAAGAATGTATTTTTGGGAAGATTCTAAATAAGTACATGGAGTGCCCTCGTTTTCCGAAGAAAATGACCTAAAGTGGAATTTCTTTCAGATAAGGAGGGTGACCAAATTTTCCAGCCAGTCAAAAGCCATCTTCATCCAAAGATTTTTTTTTTCTTCTCTTTTTTCTTTTCATCCTCAGCCTCTGGCTTCGACTTGAGGAGGCTGGTCCTTGAGCTCGTTTTCCATGGCAGAGGGGGAAATTCCGCTGATGTGGTTGGGGGGGGTGTGGTTTATCAATGGAATCGGAGTTATTTGTTCCTCTTGCATTAACCGGTTAGGCTGCTTACCGAATTTAATTAACGAAACGAACGAATTCTCAGAAACTTTGCAAAAACACGAGGATTATGTTGGGATCGAAATGATTGATTTAGGTCATTATGTCAATCATAAAATGTAACCATGTCTTTGCCTAGACGGACTATATTTCCTCTATTCTTTTGCTCTGAAAGTGGAGACGTGGTCGGTGCAAGTTTGAGGGATTTGAGGCTAAACTTTTGCCTAATCTTCAAGTGTATATATAAGTTCATTTCACCCATTTGCAAAATTACCCACTTCGGAAATAAGAAAGTTTTGGTGTCGGCCAGTGGATACGGCCACTTGGGGTTCTAAAATTTGGTGCGTCTAGAATCGACCCGAATCCCGTTCTAGTTTTTTATTTTTGGTCATATGAATCCCGACTCCCGTTCTAGTTGAGCTCGCATGAATCGGGTGCATGGCACAGCTAATTATTTTTTTATTGCTGCCAGAGAGTATGCTGTTCTACTCGTGTGTCTGTGGTGTGTGTGTCTATATATTTATATATGCTATATTTGGTGACTTACCAATTTCTTTTCACTGGTTCTTTTCACTGGTAAGTTCAAATAACGACGACGCTTCTGTATGTCTATTGAAATACATACGTATTGCGCAGGAGTGTAGTACATAGTTTCGGACAAGATATTTCAAGCTCTTCCTCCTGACGAGCAGAAGCTCTGGCATTCCCATGCCTATGAGGTCGTATGTTGTTTGACTTTTCGTCGTTTTTTTCCTGAGCCGTTCGTTTCTTGAATTCATCTTTTACTATACTTTGCAGTTCACATCTGGTCTATTGGTCAATTGGTCAATCCTCGGGTCCCTGAAATTTTGGAAAAGCCAGAGCTTGAGAATCTGGCCAAGACATATGGCAAATTTGGGTGCACATGACAGTTTGACAGAGTTAATTTCATTATTGAACTAGTCTGATGTTGGACAATGCCTGGTTGGATGTTTTGCGGGTACACTAAGCGAGCATTTTTCGTGGCGGAGGTTAGGCGATAAGCTGCCGCTGGGCGCGCCGGCCCTGATGATGTCGTCCCAGGGCATGAACATCGGGATGGTGAGGCCAGACTCGGTCCAGAAGAGAGACAACAAGGACAACGTATCGACCGACGCCCTCAGGCCTCAAGGCTGGAGATGGAGGAGCCAGAGTGGATCAATCCGCAGGCCGACTACTGGAAGCAGCACTGCAAGGACCTTGCGATCCGCGTCAAGCAAACCGAGATGAAGAAAATTGTGCCCTTCCCGTGAGATGTCGGAGTCGAATTAGAAAATGTCATGCTTGACCGAGATGAAGAAAATCGCGCCCTTCCCGTGAGACGTCGGAGTCGAATTAGAAAATGTCACATATGAATAGTTCATCTTTGTTCCTGGGGTTGTGTAGGTACAGTTATGTAGATGTGGTCTAATTCCTGACGGAATTCAGTGTACTGGATTGTGAAGCTATCTCTATTCAGATGAGAGTTAGGTAAACTCAAAACTTTACCCACTTTGATTAGGATAGGCAAATTTCTAAGAAAAGTGAGGTAAAAGTTTGTAAAGCTGAAAATGAGTTAGGGACATTATATAAAAATAAAAATTAGTCTGGTAAGTAATTTAAATAAGAGATTTAACTAAAAGTTGGTGATGAATCTATGTTAATTTTGGTCATTCATATCTAAAAATAGTTAGCAAATATAGGGTCTTTACATGGACAAATTTTCTAATTTTATGAAATTTTTTTCTTTTTCTTTTCTTTTTTCTTCTGCTAAGCCTCATCGATCCTTAGTCGAGGATGCTACCCTAGATGAGGGCAACAATCACTGGAGGCAGGCAGAGGGAAAAAAAAAAACAAAAAAAAGGAAAATACATAAAATTAAAAAAGTGTAAAATTTTTCTCATCAGTGTCGATCGTGCCATGTAGAACGGTCAGTGCTAATATAGATAGGATGGTTGACATTGACTAGGCCAAAATTGATCAAAATGATTAAATTAAAAAATTATTAAAATGTTTAGGACTAAATTGGTAAATCATCTTTACCAAAAAAAAAAAAAAAAAAAAAAAAAAAAAAAAAAAAAATTGGTAGATCATCAAAGGTTTATGATTAAATTGATATAATTGAAAATTTAATGCTTAACTTTGGCAAGTTGTCAAAAAGTTTATGCAAGGTTTAAAACTGAATTAGACACCTTATAATAAGTTTAGGACGTTTTAAGTAATTTTTAATCTAATAGTGTCAAATTAATATGGTAAAAAATCGGAAGAATCCATTTTGTATTTACGTGGAAGATATATGCTTAAGGCACGATTCTCCATTTATGTGCATGTTTGTGACTCGATTGATTGAAAATCATTCCGTAATTTCAATCAACTCCAATCAATTGGCCTTCCGTCTCCCAAAAAAAAAAAAATACATATATATATATATATATATATAAACATATCTTAAAATTTATTTTTTTTTGGTTAAAAAATGAATAATTTATAAAATATCTTTCTAAAAATGATTATTTATCAATTAAAAAATTTAAATGAATGAAAAATATTTTCATTGTGCACAAAATGTTTAGGCATAAATTGTTACCCATAATGAAAATAAAACAGAAGTGAAAAATCAGATTGTTACAATGGGATTTATCCAGAAATGGGAAAGTGACTCCTTTTTATTTTGGTTGAATGGGAAAGAGACTTTGTGAAGACATAAGTCTGATGACTTTTTGGCTTCCCTCACTTTTGCTACGAGGAATCCGGTGAATTTCCTGAAAATTAGATTTTTTTTTCTTTTAAAGAAAACCATATCGTCCCAGATTTTCGATAAATCCAGATTTATTATATAGTGATTAATAATGGTATATATATAGCACTAACAATGGACTTAATGATAACTTAAGAGAATCTATGTATTAATTAGGATAATTGCCAAAAAAGTCTAAATTTATTGTATGTCAATTTAGTTTTAATTTAGCCAATTTAGTCATGAACCTTTTGAAGATTTGTCAATGTAGTCTTTTTGATCAAATTTAGCCTTAAAATTATTGATGAAACATTAACTATTCTATATGACATGGTTGATGTTGATATAAATAATTTTTTGCTTTTATTTATTTATTTATTTATTTTTGCTAAATTTGGCAAGGGCCTTACTAGCCAACCCTTGCCAACCACTAGGCAAGAGGCACTAAGCCCTCACCAGTCACTAGGCAAGGGTACCAAAATTGGCCTAAGAGGCTACATTAGTTTATGACTAAAATAGCCAAATTAAAAAAAAAAAATTATGACTAATTTGGTATTTGTATAATTGACTTATTATTATTATTATTATTTGGAAATTTACCACCCTAAATTCTCACAAGTTTCAAATTTACATTAAATAATTAGAATCAGCCTAAAACTTAAGCACAAGCACAAAAACTAAGCCCTGTTCCTCAATAGCCATGCCTGAGTAACGGCTTGCTCAACCAAAGGTGCTTCGGCTTGAGTCCATTGCATACGGGCCAAAATCACAAGATCTTAATGTGTAGTACTCGGCTCCTATGCCTATGTCACGGCACCCAAGTCTAGGTCCATATAGGTTGGGCCTAGACCTCTTGAGGCTAGGTCCAAGACTTCAGTGCTCATGCTTGAGTCTTTGGCAGCCAAGCTCAAGTACTTGGCTCCCGTGCCCAAGTCACAGCACCTGGACCAAGGCCTATTGGGGCTAGGTTTGTGTCTCTTAAGATCGAGCTCAAGATCTCAGTGCTTGACCTCAAGTCCTCGATGGCATTAGCCGGGTATCCGGCTTCTATGCCCAAGTCACTAGCGGCTAATACCAAATTCTTGGGCCCAACTTGGTTACTTAGCAGTTGAGCCTACATCTAAAAGGGGCTAGGCTTAGGTCCCTTGAGGTTGGGCCTAAAACCCCGTGGACATGTCTGGGTGCCTAGGTACCTAGGTCTTGTGCCCAAGTCACTAGCACCAAAGTTCAAGTCCATCATGGTTGGCCTAGGGTCCATAGAGGTTGGACCCAAGTCTTTCAGCACCAAGCCCAAGACCTTGATGTCTATGCCCAAGTTCTAGGCACCATGTTCGTGTATGTGGCTCTCATACCTAAGTCACTAGCATTCAAGCCTAGGTTCGTTGAGGCCAGCCCAAGTCTATTAAGGTCTTGCCCAAGTCAGCAAAAACTTGGACCAAGTCCCTTGAGGTTGGGCCCAAAACCTCGGTGCTTAGATATCCGGCAACTAAGTCCAAGTCATTAGCCCTAATGCTTAGGTTTGGGTCTTTGGCAACCATGCCAAAGTACTAGGTCTTTGTGCCCGAGTCATAGGCGCTCAAATGAGGTTCCATCAAGGCTGAGCTCGAGTCTATAAAGGCCATGTTTTGTTTAAGAGAGTGAGGCAATTGCTCATCACTTGGGCAAGACCCACCACTCTTTGCCTTGCTGCCACCTTCACACCTTCACACCTTAGTCCATAACCCGACCACTGAACTCATTGATACAAGTGTTCTTGTCCATTAGCTTGATACTTTCCGATATCTCCATGTTGCTATGCCACTTCAAGCCCTAGCCCATGAATTGATCTAAGCACTCAAGCTCTCTCATCAATTTAGTGAGTTAATTCATGGAGCCACTCATTTTTTAAAGGCAATAATTTAATAAGAAAAATTGTTCAAAATCGTATCACAAGCAATAAGTCGGGTAAGTGAAAGTGAGTTAATATGAATAAAATCAATAAGGGTAGATATTTTCAATCTCCGAATCACTCATGGCCTAATAAGCGGTGAAGTCCCTTTCGAAATTGTCCGTCCTCACGTAGTGAGGCGGTCAACACAACGCGGAGCTGCAATTATAAAGGAAATGGACTTTTCTGTGCAAATGCTAGAAGAGAAATAAATGTAACCAACTGCAGATGGGGACCGTCATATAGATGACTTTCCAGATACAGGGGGGTGCTAAAAGCACATGCAATTATCTGGCTCGCGCGTTGGAAAATCATGGGTCAATAAAGTGCAAAGCCCAACCAATTAAGGCATTTATGGCGATCACGGTTGTCATTGACCTTTCGCACCACCGTCTCGGGTGAGCATAAATGATGGTACGGCACTGGAGAGTCAATTTACAATTTCAATTTTCAAGGACAATATCATATGTGTGTGTATATATATGTACAACAAATAGGTCATGTTTAAATTACTTAATGAGCACATGGATCTTGATATTTATGATAATCCACATCTCAATACCACCACTTTTTGACACAGACTCAAACACCGATGTCAATATAGTTGAAAAAAAGTAAAGACAAAGATATTCTTTTGGTAAAATTATGTAAAACAAGTGGCCGTCCATCCAAACCTTTAAGCCAACTAAATATGGCATATTTGAGTTTCTCACTAAAGTGAAAATTAAAATTTTAATTTACTAGAATGACAAAATAATGGGATGAATTTTGAGTGCTTCATATATTAGAAAAGCCTAAATTCAATCTATAAACATTAAAGAAAACCCTAAAAGTCAAGCAAAAAGAGCCGCTAAATACCTACTACATTGGTAGATTGACACAGTTATTTGTCCCTTGAGGTCTATGGACATTGAAAGATGTGGTCCTGAACTAGCGTCTAAATACCAAAATCCATAAGTTATCCCAAACAGAAGTAAACTTTAAAATGATCAGATGAAATATAATTAACGCCTATCTCATATAGTAAAATATAGGGATATTAATGTCGATGATCCACTAAAATGTCCTCACTGTTGTCATAGCTCAATAATTTCAAGTATAGTCTGTAAATTAGTCTTTCGGAATTATGTCTAATGGAAACTTTTCATGATTTTCTATGCTGGTGAGGGATAAGAGGCGAGCCGACAGCAATGTGGTTGAGTACAGAGGAGAGAGGGCAATACACTTTCGCTTCCGTATTTAACACGCCTCTTGTCCATCACTCCTCTTCACCGAAATATCACGATTATGTTACGGACGTCAGAATCGACCGAACTGAGTTTTCATGCCTTTTTGGTTAAGTTTGGATTTTGATTCGAATAATGAAAAAATAACTATCATTTTATTCCAATTCGAATAGTTTCAATTAGTTTCGATTAACTTAACCAAATTAAAATCGTCATCTTTCTTAATATTACAGTTTATATAATATATCTCATATGTCACTAAATCACTTCTTAATATTATAAAGTAGAAAACCAAAAAACTGAGCCAATTTGGTACAAAGCTAATGGATTCTCAAACGATTCGGGAACCAAATCAAACCGTTACACCCCTGTTAGGATACTTATATGAGTTGTGTTAGAAAAATCTCATATCAAATAATTGATATAGTGTTAAGCAGTTAATATATAATAATTAGCCTTAACTCATTGACTTAAATATTTTGAGTGAAGGTAGGTCCAATTAGATATGTTAACAGGCTTAGACTTACGCTTCCTCTTGGCGATTTCCCCAATAAAAGGTATCAGACTTCTATTGCACACTCCTAACAAATGATATCAAAGTTGATGGTTGATTGATAGCCCATTTCCAATGTGTATCAATGTTTGATGAATATCTCAAAAAAGGAATCTAGTGACCATTCCGAAGCTAATGATTGATTGGTAGCCCATTCCTAATGTATATCGATGTTTGATGAATATCTCAAGAAATGAATCTAGTGACCATTTCGAGCAGGTGGATGTTATGTAGAGAATACCTTAATTGACAAATAGTATTAGAGCCAATCGTTGATTGACAACCCATTTTCAATGTATATTGATGTTTGCCGAATATCTCAAGAAAGGTATCTAGTGACAATTATGAGTAGGAATGATACATAAATTGAGAGGGAGCAAACCTAACATTAGAGTTCACACATAAGATGGAGATTGTTAGTAGAGGAGTCCTATATTAAAAAACTAGTATGGTTTTGAGCCGTTAATATATCTAAATTGGTTCATAATTAATTGGTTTAAGCCTTTTTAGTGAAGGTGAATCCAATTACATATGTTAATAGGCTTAAACATAAGCTCTCTCTTGATAAACTCCCTGACAGAAAGTATCAGACTTTTGTGCACGCTGCTAACAATACCTAGATTTTGACGATCTCCTTGGTAGAAGGTATCGAATTTCTACTTCGCGTCGCTAACAACTCCTAGATTATGTTCCTTGACACGTCTAAGTGCACGTTGAATCACAACAACTGCACTTGTCTTAAGAAGGAGCGGTGACCTCATCAGCATGTCATGCGATGGAAGCTGTCACGTGACACACTTTCTGATTGTGAGCACCAAACAAAGTGCAGATCAATCGCTCGACTAATCCCCGAGCTTCCGACATGCAGCCGAATCATATCTAGCTCACCTAACGTAAAGAGGATCACGTCAATTCCCATCCCAAAAGCAGCTGATCCCACCACTGTGCAGTGTTAAATCGACGTTTGAACCGGTCGTTATATGGAAAAGATCAACACCGTCCTGCACATCACATCCGCGTGAAATTAAATGCAATGCAAGCCAGCTCTTCAACTGCACGAACTTACTGGTTCCCTCTCGCGACCCATTTCTTGATCCTATATAAACTTCACCATCACCTTGCAAATCTCTCACAAGCCTTCAGCATACTTGCTCAAGCTCATCTCCAAAAGTAGTGCATCTTAGCTAGGTCAAAGTGATGGAGAGCGGCAAGCTCATTCAAGCTTTGGTGGGTTTGGCTGTGGTGCTGGTGCTGAGTGCTGGAAATTGTGGGGTGGAGGCACAAGCACAGCCTCAAGTCCCGTGTTTCTTCGTACTTGGGGATTCGCTGCTGGACAATGGCAACAACAACGGGCTCGCGGCTTCATTGGCGAAGGCCAATTATAGGCCTTACGGGATCGACTTCCCTGCTGGCCCGACGGGGAGGTTCTCCAACGGGAAAACCGCCGGCGATGTGATCTGTAAGCTCCTTTTTATACATATGATATTGCATGGTGATGCTAGGTGATTTTAAAGTGCAATGATGAAGCAAGAGATTGTCGCGTGTTCCTCGTCCCGCAGCTCAGCTTTTGGGCTTCAGCAACTACATCCCTCCATACGCGACGACCACGGGCAATGCCCTTCTCAAAGGAGTGAACTACGCATCTGCAGCTGCAGGAATCAGAGAAGAAACCGGACGTCAACTGGTAATTGCCATGAAACCCTTTTCGAGAGCGGATTCATTGACATCGCTCACCATCGTGTTCTGAATTTTCTGGCTCAGGGAGGTAGGATTACCTTCTCGAGGCAGGTGCAGAACTACCAAAGCACGGTGTCGCAGCTGGTAAGCATCCTCGGAGGCAACAGCACGGCGGCAGATTATCTGAGCAAATGCATATTCCTGGTGGGCATGGGAAGCAACGACTACCTCAACAACTACTACATGCCCCAGCTCTACACGAGCAGCCAGCAGTACTCGCCGGAGCAATGGGCCGACATCCTAATTCAACAGTATGTCCAACAGCTAAGGGTGGGTTATTTTCCTAAGTTCAGACGCTTCTCTGCATCTAGATCTTCCCTGGCTATAACCAAAATTTTGTTTTGGTTGTAGATTATGTACAACAACGGCGCAAGAAAGGTGGCTCTGATTGGGCTAGGCCAGATTGGCTGCAGCCCGAGCGAGCTGGCTCGGAACAGTTCAGTTAATTCGACCTGCGTTCAGAATATCAACGACGCCTGCCAGATATTCAATAACAAGCTCAAGCCCGTCGTCGATGACTTCAACAAGAACTACGCAAACGCGAAGTTCACCTACATCAACTCTTACAACATCTTCCAAGACTTGCTCACCAAGCCCTCCTCTTTCGGTGGGTACTTTTTGGGCCCATATTCTGTCTCAATCGCTTTTGATTAAGCGTGTTTATCCAGGCCGCCGCTGATTAGACATGACTGAAGCTCGGAGATCAAGAGATTTTGAATAATACGTGATCGTACCTTAAGTACATCTAGCAAATTATGAGTTTGAACGAACTTGCTTTGCCTGATTTGAGGAAAATTAAATCATCAGCGATGGTAATTTTTTGTTGTCGTGACTTTTCAGGCTTTAGGGTCATCAATTCCGGGTGCTGTGGAGTAGGCAGGAACAATGGCCAGATCACATGCCTCCCTCTCCAGAATCCGTGCCCAAATAGAAAGGAATACCTCTTCTGGGATGCTTTCCACCCGACCGAGGCTGCAAACACCGTCGTCGGGCAGAGATCCTACATGGCCCAGTCCAGCGCTGACGCCTACCCCACTGACATCCGCCGCCTCGCGACGCTCTGAAAATCCCGAATATATTCATCAGTTCCATATGCATTTTGAAGGCTGTTTCAAATTAATTCTAATTTAGCTGAAATGGTTGTCGAGGTTTTTTATTCTTGAACTTCTTTTTCTTTATCGGCATAATCGATATCTGCAAGGATAAAAGAAGGCGAAGTTCCCTTTGCATTTCGTTTTATTGAATGTAATGTGTTTCAAGAGTCTGAAAATGTATGGCGTGATGCAATTAAGTTACGGCACTTGCTTACTTTGCTCACAATTTGATTCTGTAATTTGACGCACTTAATGCACTGTGGTGGTTGAGCTCTTACGTTTGATGTCGCTTTCATGCCGCATTGAGACAGTGCTTTTGTGATGCCCCAGGCACACCACCCTGCTAAGGCAATCTTAATAAACACTATTTCTTCCTTATAGCGGCAACGTATATAATGTGAATTATGCAAAACAGGCACAATTAAAACATAACAGGTCAAGGTCTATTTCATTTCATTGGCTTAATTTATTTAATTACATGGGCGAACGCTACCAAAAGAATCATTAGTCCTAATCTTGGGCTAATCCAAAAAGAAGTCTACTCCCCCACAAGTGACACACGTACATGCCACTCCTTCCACACGCCCAACCTTGCGACCAAAACCAAAAAGTGAGTGTAAGCAAAATACATCGCCACAAGAATCAACCCACCTACAAGTCTACTGTCCCACATCACTCCCATCCGTCACTATTCCATTCCTTCTCGGGATCACTATACTCCGAAGGTCCGCTACTGCTGCCGTCGTCGTCCATGCTACTGCTGTCACTGTCATCCTATAAACGGAGAAGTCCCTTCAGCCCGTCTCCTTCTCGAATGAACCAAGCGACTAAGTGGATATGGTATCACGTGAGTGCGCTTTATATCTACCCAGACAATACAATTTTGACGTACGTATATGCGCTTAGGCCTTGGAAACATAACATCCTCTGACATGCGCTTAAAATACTACGGCTATCCATAACGAGCTGGCGGAGGTACATTCATTTTTCTAATTTTCTGAAAAATTATAATACAACAGGAGTAAGGCACAGCCTAGGAAAAGATGAGACAAATTCATAAATCGGTCGATTTAACACACTCTTGATTCCTAGGACTCACCTACAGTGAACATATACTGCAAATGACAAAGTATTTAGTACCCTTAATGTACTTGCAAGCATGTGCAACACACAATGCAATTGCACTCAGCATATGTTCCATTTCAAACATGCCACATCATTTGATCCACCCCTATCTCTTGGTTTCAATTGATGGCAAGTCAATACCATGCGGGTCACTTCCGGCCTAACACTTAGCCAGACTTCTAGGGACCCTGTTACCTCCCAAGTATTTCACTCTAGGGCATCTAGAGAACGCACAGCATCCTAGAAATCCCTCCTGACATCCATTCCAAGCCATCACCAGGGATTATTGCCACTGAGTCCCCGAGTACCACATCAATAATCCAATCACACATTGTCATTGGTTGCCATCCGTAGCCTCATACTCATCCACCATCACATACAACATGCATATGATATGACATTTAATTCTATCAATTTCGTGCAGAGGCTATATCATGCAACCATTACAATAGCTTGATATATCATTCACAACTAAACAGCTGGTAATTATAGATCCTGCCACTATAATTAATAATTGAAAATCATCATCAAATGACATCACATCACAGTGAATCATATATTTTCGAAAAGCTCAAAGTGTTTGATTATCTCTCCAGAAGACATCATTTCAAGATTCTCACATTTTCCCTCCATAAAAGACTCATTTTTAAACTGGTCAGAACAGAACAGTTTTGCCCGATTTCAGAAATTATTTTGATTAAAATAGTAAACTATTTCCAAACATTCCCAATTTTGGATATGTTGCGGAAAAGACCATGATTTTATTTTTTCATGAAGAACACTAGGTCAGAATCGATATGGAACCCTGTCGTTTATTAGCTTGAATTTGGATTAAAACAGAAACTTAAAACAGATTAGGTAACCTCTCAAAAATCAGTGTCCACATAACTCAAGCCACCTTAAATAATTCCCAAATTTTAATATGTTGTATAAAAAAGAGTTTTGAACAACTTTAGTGAGAAAGTTCATCAAGATTCTAGCTAGAAAATCTGTGAAAAATAGAAAAGCAGTGAAGGTCATACTCGTAGCAGTACTGGACAGTGAAAAACCGAAGAGAAGCGCGACCATTTGGCCACCCAAATTGACACAGAAAAATATGAAATTAATTATGTTATAATTTAAGATATTAGAAGAACCTTTGAAGAAGGAAGTTTCTCAAGATTTTGTCTGGAAAAATAGTAGTAAAATTGGGAACACATGAGGGTACAATATGCACGAGTTTTCTGGGCTTGAAACAAGTCCAAGAAATCAAGCCCTATTGTAATCTCACAAACTTCCACACACAAAGCACCAAACCATAAGTTAGAACAGTCATGCAAGACATCATTTGAACTTCATCTCACATCCACAAGCCATTGATAACGCATGCAAAGCACAACCTTGGCATATAACTCATCGTCAAGTCCATCCATGTCTATATCATCGATTTGCAAGATAAAAAATGTAACATCCTCGACTTCAACCCTTATTTTGGCTTTGACTAGTAGGCTAAGAACCGGTACGCTAATGGCAAGACTAGGCTATAAGCCGGTATGAAGGGCGGTCATGAGTTAAATTGGCCAGATCGAGACTCAGCAACCAAGGGTTTGGATAAGGAGTGTTCGACCATGAAAAGGTTATTCAACCATAAGGATCGGTCGTGAGATGATCACATACCATCATGAATTGGTGGATGGTCATGGCTCGATCCAACCCGGTCAAGGCATCGATCACGGGTGATTCCGCCCAGTCTTTGTGCCTGGTCATGGAATGACCATGAATCAATTCAATGCGATCGTGAGTTGAGACAGATTGATTGATCCCCACAATTACATGACAACCGATAATCGATCACAGATCGAATAAACTCAACGTAGTTCAATTTCAAACTGACCAGGATTTGTGATGCAAGACCTTTGACTAGTCACAGGACTAACTATAGGATGGTCAACTAGCCCAAGGACTAGCCATAGGATTGGCTAAAAAGAAATGATCCAAGGATTGGCCCATAAACTGGTCAAAGGACCGACTAACTAGGTTAGGACCTAGCCAACAAATCCAGTCGTGACCCCTTTTCTCAATAAAAGGGAGCTTAAGCTCGGTTTGCTCGATCAAGCCTAGTTGCATCCAGCTTTGTTTGGGCATGGTTTAGGCACAAATCTGAACCAAATAAGGTGGTCAATCACGGTCAAGTTCAATTAACTACCATCCAATGATAAGGCCTTCAAAAACTCATATATTTTTCCAAATTGCATTTAATATCTCCGTCATGTAATAATTTAAGAAGCGTGGACACCTGACATGTTAGGGCTTTACTTTGGAAAATAAGATTAAACTTGGACTTGGAACTATTAATGAAGGGAACACTTAGGCTTTGGACTAGTCAAATTTCCTTAGAAATATAAGTGTGAACAAATATGAACATGTGTGAACACATTTAATGTAGTGTGGGCTACTAAAAGAATATGTGTCCCTATAGCCCCTATGTCTTAAAATAATCAATGTGAAATGTGGACTTTAGAGCACACCCGAGAGAGAGAGAGAGAGAGAGAGAAGCAAGGTCAAGTCCAATTTGAACACAACATAAGCCTATATTAATATCTTTTGGAATTTAGCCATTTAATGATCGAGATGAAATGTCCAATCTAACTTAAAACCTTCGCTATTTGCCAATTTTACAAGCTTTCTGTGGTTCAAATTTTGAGAAACTTCCTCATGAAAATTGTTCAAAATATTTAATCTATAACATACTTAAATTTCAGATTTTTTTAGGTGAAATGGTTAGGATGAAGACCCAATCCTTTACTATATGGAATATACCCGGTATAATAAAAATGATGACCATGTTACCTTCTCGAATTTTTATAAAATTTTTTTTCAAATTTAGATATGCTCCTTCACAAAAATTTTAAAGGACATCTATATCTACGACATATAAAAATTTCAAAAAGTTTTGTAAATATTTGGATTTCAAAATGGGTCATTCTTTGCAGTTCGTTGGATCTGCTTGATGAGCAAATTATTAAGTTGTGTTCAATGATTTGCTGCTCTTTCCACATCATGAATTGGACTTGGCTTCCTTCATAAAAAATAAAAAATAAAAAATGTTATTACATATCAAAATTTCATAATTTTTTGACCCTGTTTATTAAGGTAATAACATTAATTTCGGAAATTGCTCGAAACTATTTTTCACCCAGGGAGAGGAGAGTCACACGCCCAAGTTTAGAGTTTAACTCTTAAATGCCATGTTGAGGTGTCCCAAGCTACTTAGACATAATCATACCCTATTTTGAGACTTAATGATCAAGTCACCTTGCATTTAATGCTCTGTAAATGCTTATTGACTTGAAGAGCAAGACTTCACTTTGAAGGTTTTGAGAGCAAGTTAGGATAGCCTATAAATAAAGGTAACCTCATCTTATTTCCACACCACCTCTCCTCCTTTCCCTCAATCTAACCACTCTCTCTCTCCCTTCCATTCGACTTTCTTGCCCTTTAAGTGTCCTTACCATTGGTCTTGCCGCCACCGTCACTGGTTGAAGTCACTGACTTAGAAAGTATAGAACTTACTAATATTTGGTTAGGGCATTGTGTTATGCTAATCCAAGTGTGTAGCGACTCCTTAATTAAAATTATTTAGTACTTGTTATTGTTTGCTTGAGGTTCGGTTTACTTCGATTGGTTCACACTTTGTTCCTTGTTTGAAGTTCGGTCCTTATTCTATGACTTTTGGCTTGTGCTTGGGCTTGAGTTACTTTAGAAGAAGCCCGGTACTTGTGCTTATCTAATATGCTTTGGTTTTACTTGACTTCAAGCCGATTTGAAAAATGTTTTTGTGAAAACTTGATTCTTCCATCGCAAAACTATTTTCAAACTATTTCGAACTATTTCACAGGTGCATGTTCTAGTTCACGCCTCGACTTTTGAAAAGAGGTTTTGTTGGCCTTGAACATACGTGAGATCACAACGGCTTGGTCCTCTCTTAGTCTTGGTGCGATATTGAGGTGTATCGTTCTCAAACCAACTTTAATACTAGGTTGGTGAACATGTCGCAATGGGCACTAATCCTTTCATGGTCTTAGTAAGGTATTGAGGCGTAGCATTTCCAAGCCAAGTCCGATACTAGGTCAATGAACTTGACCTTATGAATATGTCACAACGCAAGGTCAAGTCCAAACTTTGGAGCCCATAAGGAAGTGTAGACTTTGGAGCCCATAAGGAAGGGCCACATGCCCGAGAGAGAGAGAGAGAGAGAGAGAGAGAGAGAGAGAGAGAGAGAGAGAGAAGCAAGGTCAAGTCCAAACTTTTGACTCAAGATAAGCCAATATTAATATCTTTTGGAATTTAGCCATTCAATGACTGAGATGAAGTGTCCAAACTAACCTAGAACCTAGTTGGAAGCTCAAAAGATAAGGTTATCCCATCATTAATACTTCTTGACTCAAGTAGGGTGCCACATTTCCTCAATTAAATTTGCTATCTTTGATTTTCAAAACTGTTGAACCTTCGTTATTTGTCAATTTTACAAAGTTTTTTGTGGTTGAATTTGGAGAAATTTCTTCATGAAAATTGTTCAAAACATCTTCATTTATAACATACTTAAATTTTAGATTTTTCAGAGGTGAAATGGTTGAGATGAAGGACTAATCATTTATCATCTAGAACCCACCAAATATAGTAAAAAATGTGATCAAGTTCTCAAATTTTTATAAAATTTTTCCTTCAAATTGGATCATGCTTTCTTCACAAAAGTTTTAAATGGCATCCATATTTACAATGTATAAAAATTCTAAAAAGTTTTGTAAAGATTTAGATTTCAAAATGAGTCCTTTTTTGCGATCGTTGGATTTGCTCGATAGATAGATTGTTGGTTGTGTTCATTGATTTACTAATCCTTCCATAACACGAATTAGACTTGGCTTTCTTCATGATTTAAGGTCTTTTTCATAATATATTAAAATTTCATAATTTTTCGACCATATTTGATAAGGTAATGACATTGATTTGGGAAATTACTCGAAATTGTTTTTCACCTGGAAAGAGGAGAGTCACACGCTTGAGCTTGGAGTTTAGCACTTAAATTCCATGTTGAGGTGTTCCAAGCTACTTAGACATAGTCTTACCCTATTTGGAGACTTGATGATCAAGTCACCTTAAATTTAATGCTCTTCTTAAATACTTCTTAACTTGGAGAGCAAGCCTTGACTTTTAAAGCTTAGAGAGCAAGGTAGGATAGCCTATATATAGAGGCATCCTGTGACGGCCGGAATTTTCAAATTTCGTTATTGATTAAATAAATTGGGCCTTTTGTCGAAGCGCCGATAGTACTATTCTCTGAGCTGATCACTCACGAGATAATTGAACTATCTGGGGAAACCATTAAGGAATTTAAATGCAATTGGATTTGAGAATTTGACCACAAATCGGCTACTCAACCGTGTTCATCTGCCGAGATTATTACGACACTATCGAAATCGATCAGAGATCAAAGATAGGTCAATTTGACTGAGATATGTGATCAAAATGTGAGTGATTCCACCTAATTGCAAAATTCTTGATTTTCTGTCATTTTGGTACCCGATGCCTATAATTGAAACTTCGAGATTTTCACGACAACCGAAAGTCGCCAATGAGACGAAGATGTATATTGTGACTCGAGATAAATTGATCACGGATCAATTGCACCAAAAATTCTTAAAAGTTACCCGATAGACTAAGTCACGCTAAAAGCGCGCCGGATTGAAAATAACCGCGAATTTGAACATGATTTCAGAAATTGAAAGTTCTTTGGTGTCACGAGCCATTTTAGAACGTCGACTCATCCTCCGAAAATTTTTCAGAGATTCCGAGATTTTTATGGAAAATCGTTCGGACGTTGCGGAAAAATAACGGAAATTCAGACGGGCCAAATTAAAGAAAATTTGGACTTCCAAACCGAGCCTTTGAGCGTCAGGGACTTACAGAAAATGGTTCGAGATTTTTCTTCAACGAAATCGGATCTCGAATGGGAGAAATCGGAGAGGAAATTGAAGAGTATTTGAGTAAAACTCGGATCCATGGAAGGGGTGCAACATTTTGGCTTCAATTTGGATATTATGGTGAGATTTAAATTGTGGAAAAAATTAGAGGGACAATGCATTTAATTAAGAGGATGAAGTTTGGACTCTTGAGACATTTTTAATCATTCCCTTGACCAATTGGCCTCATCCCTTCCTCCCTCCCTCTCTCCTCTTCGTTGGACGGTCTCCTTCTCTCCCCCGACTCTCTCGGTCTTCAGCCTTGCTTTCATTTCTTCTCTTGGACGAGCTGCTGCTGTCCGTTGTTCCACCGTCACTCATCTCTCTCTGCCGCCCCACCATCTTGTGTCGTGTTGCTCGGTCAACCCAAGCCTCCACGAAGACCGAAGCCACGAAGCAGCTTGCCCCTCCACGCGTCCAAGTCCATTGCAGCGCCTCCACCAGCGAATTCCTCCTCATTTTGTTGACTTCACCGCCTGCAGCTCCTCTACCGTTGGTCTTCACAGGTCAACAAACCGGCGCCCCCTCCCACCGAGTGAGCCCATCGTTGACCCGCCAGCTGCCCTTCATTCTTCTTCGGTGTCGTGCGTTGTCCAGCGCCGGAGACCCTGCAGCAACGCACGAAGCTAGCTGCTTCTTCGCGTGAGTTGCTGCCTCAACGAAGACCATCTGCTGGGTCTTCCTTCGCTCAAGCCAACTGGACCGAGCCCATTGCCACAGCTACTTCTTGTTCGGCCCAATTGAAGACCGGCCCAGTTCAATTTTTTATTTCAACCCATCTCCAAAGTCAGCCCAAGTCTTCAGCAAGCTTCAGCCCATCTAGCTCAGCCCAGTAATTTGAAGCCCGTGAAATTTCAGCAGCCCAGCCCGCGAAGAAGGCCCAACCACAGCCAAGCCCAAGCCCAGTAATTTCTGTGGGCTTGCGAGGCTTTTTAGCCCAAACCAAGTGTCCGCCGACACCGCCGAAAATTCGAATTTCGGCCGCCGTCACGTCGTCGTCGCGGTGAATTGGTTTCGCAATTAACCGGTGAGTTTTTGCACTAAACCCTTCTTAGTAGGCTAATGACATCTAAGGGTGTTTAGATTTATTTAATTATGAATTAGGTGGTTAGTTAGATTAAATTAGAAATTTAATTATTTAATCAAGCATGTTAGGTGGTTAGCATGGTTTAGTTAAGGCCTAAATAAATTGTACTATTTATCAAGAAGGGTTCGGGAATTTGAATTTTCCGAGTCCGTATTGGTATTTAATTTAATAATTTTGGCCTAGGTTAGTATTTTAGAAATTAAATTGAATTAATTAATTAAATTTCGAAATTATTTATTTATTGATTATTTTTCCGGAAATTAGGCCGAGATAGCCGGTGACCGAAATTTCGTGCTGATTGCAATGGTGTGCAATGGTGTGGTTAAATTTTGCAATTGAGTGATAATTTCTGCAAATTGAGTGCTGATTAGATTTTTGGTATTTAATTCTAAAATTTGTGAAATATTGGTATTTTAATTGGAAAATACCGAGTGTCGGGTGTTGACACCGAAAGTGGTCTTTGAGTACCAAATTAGCTTAGGTGAGCATTAATCAGCTTAGGTGAGCAATATAGATCTATAACAGCTTCGGGAAGCATTAACACCATTATGGATCTCTAGCAGCTTCTTTGAGCAATGACAAGCAATAATGCCTTAGTAGCTTCGGTGAGCAATGGCAAGCAATAATGCTTTAGCAGCTTCGGTGAACACTTTAAATATCAGCTTCGACGAGCACATGTTATTTAGCAGCTTCAGTGAGCATTATTTGATCTAGCAGCTTCGGTGAGCAAATTTTAGACATCAGCTTTAGGGAGCAATGATATATGAGTATATCTATTTTAGTTTAGGTGAGCAACGATCGAATCGTCAAACTTTATGGATGACATTGATGACATGGAGTCGAATGAGTCGATTGAGTGATAGTTGATTTGAATTGGATTGTTTAATTGAGTATTTGAATCATACTAATGTGCAAGAAAATCTGAGGCAAAGGTAAGCCCTCTGACTCGTGTTTGTGCTTAGGTAGCCCTTGTGACATATTTCCCTCCTAATCGAGGTTTAGAGCATGAACTTGCTGAGATATTGTCTCACTGGTTATTGAATAACCATTTTCAAGGTCGTTGAGTAAAGGACCTAGTGCTGAGAGGGGGTGTTCGGAAGCGTAGGTCAGTTAGGACCGCTTCTTTTTGGAAGGCTAGTCTTTTGTAGTCTTTTGGCCATAGACTTTTGTACATGACTCAGTGTATATATAAAAGCATATTTGTTTGTGAATATATTGTCCTGCTTTTCTATGTCGAGATGATCACTATCAGGGGATTTATTTCCGCTTCCGCATGTGCAATAAAAAGAAAGAGTCGGCGACTCGACCTAGGAAGTCGCAAAATTTTATCGACCAGAGAGGGATGGGTACACGCTCGGAGATTCGGGCATGACACATCCTCCTCTCATTTTCATAGCACCTCTCCTCCTTTCGCTCAATCTGACCACTCTCTCTCCCCTCCATTCAGTCTTCTTGCCCTTTAAGTGTTCTTGCCATTGGTCTTTGCCACCGCACCACCGAATGAAACCACCGACTTAAAAAGTAGTAAGTAGAACTTATTAATATTTGGTTAGACCATTGTGTTACGCTACCCAAGCGTGTAGCGAGTCCTTGATTGAAATTATTTAAAACTTGTTCTTATTTGCTTGAGGTTCGGTTTACTTGGATTGGTTTAGATTTTGTTCCTTATTTGAAATTCGATCCTTATTCAATGAGCTTTCGCTTGCACTTGGGCTTGAGTTACTTTGGAAGAAGCTCGGTGTTTATGCTTATTTAATATGCTTTAGTTTTACTTGACTTCAAATTGATTTGGAAAATATTTTTGTAAAAGCTTGATTCTTCCGTTGTAAAACTAATTTTAAACTATTTCGAATTATTTCACAAGTGCATGTTCTAATTCATGCATTCGAGCTTCAAAATGGGGTTTTTCCGGCCTTGAACGTACGTGGGATCATGATGAATCGGTCCTCTCTTAATCTCGATGTGATATTAAGGCATATTGTTCTCAAGCCAACTTTGGTACTAGATTGGTGAACATGTCACCATGTGTTAATCCTTTTATGGTCTCGGTACGATGTTGAGGCATAGCATTCTTGAGCCAAGTTTGGTACCATATCGATGAACATGTCACGACGAGCTGGTCCTATCATGGTCTTAGTGCGGTATTGAGCTATATTGTTCTCGAGCCAAGTTGGGTACTAGATTAGTGCTCAAACATGTCGGATCAAGCCACGATCCTCGATTCACATCCGATATACTCAACATCTCAATTATAGCAAGTCATTTCACACACTTATGCATGACACGCTTCTGGGTCCTTAAACTAAAAGTGAAGATAAGAACTGGATTGTGATGTTTAATGAATGGTCACATGAGAGACTAATTTCTAGTCGTCGATTAATGGATTTCGGCGATGATGCTTGACGGACTCATTGTTGACTGATCATCATCACCCTTGGATTAAAGGACATTGCCCAATTAAGTTTGGATGCTCGATGGATGCATAGTCAAAAGATCACTGTCACCCTTGGATTAGAGGACGTTGCCCAATGGATTTTGGATGCCTAGGGAATTTCAGAAGAACCGATGGATTTCGGTTGATTAATAAATTAATCCCGTGTGCATGAGTTCCTCATATCATGGAATGGATCTTGATTTATGCTTGCATATTATTAAGTGAGGCATGAGTTCCTCATGTCGTGAGATGAATCTTGGTTTATGCTTGCATATTATTAAGTGATGAATGAGTTCCTCATGTTATGTAGTGGATGTTGGTTAATGCTTGCATATTATGGAATGAGGATTTCTCATGCTCTAATCAAGACAAAGCTTTTGTTTTGCTATTGATTTGCCATCAGCAATTGCTTGAGATAAGTTATATGCTTGTTGAGAGGTGAGACATCCTCTTACTTGGAAATTAGTGAGTTTTACTTATTGAGTTTATGACCCACCTCGTTGTTTTTCAAAATTGTAAGTATTGAGGTCTCACACTAATTATGTAATTGAAGTCTTACTAGAAGAGCGAAGGTTTACCCCCAGCCTTTTGAGCATAAAAGATGTAGTGGTTATAAATATAACAGCCCGTGATATAAGAGTTTATAAATATAACTGATGTAATTGTGTGTTTATAAATGGTTGTTTTCCTAGCTATTTGTTCTCCGGGTTTTGTATGTACACTTTTGCATGCTCTTGCCTAAGATGTTGCAAAAATAACCCTTGCCGCTTTTGACCCTAGAGATGGAGTTGGGGTCGTGACAAAAAATCACTAGAAAACTGACATGCATCACATTAAAAGGACTCAACCCTCTCTTTCATGTCTCGACTAGAGTCATTCATCAGCAGATTATCAGCTTGCTTGCTCAAAACATGAAGAAAAACCACAAAACAAAACATGCAAAATAATCAAACACTTACCATGGTTTAAACTAGGCAATGCCAAGCAAATGAGAGATCAAAAGGCTTAGGAATGAGTCTCATCTCCTTGCCTTGAGGTTGAGCTTCACTTTAGGAGGGATTTTGAGCAAGAAACGGAAAAGAAAAGAGAAGAAATAGAGAGGAGGTGGTTCAGTGGAGCTACGGCCTAGAGAGAGAGGAGAGGAAATGAGAGGGTTTTCTTGGGCCAAAATAAGGAAAATAAGGAAGAGAGAGAGAGGGGGGTTGGTCAAGGGGTTTAAGAGGGGGAAGGGGAAATCATTTAGCTTGTTCAACACACCTTATGCAAGAAATCTTAGTGGTCTTACCACCATTCATGTATGATTGCATGCATTTAATCCTTTAGGGCCGAAACGGAAATTTTGAGGCTAAGATTAGGTGGTGCTGTGGCTGGCCATGGGGTAATTAGGCTTAAAAGTTGCTTATCTTGTCCTAAGCTAATCACACATAATAAAATATAATGCATACTTTGGGGAATAATGGCCATATTAATTAAATTGGCCATAATTCCTATTTAACACAAGAATATAGTCAAAACTATATTCTATAATTGTTCAATGAATTTTTCCCAATATTCTTGGACTCAAATAAGTTAGACAAATTTTCAAAGGCATCTCAAGAAATTTGTGTTTCCACCTTGATCATCACCCGCCTTAATCTTTCCTTGAATTTTCGCTAAATAAATGGGCAAAAATTCAAGATATCATAGCTTTACCTCTTGATGTCCAAATAACTGTTTTGCCTAAGTATATTTCGAGAAGAATTTACTAGTTCTAGGATCAACATGACCTTTCACCTCTAACCACATCTCATCTACTGGAGAAAATATTGCATGCACAAGGTGTGCTAGCGCAACAAATAAAAAAGGGCGTGAGCTTGCACATGTGTCCAAGTAGGCCCAAATGTTAAGAGATTTTTTAATTCAGCGGGCACTCTAGTCTTTTTTCTCTTCCTTGGATGCTTCTCTCTCCTTGCCCGATTCTCTCTCTCTCTCTCTTCTCTCTCTCTCTACCACCAAGCCCTTGCTCGACCAACAAATCACCGTGCCCAACCGACAAATCATCATAGCACCCCTCTCGACGATCGTCACATTGCCCAAGAAGGTGCTGCACTTTCGGTTTTCTTGTCGTTGTAGAGGTTGATCTCTAGCATCTCCGAGGGCATGAACTCTGCATCATGGACAAGGAACTCGACCTACTCGTCCCACTGTGGGTTTAGGTCCCAAAACTTGGTCTTCGTCTACCACTGCTGGCCGTTGAAGTCGACGATGGCGTAGGCACTCGCATTGCCCTGGCCATCCTTGGGCATTAGACTTGCACTATTTGCACACTCCAAATCCTTAACTTACCAAGTTAATGAAGATAATCTTAACAGAACTAAGTAATCAAAATTGCAAATGAAAAGGATGAAAGTGGTTACTTATTAGAAAATGCAAAATTCGCATATTGTCATTAAAATATAATATTGTCTGTATCAATCAAAACAATGATGTTCTATACCAACACCTTATGTTATTTCTGTTCATTTTCATACAAATTTCACCTCCTTTCTCCTACTTAGTTATGTGCTTGAATTCATTTATATAAAGGATTTTGTAATGAGTTTGAACCTAATTGGTAGTCTTTGTTAAATAACATGTTTTAAAAATAAAATTTTAATCATAAAGGGTTCACAACTCTAATCAAAGAATTCCCCTAATGAAAACATTAAAGAATTGTATATTACAAGGAGTTATTAGAAATTAAAATTTAGAGAGACATTATGAGTAAATATACATGCTAATATTTTTCAGATTAGAATCCCAATCACTAAATCTGTTAAAATACGTAAATAAAAAATGAACATGTAAAATTGTCGGACTTGAATACAAAAGAAGAAGAAACAACATATTTCCTTTTCTTCACCAAAAAAAAAAAGAAGAAAAAAAGAAGAAGAAGAAACAACAGTATGGAAAAAGTTGATAAAAATCATTATTTATTGATCTACATTTAATGTAAATTTTTTCTTCTTTTTCTTCTTTCATAAAAGTCTTACCATTAATGAGGTCCAAACTGTTTCCGACACCAACTGCACCGGATAAAATCTACGAGGGTTAAAGTACGTCTCAAATTGAGCCTGTCATATGCGAGAGAGAGAGAGAGAGAGAGAGAGAGAGAGAGAGAGAGGATAATTAGCATCCCAAGCTCTCTTGAATCTCGAATCTAAAACCTACCATATGAGCTGTAAGACACATAATGATTAAATCAAGATTAAAATACAAGCGTGTCGTAGGAATAATAACTGTTGTTCGTGGAATCGAAATTTCATTAAAATTCTTTATTTTTCAAAATATTTGTTGTCGTAGAAAACTTCTAGAAGTAAGAATATGAGGAAGAGATAATCACATGATTTCTATTTTTTCCATAATGAAAAGTACACGAGATATTTATGGGCTAATGAAATAAAGAAGTGATTGGGTAACGGTTTTTGTTATACTGTGAGAATAACCGTTTGTTTTAAATTAAAAAAATCAAATAACAAATAATTATAAATTATTATTGAGTCCACTCATTCAAAAATTTGTGATTGACAACAAGTTGTTATTCTCATACTAGACCAAAGACTATTATGTTAGCAAAATCCAATGAAATAGTATGATAACAATTATAATTAGTCAAAAATATGCACAATCAAGGGAAATATATACAAAAACCTAATAAATATGGAGAATCAAGGGATATAAGGATAACCTCCTAGATATATCTCTAGCATGATCGATACATACATATATATTCGGTTCCATAACATATGCTATTAGAGCGACATAACGGCTTTAGACAAGCCATGTGACATATCAGTGTGATCAATGGGTGAATATACCTTACCCTCCACGATCCACATTAACAAGGAAACAACATTAGTGAATTCGTATGACATTAGTAGATCCGATTGGGTTTATTTATTCATATAAAAAAAGGAAATAAAAGTATTTTGATGTCATTGCATTACGTTATAATTTATTTCCATGCGCAAGACAATACTATACTTCTAAGTCTTTATACATACTCCATCCACATGCTCAAATTTGGCAAACAATTAAAAAAATAGTAAATTCTTTCATCCCACGATCATATACATTCAGATGGCGTTCACGGATTTCACGTAGCATCATTTTCGGTTTGGGAATTATTTGATTACCTTGAAAACATATGACGTAGAATCCAAAACAAAAATCTAGAAAGATCCAAGAGATTTGTATTTTTTTATATTGATAAAAGTACTAAAAAGAATTTCAAATAAAGACATAAGTACTATCATTTTCTCTTCCTCCACAATCTAACAACCAACGCCACCGCCACCGCCGCCGGCGATTCCATTGAAACAACCCCACCGCATGGAAAGAAAGCTAAAAGACCACTCTCCCACTGCCCCGCTCCAGCCCCCCATCCCTTCCGACAAGGACGACCGCCCCCTGCTCAAGCCAGAGCCAGAGGCCACCGCCTTTGCGATCATGCCGAAGAACCTGGCCGAGCTAGAGAAGCGGTTCACTGTCCGCTGTAATGCCTACGGCAGCCGAAGCATGGACGGCAACGAAGAAGATGATAAAAAGGGGGAAAAAAAAAAAATAATATATCTATGGACAAAAATTGCCTTTTATTGGCCAGCCAAGGTTAGACCTCTCTTATTTGAAAGAAATTCCACTTTGAGCCATTTAAAAAAAAAAAAAACACAGGCACTTCATGCGCTTATTTAGAATTTTTCGAAAGTACTTTCTTACTAAAAATAATTACCCTATTTTCACGTTCTAATCTTATCTCCTTTATCTACTCTTCCAATTCCAAGCTCTGCATAAATTGCAAAGAATTGCGGTAGATCCAAGTCATTTTCTCCATTCCCTCGTCCCCTTCACGTTATATTATCTTTCTCCATGGCTTCTAAGACAAAGATGCTGTTGTTCTCTTTCTTAGGCATCTCATGCTTTCGCAAGGTGGTCCATGGAGACCCCGTCGTGCCGTGCCCTGCTATTTCATTTTTGGAGACTCACTGGGCGACAATGGTAACAACAATAATCTTCACACCTCGGCCAAAGCCAATCATGTGCCGTACGGGATCGACCTTCCCGGCACCGGACCCTCTCACCAGTGGTCGAACCAGAGTCAATTTCATTGGTCTCTCTTGCTCTCTCTCCATGCGCTTCGTTCGGTTGATTCTTTTTCCCGGTTTCTACAGCTTCGATATTCTCTATGAGCCAAGGATTCCTGTCAAGTTGAACGATCCTAATGATTTCATCTACACTAAAAGAAACGTGCGTTGAAATTAAGATTCTGGAGATCATCAACTTGATTTCACAGTGCTAATTTGCTGCGTGTAGTATATCCTTTCACTCGAGATGACATGCACACCGAATGATGAATCGGCTGGCTTAAAGCGTAATGCTTTCCATGCATTGATATATTCATAAGCCGACACTACTTAACCGAGATAAGCAATGGGATTATTTTGTCAATGTTTCTTAGCAAATGGCAATAAGTGTTCATGCTTATGATCTTTTGCTGCTATCTCAATGCCTACAGATTATCCTAAAATATGCCATGACCTAATATATGGCACATTCATGTTCATGCATTTACCGGATTTGTGTATATATGTGGAAACTTTGAAGTTTTCTGGATCTTTGGTCATTATTTTGTAGGATATTATGATCCACCCTCCTTAAATCTGCGTAATATGTATAGCAGTATCTCTAGATGCCGATGCTTGCTTAAAAGATCGACTGTTTCTTGTTTTCTCCAGCTCAATCCCTCGGGTTCAAGGATCTCATTCCGCCGCATGCGACTGTGTCCAGGAACGAACTCCTGAGAGGCGTGAACTACGCATCGGCTTCATCAGGCATTCGTCCAGAGACGGGATCAAACCTGGTACAATGAATCCGTTTCTATATTAATGTCATAAATTCGTATATCATCCTGCACATGCCGGTAACGAAACTTGAATGTCTTTATAAGAAATGCTTTCTTCCTCGGCAATTTGCAAGGCACTCATATCAGCTTGGACGACCAGCTGCAACATCACCAAAATGTGATAAATGCCATCGTTGCTTCAGTCGGAGAGGCAAAAGCCGCGCAGCTGCTAAACAGCTGCTTGTACACCGTTGGCATGGGAAGCAACGACTACATCAATAACTACTTCGTCAGAGGAAGCCCAGCGAGTCGCAACACTCCAGAGCAGTATGCCTCGCTCCTCATCGGCCAGTACTCCTCTCAAATAAAGGTAACAAAGAACCACACGTACGGCTTGATCCAACATTGTAACTTGGTCATGCTTCGCGAGTCCTTTTCTTCTTCTCATGTGTTTTTGAAAAACCTAAATTCCCACGCAACTTGTCACCCCTTATACTTGGTCTATAATAACTTTAGTTTCTATATCAAACCATATCTTTTACCACATATAGATGCAACATACCTTCTTTTTTTTTCTTCTTCTTTTTTTCCTGTTTTTGGGATTTTTAGGCTGTACATGGTTTTGGAGCGAGAAAGATTACATTATTTGGGGTAGGGCCAATTGGATGCACACCCTTTGCGATTGCAGCATCCGGGAAGAGTGCCTGCGTGCAAGAAATGAACGCTGCAGTCAAAATCTTTGACGACAAGCTCCGTCCACTCGTGGATCAGCTCAACAGTGCCTTCGCCGCCAAGTTCATGCTCGTGAACATCATGGAAATGTCGACTAATTCGAACGATGGTGCGTCACATTTAGCTGACCATCCGCTGTTTCGTTTTTGACTTTGCCTATCGAGTTTAGACTAATAGAAGTGCTCTTTTCCATCGATGATTTTTCTTTTCTTTTTCTATAGCGATCACGGTACTAGGAACCCCGTGCTGCCTGACGGGGCAGACTGGGCTGTGCATGCCAAACTCCACGCCGTGCCCCGATCGAAGTAGGTATGCATTTTTTGATGGATTCCATCCGACGGAAGCCGTTAATCAAGGAGTTGCAGAAAGAGCATACCGAGCAAGTTCGCCGACAGGTACTTATCCTACTGATATCTCCCACCTGGTGACATCCAAGATCAAGAAGATTGTGTTTTTCTTTCTTTTCAGAACTAGCGCTGTCCGTAGCTTTTGGGTGACCCTTTGTCTTCATTTGATTACTAGCACGTAACATTCTTAGTAATGGGTTTACGTTTATTCCATTACTTCGCTTGTTGGTGTCACAGAAAAGCATGAACTAATTGATCTGCTCCCGGTTCCCTTGAGGGGACGAAGTAAAGGTGAAGATCTTGATAGGAAATTAAGTTTGAATTCTGAGCAAACTAGGAAGAAGAGCCACGCATATAAGTGTTCAAAATATGGAGAAAAATTAGAAGAGGGGAGAGATAGTAAATTTAATTTTCCATATTCAATACGTGATAAACATATGCTTATAAATAAACCCACAGTGGAATATTGACTATCCCATAAGCCCTACTTATTTCATGGAAAATAAATAATTTGAAAAACATTTTTCTAAAATTGATCGCTCATATCACTTGAAATAATTAGTCGATCAAAAACATTTTAGTTATCAATGACAATTTATGTTTAAATATTTTGTTAGACAATGAAAATTTTTTCATTCATTCACTTTTGTAAACAATATAAGCAATTATTTTTAAGAAAGTATTTTTCAAATCATTTATTTTCCGCCAAATAAACAAATCATGGTTTTGTGATGAAATGGTCTACAAACTTCTAAAAGAAATATTATGAAAACCATATAAATTTATGGCATTTCAAGGCGAGTCTTAGTTATAAATCTCAAAAGACTCCCTCCTATCCGTTGTGAAACTTGAGGTATCGTTGACGCTTTTCTCAACACGAAGAAAGGCAATGGACTAGAACATCTTCTTTTTTATTTTTATTTTTGTATGTTTTCGGATTTTACACTTTCTTCATCATGAAGTTATATATACCTCCTTCTTTAATGAATAGACAGATTTACTTATGTTGCTCTTATGTTAAGATTAAGAAGAATGTCCTCAACTCCCACACTAATTTTTGAAATAAAGTGGTTTCCAAGGTTCTTGGAAGTATATTCTTTAAACTACTTTTTATATCATAAATTTCATGGTGCATGTATAAAAATCTCATTCAAATGAAGAACTTTAGAATTTCAAATTCAAGATTTACCTGTACAAATTTATGTCTGTCAATAGAATCGGTCATAAGTTACAATGACATAAATTATAGTTTTCTTGTATCTCATTCACATTCATAAATTATTCAAAATTTAGAAAATTGATTAGATATGACGGAATGAGATAGACCTTGCACATAAGCATGACACAGAATCACTCACATTTACATAGCCCACCCTATGAATGCTCCAGTCTGTAGGAGTGTGTAAAAGAATTGGGAACCGCCTGAACAGCCTAGAACGGAACCGGACCGCTTGAGGACCAACAATTCCCATGGAGATTGGTCTGATTCCAAATTTCCAATTCTAATTTAGTGGGACCGGTGAGTACCAGTTCAGTTCTCGGTTCTAGGCATGGAACCATCCATCTAGACCGAACCGTTGTGTGTGTTTATTATATGTATATACAAACATACATAAATACATACATATATATTAACACAATTTTTTTCCGGGATTGATGGGTTAGTTCTTATAAATGCAGTTGTCATTAGAGAAATTTTCAGTAAATATATGCAGCAGAAACGGTTCATTGTTGTCCTAGACGATATATAGAGAATGCAAGATTGGGAACTGATAGTAAATGTATTTCAGAATGGTTCCAGTGGTAGTAGAATATTGTTCACTTCTCGCGACAGTAATGTTGGCGCGTCTTGTGTTGAATACCCCAAATATGTCCATGAACTGAATCGTTTACCATGGAAAAAAGCATTAAGCCTATCCCCCTCCCCAAAAAAAAAAAAAAGTTGGAGGATTGGTCTGAAAAAAATAATTGAGAAGGGTGAAGGGCTTCCCTTAGTAGTGATAGCAATAGGCAACCTCCTATCAAGGAATCTTCATAGCTGTGCCAATCCTTGTCGGGATTGGGGACAATCCCATGGGAACAGGACTGAATCGGCAGTCCAATTTCTAGGTGAATTTATGGAACTAACGGGTGGTTCCCAATTCCAATTTTTCGAAACCGGTCTTTAGTGGGCGGTTTCTGATCCTAAAGTAGGACCTGCCCACCCGAACCATGCTCACTCTCATCCCTACCAATCTGTTTAAACTTTTCATCAACGTGTTTATAGTGCTATTCTCTAAATTGATCACTCATGAGATAACTAGACTAATTGGGGAAGTCAGTAAGGGATTTTAGTGCAATAGGCTTGAGAATTCGACTAGGAATCGACTACTCGACCTTGTTAGTTTGCAAGGGTCATTGCAGCATAGTCGAAAATCTATCAGAGACCGGAAATATGTCGATTCGATTGAGATATATAATTAGGCATGGGTGATTCCACCTAATTACAAAATTCTCGTCGATCGGCACTAAACCGATTTTTCTATCGTTTTGGTACCTTGTGTCCGTAATTGAAACTTAAGATTCTTCACGACAATCGAGAGTTGCCAATGAGTCGAAGACGTACATAGTGGCTCGAAAATAATTGACCACAAGTCTATTGCACCGAAAATTCCCAAAAAAAAAAACTACCCGATGGTTTAGGCCGCGCTGAAACCACGTTTGACTGAATTTAACCGTGAAATTCATTCTGATTTCAAAACATTGAGAACTTTCATTCGTCACGACTAATTCTAGGAATGCCGTTCTACATTTTCAAGAATTATGGACAAACAAGAATTGTGGTGGATAATGCAAAATCCAGCGAATTAAAGAAAGGTGAGGAAAGCCATATCTCGAAGTGAATTCTAGTCCTTGGTGTAGAACCAATTGAGATGGGTATAATAAAGGTTTATGTGGGTTTAATCATTGTTAACTAAGGTTATAAATAGATAAAATGAAAAAGGAAAAAGTTGATGAAATGGCTATAAAATTCAGATGGGTGCCCATCAAGAGAGATTTCACCGACATTTACATCTCATTTGGGCAAGATAAGGATGCGTAAGATGTGTGGGCCACTTGAGAGTGATGTGGTTTAAAATTTCCATGGAAAAAGTACCACAAGACCTGGAAATTAGAGAGAGAGAGGGGCCCTCCATGAACTGTTTTACTTTTTTCCTCTCACCCCCCCCATCCATGCATCTTCTTTCCCCCTAGATACCGTGTGACACTCCCTTCTCTTTCTTTTATTTCTTTTTCTTTCCTTTCCTTTTCATAACCATAAAAAGCCCACGCTAGGATATTCGGCCTCCCCTGTTTCCCCTTAGACGACAAACCAGCAACCAAGAAAATAGAGAAAGGCATGGTTTTGATGTTACAAATTTTCTGGACCCACAGAAGCTTCGACCCAACTACCTTCATGTTTCGTTTTTCTTGGTTGTGGCCTTTATTTGAGGACCAACCATCGTCACCAGCAAGCTCTGAGTCCTCCAAAAATTGCATAACTCCTGCTTCTTTATATCGAAAACTGAGCAGCTCCTTTCACGGTTGTTGTCGCCAATCAACAGCCCATCCCTTTGCAATTTTAGCTCACTGTCCTCACCGAAGGCAGCCCTCACTTCGCCGTTGCTGCGGTCTTGCTAGTGGGACTCCTCCCTCACCGGTACAATCCACCGTTTGAGCAAAACACTCGCTGCCTCACCTCCAAGAAACTCCTGCTGTTGTTGCTGCTCAATCCGGCTTAGCTGAGGAACCAGCTTCTCAGCAGTAGGCCGAGAACCTCACCAGCCTAAGAAGAGCCATCTTGAGGTGTCCTAGCACCTCTTGGAGTGGAGACCTCACCGCCGGCATAGGAAGTGCGTGATTTTAGCATAGGTGAGTTGTTTTCCTAAAACTGTAATAAGGGCTGTGTATCTCTATTTAGAGGTTGAAATTAGCTAAGAAAGATTTATATGAGATTAAATATAGTTTAGTGTTAGTTTAGAAATGTTATATTAGTCATAGAAAGGCTTAGTCTTCGTTTAACTAACAAGATCAAAACCGTAGAAGACAGTTTGGCCAAGAATAGAGACTATTCTCCAAAACGGATTTCTAGACGCGTGCAGTTTGTTATTTTTGTAGACTGAGATGTATTGTGATTTTGAAGCGAATTTCTTCTGAGGAAATGTTTTAGACACCTTCAATCATAACATATAATTTTCTTAGGACTTTTAGGAATTAAAAAGAAGACGATTTTAGCTTTGTTAGCTTTAAACAGAAAGTCGAACTACATTGGAAATCCTTACCTATAAGGATTTTATGGGTCTTTACTGACCCTTAAGGTTCGAATTTGCAAATGATTCTTTCACAAAAGTTGTTCTTTATATCTTCTAATTTAACGTACTCGAATTTCAAATCAAACAGATCTGTTTCAGACCCCGATCGAAGCTGATTTCGGAAAACAGACCCACTGGAAACGGACCTGGTTTCGATGCTGGATTGAGTAAATTACTGGACCGAATCTAGAGGGATCTAGGCCTCAGTGTCTTCATGAAAATTGTTTTTTTACGTGTTCTTTATCACATGTCCAAGTTTGAGAATTTTTTGAATTAATCTGAGTTTCTTTTTAGTGCTAAACTCTGAAGTGCGCAAATGGGCAGTTTTACCGGTTAAAGCAACTAGTAACGTGTGATTGTTTTTAATGACATGTTTGTTGGAAATTTGCTTATTTAGTGATATGGCTGAGATACATAATAAATTGTTGAATGGTGAAATTGAAAAAAAAAATACATATGCTATTTGAGACTCCATCACAAGCCTCTAGGGCTAGACGATGCTTTTTCGGGAATGCCCCAAGTCAACGGATGCCGGTCGCAGTGGATGTTGGACCGATGCTCTTAATCGGAATGCCGTCTAATTGTAGACGTTGCCATGCTCGACGGTACGAGACGATATCCGGTTATGCCGAAAGAATGTTATTTGTTGCATTGACTAGGGTCTGTATGCTTGCATTGATATTCATGTCCTTGCATATACTCATGGTATTCATATGATTTGATTGACACTAATATGCAGAGAAACGCTGGTATTAAAAGAGTTGTGAGAACCGCGACTAGGTTACATGTAGACTGTACCCTTCTCCTACTCGAGATTTAGGGGATTAACTCGCTGAGATGTGATCTCACCTTGCTATGAGCTAAAATTTTTCAGAGCCCTAAATAGAGGATTTTCAAGAGAAGTACAGGGAGTCGAAGGAAGTGAAAGCTAGGTCTTAATTTAGTTTCTGTCAGAAGTCGATGGGTCTTCCATCTAGTTTGGACACTGGGTGACGACTTACGCTTTTGTTATTGAGAAGTTTGATGGGATCACCTAGAACCCTGTTCCCATGGATGAGGAGCTCGGAGCATAGATAGCCTAGAAGCTCTTTTTTTAAAAAAAGATCTTTGTCATGTTAGACTTTTATGTGTGTAAACACTCTTGTAAAAATATGTGTGTTTAGTGTAAATATAATCATATGTTTGCTATCCTATCTCTGTGTTGTTTGGAGGTTATTATTATGTTTCCGCATGTGCAATAAAATGAATGGGTCGGCAACCATTCCTAGGAGGTTGCAAATTTTAATCAACCATTGTGGGATGTGCATGCGCTCGAGGTTCGAGTCGTGACACCCACACTCTTTTCTTTACAATAATGTTTGGACAAATCTATGTTGACTTTACGAGGTCAACTAATTTCTTTTTAGATTATGTCAACTATGAGTCCCTTATCCAGCATTCGATTAATTACTTGCACACATCGAGTCAAAGACTCTAAAATTATATTTGATAGTTTGGATTTGAGTATGAATAAAATAACAAAATATTTTATCTAGTTTTTGGTCACAAAGTCTGGATTTGAGTATGAATAAAATAACAAAATATTTTATCTAGTTTTTGGTCACATAGTTTGGATTTGAGTATGAATAAGATAGCAAAATATCTTATCCAATATTTGGTCACGTTCTTTGGACCAAACATACTTGGGTGGGATAAATTTGGATTGGTTGAAATATTTTTAAAAATACCTTAACAATTTTCTTCCAATGATGGGATGATAGAGTGACTCAGCTGGTTTTAGTAGCGACCGCACACCTCCACGATAGCAGATTATCATCACTTTCATTCACCATGCAATTGTCATCATCTTTGACCACTATCAAGTCATCGTCGCTACTCAGCCGATCGTGCTTTGAAAATTGAGGTGAAAAGGAGAAGTTGAGCGAGAACTAGCGTTCGAATCGCCTTTGATACAATGAAGCTGAGTGAGAACTAAGGTGGAGATGGCCATGTATCTGGCAAAACTAGTGATGAAGGAGATGAACCGGAGGGCATTGAAAAGAGTGGGCTCGAGATGTTGGTGAAAGAGCTTAAGCGATGAGATATGAATATTGCGGGAGATTATGTTGGGCAAGTTCAAATATATCTAATCTTATCTTAGATTTTATCAAACATACAAGTGAGATTTTCTATAACTAGAGGATATTTTGTGGATTTCTAATCCAATCTTATCCTATCATATCCCAATCCAAATCTAGACAATCAAAAGTAGCCCAATGTCTCATGAAAATGATCCACTCTACTTGTTAGTAATGAGGTATGCATTGAGTCTCTAAGGCTACGTTCGAGGAGCATTATAAAGCAACTTTGAGCTCTAAAGATGCTTGAGCCAAAGTTTTGATGTAAGATAACCCAGTTTTGAAGATTTTGGTGCAAAATTTTATTTTGAAAATACTCAGAGCTCCAGGCTATTGGAGATAACTTTATTATTGTTTTGAAGTTGACAAAACGTTTTTATCAGTCTAGTCTGAAGACTTCCAGACTCAAGTGTTAAAGTTTGACGAACTCCAGACTCTATCGTCAAAGTCTGAGAGACCACAAGACTCAAGACTCAAAGTTTACCCTCACTAACAGTTTCCAAACCGACGAAAAGAAGACTTATCCGGATGCGAGTTTATCCTTAAGGATTCGGTTTGTACGATTTGTAGAAGGTCTTACGGCTGGAGATAGCACATTGTGATCAATTATTCTTGTTTGAATGAATTCGAATAATCAGATCTGTTGAAAGGAAAAGTATACTTGAAATGTTCTACTTATGGAAACCTAGATCTTGATTGTATGGGAAAGCGAGATTGGTGGGCTATCATCACATTCCTTAAATGACTCGAGATCTCCTTGATTGATTCTGTCCAATGGATAGATTGGAAGAACTCCTTTGGAAAGTGCCAACGGTCATGAAGGCATAAAGGAGCTCAAGTTATTCAAGTGTGTGCGTGAAAGAAGGATTTCAGAGTCTGAAGCTCTTAGTTCTTTGCTGTTTCAATCTTAGAGCTTTATTTGTACTCAAAAGAGAGATCATACACTTGTGAGACTTTGAAGAAGTGTAATAGAGTCTTTATACTGCAAAGTCAAGGACGTAAAGCTGTAACATCTCTTTTGATCCTTAGTGAAATCCAGCTAGTGGGCTATCAGTGCGGGAGAGTGGACGCTGGCTTGATCTAAGCCGAACCACTATAAACATTGTGTCTATATTCTCTTTCCCTTGAACTCCTTATTTCAATTAACAGCTTCATATAACTATTTACTACTGTTTACGTTGCTAGCAAATTACTCTGAAGTTTCGTAAAAATTTCTTTATCACCTATTCAGCCCCCTCTAGGTGATCTTACTAGCCCTTTCACAAGCTAGCCCTTTTCTTTGTATTTTAGCATTTGGGAATGCAACTTAAGGGGTTCGATGAAGTTTTCTTCTTCCAATCTTGCCCTCACCACTATATTTGCATTTCTGTTTTGCCCCTCAACCTTGGACAGAGAAAGAGAGAATCCATGGTCGATCATGGTTGTGGAGCTTCGCCAAGGGTTAGGGGACATTGACAAGCTTTGCCGAGGGTCATGCGACATCAATAAGCTTTGCCGATAGTCATTAGACGTCGGGAAGCTTCGCTGAGGCATGCACAACGCTAGCAAAGGTTTGCCAAGGATCGCGTAGGTCAGATTCAATGATTCGACACTTGCAAGAGGTGTGCATTCGCAATTTGGCTGAGCGGTCTCACACCTACAAGAGCTGGCCTGGTCCTTGGCCACCAATGCATCTTGCGGCAGCGGTGCCTTGCATGAGGTCGCATGACACGGGCGTGGCATCTGCTTGAGGTTGCAACGTTCATGTTGGTGAAAATCATGTGTGCAACTTCAATATCTGTTTGCTCTCTCATTCTTTTAATAGTTTGTTTTACTTCTAATTTTGCAAGTTGCTTTCTAAAGTATACTTTATATTAGTTTTTTCTTTTTTTCTTTCTTGTATACTTTATATTAGTTACCACACAATATTTGCATCAAGCGAATTCTTGGAGGCATAGTCCCCTCTCTATTGCAAAGTCATGAAGCCGAAACATTGCAGATGTCCTTGGCCCATGTTTGAGCCCAATTGGTTTTTTTTTTTTTTTTTTTTGCAATTTTTGTTTTATAAATTGTCATTAATTGTCATTATTATTTTTTTTCACCTCGACGCTTCATTGAGTCAATAGCCCAGTGGGCCTCTGGTTTGGAACCGGGGCCTTTTGGAGTTGGTTGACGAACTTCTACTTCATTTTTTCACTTTTCGAACTTTGAAAACAATGAATTATAATTATTTTAATTTTTTCAAATAAGTGATGAAAGAATCATATATAAAATGTAGGCAATTATATACAAGGTGCTTTGAGTTGAATAAAATGTGAATGTACGCGAGTTGGAAGAAAAGGCAAAAGATACTTTATAAATGCTTAACTCATTAAGTTTTTTCCATGGCAAGAAAATAACATTGTTATATATTAGAATTGGGCCATAATGGTTGGGCTCGCTTTAAATCAATCACTGGACTAGTGACCCAATCCGGCCCAACGACCGACTGCCGGCAGGTCGTTGGGCCCTAACTTTATATAGAAAAATGACCGTTGGGCTAGCAAAAAAAAAAAAAAAAAAAAAGAAATCTTTATAAATTGGTTCAATTCCTCTCATTTTTCAAAATTTTTCAGTCATCACTCACACACCACTTTCAAATGTTCTAATTCTCTAAAATCATCTGTCAATTTCATTTAATTCTTTCCTTCTTACTACAAGTTAATCATGTGACAATGCAAAACAACATCAATAACAATCCATATCCAATCATCCCAATTTAATATGTACTTTATTGTGCACTTGACATGAGACTCGTCTAGTGAATTTTGCAACGACTATATATACGTGTCAGCTTTTTCCTCGTAACAAGTTGAATCCAACAACAACAACAAGACACAACAACCTGAGGATTCGGTGGATTTGCAAGGGTGAACACTGGAAGCTACTCCCTACCAAGACGCTTCTTTGGACATGCCCCTACCCTTGAAGAAAACCCCCAAGCAATTGTTGCATCGAGTTTCGTGGAGAAAAATGTCCAAGGTCTAGAAGACATTCCGACTCAAGGTTGATGCCAATGGGATCAAGAAAGCTATTTATGTTATGTGGTAGCAAATTAAAAGGCGAATCGTCAAGTGGGTAGATCCACCTTAGGAGGAAAGGAATCAGCAGGAGCTTGCATACAGCAGTTATTCATCAAGCAACCAACCCATTCAGTTTTTAGTGATACTACAGATGATTTGAGCTCCAGCAGTTATTCATCAAGCAACCAACCCATTCAGTTTCACACATGATATGTATTAAATTGGCAGATAAGGAGGGTGATTAATTCTTCAACGAAACAGTATTGGCCATGGAGGCAAAATTCTTCAAATATTACAAGGATATTGGCCTACTTTTTAGGTATCCACACTCTTGGATCCGAGGTTCAAGTGGCTCAACTGGGACTAGGTGAGGAGGTCTAAATGGGTCGGATATTGATGAATTGATTTCGGAATATGCAGCTGCATACACCAATCGAACAGATTTAACAAGTTCCACCCAACAGACAGATGCACCCTCATCAAGCCATGCCCAAAAACCTATATAATTTTTGTTTTGTAAGAGGAAGAACACTCCACAGCCTTCCACTAGGTATTGGCCTTCACCTACCAATGAGTTGGAGACATAACATAGACACAAACTACTCCAAGTACATTAATAGAGTTGGCGAAGACAATTCGACATTCTCATATGTGGGAAGAAGAGATCCACTAGTTTTCCGATTCTTTTAACAATGCCTCGTGACTTACTGACCCAATTGGCAAGTGTGGTACCATCAAAGTCTATCTTCCACATAGACCAAAGAAAATGTGTATAGCCTGTTTATGAAAAATTCAGAAAGGGTTGTGACATTTAATGATTGGTTTTAACAATAATTGACTCGAGAAGACCTGTGTCCAACATAAACAAGAGGGCAACGATGATATTCTATCATTCGGACCATTGTGAGGGATACGGTGTCGAAGACATTATCAGAGCATCATTACGTATACTTTTTCTTTTCAAATTATTCAAGATGCACTTGCATCGATATATTGATTTAATTGAATGAGTTTTTATTTTTTTCAGTTTTTTTCCTCAACGGTTTCTTTTATTATTAAAATTTGAAAAGCTAATTCATTAAAAAATTAAATTAATTTTTATTCAGACAAAGGGTATAGGCCGACGCGGCCCAGCGGCCGCTTCTACCAGCGCTACTAAATTAAATTTCATCCAAGGAGCGCTACAAGTACCCCAAATGAAATGAACAAACTAATGGGGTACTCGCAATGTGAGGCCTTTAACAGATAAGTTCGGGCAAAAGAACGCTTCAAGTGCCATAACTTTACTCAAAGGGACACTTAAGTGCCATAACTTACGAAAGGTACACTTAAGTGCCACATTCGAAAACAAACGGATCACTTAAGTGCCACTCCGGCCAAAGTCCGGCTAAAAGGCTGACGTGGCATTTTTCTGACGAATTTCCGGCAAAGTGAGCCCAAAACGATGCCGTTTTGCATGCTAACGTGGCCAAATAATGCAAAAACAACGTAGTTTTGGGCTGACGTGGTAAAAAAATAATATAAAAATTAAATAAATTAAATTTAAAATTAGATTTAGTTAAAATATTTAAATTTAATAATTTTAAAATTAAAAAATTTTAAAAAAAGGGGGGTCGCTGAGGGCTCCCTCGCCGCTTCCTTGCCGTTGCCGGGAAGGGGCGGCGACGGAGGAGGGTCGGCGAGGGCTCACGAGCCCTCGCCCGGATCCGGCGAGTGGCGAGGGGGTCGTAGCCCTCGCCCGGCCGAGTCAAGGGCCGCCGCCCGCTAGGGGTCGCCTCGACGAGCGGCAGCCCTTGGCCCGGCCGAGCGAGGGCCGCCGACCCTCACCGAATCGGGCGAGGGCTGCGACCCTCGCCATTTGGGCGAAGGCTGCGACCCTCACCCGATCTAGGGCGAGGGCTTGCGCGCCCTCGCCGGGCTGGTCGGCCGAGGTCGCGGCCCACGACCAAGGGCCGGCGACCCCGGCCAACCCTCCCCCTCCGTCGCCGGCAAAGGGCCGGCGACGGCGAGGAGGCTGCGGTGGTGGTGAGCCCTCGGCCACCGCCCCCATTTTTTAATTATTTTTTAATATTTTAACTAAATTTAAATTTTAAAATTATTATTTTTTAATATTTTAACTAAATCTAATTTTAAATTTAATTTATTTAATATTTATATTATTTTTTATCACATCAGCCCAAAACGACACCGTTTTTCATTATTTGGCCATGTTAGCATGCAAAACGGCATCATTTTGGGCTCGGTTCGCCGGAAAAATGTCACGTCGGCATTTTGGCTGGACTTTGGCAGGATTGGCACTCAAGTGATCCATTTTACTCCGATTTTGGCACTTAAGTGTACCTTTCGTAAGTTATGGTACTTAAGTGTCCATTTGTGCAAAATTATGGCACTTGAGGGGTCCGCACGTCGTTCGTGACATGTGGTGATTCTAGTGTAGGCGAAATCCGCGATGGACGGTAGTCATGAGAACACGGGTGAAACGATGATTTGTCATGTCTCAAGACGGCCGATGGGAAGTCCACTGGAATAGTTTAGGGATAAACTAAATCATTTCTAACTAACCCTGCTCCAAACCCGCCGGGCCACAACTCCTAAGAACACTTCGACCGGATAGAGATAACTAGGATGCTGCCACCAATCCTATGTTATTTCCGCACAAAACGTGAAGTAAAAATTATGGAAAATTATCCTAAAAAAACCCTAAACTTATCGCATTTTTTTTTGGCAATTCAATCTTAAATTTTTCAATTTTGCTAATTAAGTACTAAACGTTTTCACGTTTTGCTAATTAAGTCGATCCAACTAATTTTGGTCAAAAGTTGCTAAAGCGAACACTGACCAACCCATGTGGTATAGTAGCATTGATGTAGATAATTCTTAATGATATTTTAATATTTCTGAATTTTTATTTTATTTTATTTTATTTTATTTTATTTTATTTGTCTAACCCTAGGCTGGTGATCCTCGCTTGCTCTAGGCGAAGGCCTTTGTGTTCTCGCCATATCTAGGCAAGGGCATCCTAACCCTTACCTCAGCCAAGCCAGGCAAGGGCATTACGGCCCTCATTGGCTAAAGCAAGGGTTGCTACACCCTCTCAAGATTAAACATCCATTTTCGTCATCTATCTCTCTCAAAATATAATTTCAAATCAACGGAAAAGCTTGAAGCTTTGGAAGTGCATAAACTATCAATCAAGTTTATCTATTAAATTGGCAGTTATCTATCAAGCAACCAACCCATGCAATTTTCACATATGATATCTATTAAATTGGCAAATAAGGAGGGTGATCAATTCCTTAATGAAATAGTATTGGCCATGAGGCAAAATTCTTCAAATATTAAAGGGATATTGGCTTGCTTTTTAGGTATCCACACTCTTGGATCCGAGGTTCAAGGGGCTCGATTGGGACTAGGTGAGAAGGTCCAAATGGGTAGGATGTTAATGAATTGATTTCGGAATATGTAGCTGCAATACACCAATTGAACGGATTTAACAAGTTCCGCCCAACAGACGGATGGCACCCTCATCAAGCCACGCTCGAAAAACCTGTATGATCTTTGTTTTGTAAGAGGAAGAACACTCCACATCCTTCCGCTAGGTATTAATCTTCATCTACCAATGAGTTGGAGACATAAAATAGAAACAAATTACTCCAAGTACGTTAATAGAGTTGGTGAAGACAATTCGACATTCTGATATGGGGTACGAAGAGAGCCATGAGGTTTTTCGACAATTTGACAATTTTGATTGGAAATTGCTTATACGAATACTAACCAACTTATGTGGCATGGTAGCATTGACGTAGACAATTCTTAACAATATTTTAATATTTTTGAAATTTTTTTTTTTTTTTTTTCCTTTTCTTTTTTTTTTTTATTTTTCTAACCCTGGGCAGTGATCCTCGCCTAATCGAGGCAGAGGCTTAGATGTCCTCGCCAGCCACAAGCAAGAGTCACAATGCCTTTTCAAGATTAATCATCCGCTTTCATGACCTATCCCTCTCAAAATCCGATATCAGATCAACGGAAAAGCTTGAACTTTGGAAGTACGTAAACTATCGATCAAGTTAGCTGTAGCTTTGCTCTTGATGGTAGGTTGACCACAAAATCCCACACCATGCATGGAACTCGCAATCACATGGACCACATTCTGATTTTCTAAGGAAAACGACAATTCCTTTGAAATCTGAGAGAACCATTGAGGATTCTTCATTCTTGGGTAATCGCCCACTGAGTAGTTTGTATTGAAGTATATTTATGAATATTAGAGAATATTGTTAGAAAGATATTATTAGATATTTGGGATATAATTTGATTTTCATTATTTTCTAGGACGACTAATCTCCTTATTAAATTATTACCTTTTCTATTCATATTTGTCAAGTGAATTGAGTAAAGATGTAGTTTTTATTGATTTTCTCATCCTCTCTCCCTCGAGGATCTTACGATATTTTACCGTTTGAAATGATAACAGCTCTGGATGTACAGATTTTCCAAGAGCCCAAATTCACGTTGGCTTACAAAAAAAGTGATATGTTGGGGTTGATTTCCTATATATTAATAGAGTGGACCAATGAGAGCCATTTTACTCCTCCCCTATAGAACTTAAAAGGCTGATAATTCTTTGTGTTCTCAATAAGTCTACAAGTTACAATTGGCGTAGTAGGACGCCAAATATATGCTCAAGGGGGCTTCTCTGATCTCTCCAAAGGTGAATTCGTCGTTCTTAATTCGTCTTAATCACATGAATTATCATAATTCTTTTACAAGGAACCATAACACTGCAAAAAACTTTCAGAAGTCTACCCTTTAAGGGTGTTATAGTTGGTTTAGGAGCCCGGGATTTCTCCCTAAAAAACCGAATATCACATGTTCAAATGTGTTCAATTGCATGAACAGTACTTGGGATCGGGTCACCTAACATGTCAAAGGAAAACTTAACTAGTTCATGAAATCTATGCAGTATTTTACGAGTCTCTAGGCAGTCGAGTCTTCACACTCATGCACCTACATTTATAAAAAAATAATTGAAAAAGTTTTTTAAGTCAACAGTGGAACTTATAGTCATGGTGCGTTGGGTTATACTAATTAATTATATTCTCCGCTCTTAGTTATCATCATTACTTATTGGTATGCCAATGCTAATCCCAAATGTTATGTACATTATTAGTTACAGATTATAATCGTTTAATACATTTTGTTTGCTGTTTGTACTTTTAGCCACACGGCGCCTTAATTAATGGGAAAATAGCACTATGCCCAACATATTTAAGGCGTGCACCAGGATAATCTAGAGAGGAGAAAAGACAAGACGCTCTCGGTACACCGGCCAAAAGAAAATAGAGAGATGATCTCAACGAGCAACAATAATTCTAACAAATGAAAAAAAAAAAAAAATCATATTTTAACAGCACAATCTTGATTTGGTGCCGCCTCCTAAAGTAAGATTTGGATACCAACAAAGTTTAGGGACAGCATTTCTTAATGGGAACCCATGTGATCTCAAATTCAAAATTAACACAAATTATACATTTTGAGCAATTTTTATAAGTAAAAATATTTCGCAAACATGTTGACGGACTACGCCACTGATATGAATATGACAACATGACACGAACCCCACCACTAACCTAGTCTCTTTCTCTTTTTTTGGGTCTCCCATCTACTTAAAGATTGTCATTTACGTGCGACCAATAAAGATTCTTGCTTTCTTGGGATAAAAACAAGGTGGTCAACTATTTACGTCATTATCCGGAGGAGAAAGACACGCCATTAACCCCCAATCCTCCACAATGCACGACATCTACTGTGTTTGATGCTTTGGCCTTGCTTTCAAAGGAAGCTTAGGTAGTCTCTAACGACGAGCAGGATGGTCCTTGAGAGCTCCACAAATCAAACGCGTGTGTTGTGCCCATAAACTCCTAGGAAATTGTACGTTATCCGCTCGAGGGATGATACTCGTGTAGACTCAATTTATAGACTAAATAAATCACATCTTGTGAGATAAAACTTAATCTTAAAAATATGAATTACGTAGGATTGATTTTCTAAATTAAACTTGCGTTAAGTCTATCTGATAACTCTCACACTTGAGATGAATAATTAAATAGGATTGATTTTCTAAACGGGGGCCCCAGGTCTTGCCCTCCTTTTTTATTTTTATTTTTTTTTTTGAATTTTCATCACATTCCCTAAATTTTGGAAATTTTTTCTTTTGACCCGCCAAAAGAATTGTACAAAGCTATGGAGTCATATTCTACGATTTTTAAGTAAAGGCTCACTCTTTTCTCACAAAGTTATGGAGTGATGTTTACTAAATATACAGTCGTTTCACTTATCCCTAGACATCAATATCAATATATAAGTTTATTTCAGTTGACTAAATTAAATGGCCATACATTCAAAATTGATTTTAAAATATTAAGTCAAACTTTTTATATTTATTTTGGTCCCCCGCCCCCACAAACAAAATTCTTCAATCCTAGATCCGTCCCGAACCACATGAACAATGGGTTAAGACAAGACAACGATCTGCTGGGCTGGATTAGGACAAAGGACAATTGGCATAGGTTTATCCATTTGCAAGCATGCTTCTTCATTCTTGCAACACCGCCAAAAACGTAGGACCATCACACATGCAAATTGACACTTGCGTTGAAAGTTGAAACTATTGGTGACATGTATAGGTCAGAACAAAATGTTTAGCCAAATTGTTGCACGCCTTGGGTGGCGGTCCTTTTCCTAGAGTCCCGACTTCAATTTCCTCGTTTAAGTGATTGAAACTTCACACCGTCCATTGCCCGGCTTTTAGTTCGCACATAATCCGTGTACGAATTTGAGTTATAACTACAAAAAAAAAAAAAAATGTAATTTAGATGTTTCCTTAAGGTTATTGTTGAAAGCAAAATCAATTTCTTCCGAAACTAATGAACTCTATTATCAACTAGTGCTTCCATTGGTTCCATACGACCATGTACATGGACATCACTTGTACATTCTTCATTAAGTCTACACGTGAGTGACATTTATACTTGTAATTATTCAACTAGAAATTTATGTCTCGTATGATAGAACCTAAAAATGAGTGCTGGAAATTGAAACGACGAATTTAAGGATAGACAATTTTAAGTTGTGAAAATGGAAATCAAAAGTTGATTGATAACAACTGAAAATTGATGAATGAATATTACTGATTTCTTGCCATCTATGGAATTATTATCATTTCCGGTATGTTTGAGCAATATAATAGGAAAAATTCCCAAAAAGTCATAAACCTATTGTAGTTATGCCAATTTAGCCATAAACCTTTTAATTTTGCAAATTAAGTCCAAAACCTTTTCACTTTTTGCTAATTGAGTTAATCCAACCAATTTTGGTCAGAATTCATTGACATGGATGCCAATCATCTAGCACGGCCAACGTTGACATAGACATTTTATAATAATATCTTCATATTTTTCTAATTTTTTCTCTCTTCTTCCTTTCTTCTACCTTTTGTCAATGGCCAGGCAGATTGGCCTTGCCTAGTTGAGGGTTGCCATCAACCGCCACAAGTGAGGCCCGGCTAGGTAAGGGTGAGCCTTGGCGAGGTTGCCTTGGCCTAGGCAAGGGTTGGCCTCGCCAGATTTGGCTCGGGTGAGGCCAACACTTGCTAGGCCTCACTGAGGCTCGCCCTTGTCTGATAAGGCCTTGCCCATGGCCAACAATAATGATCCTCACCTAGGGGAGGTCAGCCCACCCAACCTTGGCCAATGACCAGTCATCGGAAAAATGAAGAACAAAGGAAGAAAAAAAAAATCAGAAAAAAAAATATTAACATAATATTATCCACATTAGTATCGATCGTGCCACATTACACAGCTAGCATCCACATCAATGAATTCTAGCTAAAATTAGTTGAATGGACACAATTAGCAAATGATGAAAATGTTTATGATTCAATTGACAAAATTGAAAAATTTACGATTAAATTGGCAAAATTGCAATAGGCTTAAAATTTTTTGGACAATTTTTTCCAATACAATATGTAAGATTAAAGTACCTGCTAATGAGACATCCAGCCTAGAGGTTTGTGTTGGGTCAGGGGAACGCCCAATCCCTATGGTTAAAACCCCTGGAAAAAAAAGAAAAAAAAAAAAATCTCTAAAGTAGCCCTATCCTTAAGTATCCCATTTAGTGATTTTTTTTTACTTAATTGAATCTTTTTTATTGCTAATTATGATTATTAAACAATCTTAATTATTCAAATAAGCACGATTCTTTAAAAAAGAGCATATTTTTCTACATTCCCTATGCATTTTTTCAAGATATTTTACAGATTAACCTAGGTAACCAACTTCAGAAAAAATTCTCTCTCTCTCTCTCTCTCTCTCTCTCTATTGACCCTCCCCCTCCACAACTATCACGATGCTGCCGGTGTGGTTACCAGACTCACCACGTCCGATCGAGCATTGGATTATCTCAACTGATAATTTTACTAGGCCTTATGTCACATTCCTAAAGGGTATTGTTCCAATCCTACTCGGGAACATGGAAGAAAATTGTCATGCACGTCTTTTTTTTCTAAAACCAATTTCTGCAGCATTTCCCCTAAGTTTTCTAGATTCACGAGATGAAAAATGGAAGAGCAAGGTTGCTGTCGCAATGGCAACCGTTCTCCAATGTCCAGTATGTACTCGGGGGTTAAAAGGAGTTATGTATGTCGATCGAAATTCCCATTGTCAACTGTCAATCAAGGACAATCCAATTAGTTAATAAGTACAGCATATTTATGAGAAAAACGTAACTATTAATGATGTAAAGAAGAACATATTTATGAGAAAAACGTAACTATTAATGATGTAAAGTACAGCATACTTATGAGAAAAACGTAACTACTAATGATGTAATTAACCAGCCAACGTGAATCACTACCTAAAATTGAACATGTAAAACATATAGTTAATTCAAACAGTAGAGGTAAAAAAAATTAAGAGAAAAAGAGGCTGGAGTCTTAGCCAAGATGAGGGAACTCGACCATGAGTGATTTCAACAATCAAGGTCGCCGTGGCGACGATGGGTGGCGCACGACCCCAATTTGACCAGGTACCACTCCACGAGTTTAAAAAAGAAATTGATGACGGTGGTTCATCAGGGTCGGGGTTGATAGCAGTACTTGGCTGGGGCAAACGGCAACAACCGGCAGCAATGGCGGCCAGGGCTAATGCTGATGATGAGGTGGGCGTTCACGTCGTCGCAAAATAGGGCACACGAGGGGGGAGAGGAAGGAGAGTGAAATTAGGGCTTTAAAGGGGAAATTTAAACTGATCTCTAGCGACCAATCAAATTTGGTCACCAGAGACTACAATCCCGTCGCCAAAGGCTAGTTCTCGCTACCAAACAATGGCATTTCGTAGCCACAAATGGCACACTATGGCGACCTTTGATTGAACGTACTGTGGTAGCTAGAATACCTCTCTCAGCAAACAAGCGTATCTTATTTTCTGTCGTCAACACCATATTTATTGTAGAGGAGGGACGGAATTTTGGGGGTAATGAGATCCTGTACCCCTATGAGTGTGTCCATTGGTACAACGTCTATCCAAACTATTAATGCATTTTCTAAAGAGTAATTGTGAAATTTGGGACTACCTATTAATGTTTGAGATTTATTAAGATACTAATGGAGGCATCTAGAGTGGATCTTTGTCCCTTTTGGGTGGAGGCATCTAATCGCATAGATGACTACCAAATGCAACCTAAGGTTATATAGTTGATGTGATTGGACCCTTAAACACTTATATACATCTAACAATCTAGTGAATATAAATTTATCTCTTAAGTCTTGCAGAATCCCAAGTTTTAAAATTTTGGTGGTTCTTATTTCTCTATTGCAGGGTGGATCTTAAAAGATATGAAGGAAAGACCTCCCCCAATCTCGTCAAAGAATCTCGAGGGACTCACTTCCATCAAAGTCCTTGCCAAATAAACATTCCCTTGTTGTTTGCAAATTAGCATGATCTAATCTCTCGTATATAATTCATCAAAAAAAACGTCATATCTGACGTCTCTCTTTTTTTTTTTTCTTTTTTTCATTTTTGTTCTTTCAATAAGCGGGTCCGGTAGCGTTGAAGCCAACTTTTTAACAGCTCGGTTAATCTACCTCCAGAGTGATCTTGGGGGCTCCCGGATTTCGGCCCGGTGCATTGGTAATCTGGCTTTGTGAGGAGTCCAAACAAGACTTGGACACACCATCGCTTTCTTCTGGACAACGACAGCTTTGGACTACGAGCCTCTCTTTCTTCAGGGAACTCCGGCCATCACGGAAATCACTTTCCGCTCCGACGTAGACGACTCCTATAGTTATAAATACCCAATCATCGTCCTTCTCACATCGTATTTATTGGGAAGAAGAGGAATTTAGTGAATAAACAATGAAGTACCACAAATTTTTATGTCTTTTGTTCATTATTCACCTCCCCATTCTCTCCTTCTGCTCAGAACGCCAGGTACGTCCGACTTGTTTCCTCCCCAAGATTGGATTCTTTTCCTATTCCGTTGCTCACGTATTTTTTTTTTTTGGGTATTCTCAATGGTTGTATCGCATGTGTCAGGTTTACATAGTGAATCTCGGAGAGCACGATGGAGGCAAAACGAAGCAAGAAATAGAATACCACCATCTCTCTCACCTATCATCAATCAAAACCATCGATGTCGAAGAAGCAAGATCTTCTCTTCTTTACAGCTACAAGAACAGCTTCAATGGCTACGCCGCTGTTCTTACTCCTGATGAGGCCGCCAGGCTATCGGGTAGGTGCTCCAATGACAAAGATTTGTTTTTTTCCCCTCTCTCTCACTCTGTCGAAGTTCGAGTAATTCGGCCCATTGAGTGTTGAAAAAATGATTGGTCGGGCTCACCACTTCGATAAAATTAAACTTCCTGCGTGCTGGCAATTTGTGGTTTTGGCAGAGCTTGACGAAGTGGTATCGGTGATTCGAAGCGACCCAAGGAAGTACTCTATGCACACCACGAGGTCATGGGAATTCTTGGGTTTGGAAGGAGTGAAAGGATCATGGAACCCTCATAAGATGAAAGGAGGCCTCTTAAAGAAGGCCAAACATGGAAGGGGAGTCATTGTTGGGGTTCTGGATAGTGGTAAGTGTCTACAAAATGTAAATTTGATTTTACGTCCTTATCTTGATGGGTTAGATTCTCTCCGCTACTGTTTCTCACGTGAATCTAGGTCTTATCTTCTTTGTAGTTTCGTGGGAGATTCAATTAGGGTTTTACTGTGCTTTTTCTGGGGAGTGCTGCTCATTGATGGACGGCATGATTTCATGCATTGGAGGGTGATTGATTGGTTTTTTCATTGCTTCTATTTTGGGGTCATCAGGTGTGTGGCCAGAATCGAAGAGCTTTAGCGATAAAGGAATGAGGCCCATTCCAAAATCATGGAGAGGAATCTGCCAAACTGGACAAGAGTTTGATGCGTCCCATTGCAACAGGTACTTAGTCAAATGTCCTTGTTTTCTATATTGGACTTTTCATGTTGTTTGAACTCATAGTTACATCATGCATAACTTTTGTCTCGTTGACTTAGCCAATGTCCTTTTGCGTCAATTAGCTAAAACTTATTTGTTTTTGTTTATTTCTATCACAACAAGACGAACTTTACCTAGACTAAGTATAGACCAATTATTAAATCTTGGATGAAAAATTCCCTTACCCATTTCTCCCATGTCATAATCGTTATCGATCTTATTGGAACTGTGAAATTGTGTGCGCTAGATAATTGACATATTTGTTAGATCTATTGGTTTGAATTTCAAATGTTACGATTAGGATAAGATTTTGAAGTGGTGAGACCAAATATGGTAAATTCTAAAGGCAGTCCATTAATTTGGAAAGGAATAAAAGTTAATACATATGCTATTTTATTTTATTTTTTAACAAAACTCTCATCCATCACCATTGATTTGGATAGTCGATCGACTTTTGAAATTAAAAGTACCCAATTAATGGCAATATAGACTAAAGGTGAAGATAAAGAGTATACAAACTATATCAGTACCACACACGAATCCATTCACAATCAATTTTTATCCTAAAATAGTACCTGGGATATTGATATTGATAAGTATAGTCTGGTTGACTAGAACTTTAAAAGATTGAACCCCAATTTAGAGAAAGTTAGGTGAGGTTCTTGATTATTTCTGGCAGAATTTTAGCCAACCCAAGATCTGATTTCAAGTTTTGAAGAAACACAAAACCTAATTATGTTTATAAAACTATCACGTGAGGATTTTTTAGAGCATTCCGTTAAAAAAGAACACTTAACGTGGTGCTGGAATCCCGGATTTTATTGTTTGACCTCCTATCCTCTGGCCCCCAAATCTTAATTACTTCTTTTTGGCCATTTCTTTTTCCCTGTATTCGGTCAATTTCATAACTTTATCGAAAACGCCATTGCTTCCAGCTGAAGCCCTGTCTGTACAAGGCTTTCACCATGCCTACCGGCTACACACCCTGTCGTCTTGCAAAATTCTTCGTCGGATTGGGGGGGATAGCGCTTTGGACTTGATGTTGGCTATAGCTTCGATTTGTCTAGTTGGAAACATGCCACAAACAATGTGACAAAATGGAGTAAATGATCGATTTTGGCCCTTTGCGATCGCCATCCCGTGACCTTTCCCTCCATCTGGCGAGTTTCCTTTGCATTATGAATAATAATAATGGCCAGTCTTTTCAAGGATTTTATATGCGATGAAGGGAGAGAGAGAGAGTTTATGTTATGATTGATTTCATCGATGCATCTTAGTAAGACCGATATATTAAATGATGTGATGAATTGTTGTTAGGAGATGGATGTAGCTCACTTAATTAAGTGACAACGTGCAGTGTACAACACAGATGGTAAACCGAATTCATAAATTGGTATTGAAGTGCTTAGCATTTTTTTTTTTTTTTGAAACGATATAACCCATGTCTCAAAAGTAATAGTTAAATTGTAATGAAAATGTAGGAAGCTTATCGGAGCTAGATTCTATGTCAAGGGCTACGAGAACTATTACGGTCCTCTTGACACCACACTGGACTATCGATCGCCGCGGGATAAAGATGGCCATGGGACTCACACAGCTTCCACCGTCGGAGGCCGAAGGGTGACTAACATCTCCGCCCTTGGCGGCTTCGCCCACGGCACTGCATCCGGTGGTGCACCGCTCGTCCACCTGGCCATCTACAAAGCGTGTTGGGCAATCCCTAACATATCCAAAGTCGAAGGTAACACGTGCTTTGAGGAGGACATGTTGGCTGCCATGGACGACGCCATTGGCGATGGCGTCGACGTAATGAGCATCTCCGTCGGCACCCGTCGGCCCACGCCATACAACCAGGACGGCATAGCCCTAGGGGCATTTCATGCGGCCAAAAGCAACATTGTTGTGGTGTGCGCTGCAGGGAACAACGGGCCTGCTCCGGGGACCCTATCGAACCCGGCTCCATGGATCATCACCGTCAGTGCCAGCACCGTCGACCGAACTTTTGTCGCACCGGTAGAGCTCGGAAACGGGATGTCAATCGAGGTGAAAATTAAATCACTCCATATGTTTGATAGTTCTGTATATGTGGCACAACTATTAAATACTCCAATCTCTCAATCTATGCACTGATAATATTTCCATATGGTGCTCAACATTTGCTAAAAACTCATTTGCACAGGGACAAACAGTCACTCCATATCACTCCAACAATATGTATCCACTAATTTTGCTGGAGATGCAGTAGCCCCAAACGTATCCAAGGAGGACTCAGGGTGATTAATCGTTCATTTTTAGAAAAATTTCCGATTGTTTTTACCTAAAATTTGGATTAGTTGCTAATTAATCTTGCTAATATGGGTATTCTTTGCAGTAAATGCCTCCCAAATTCCCTCAATCCAAAGAAGGTGAGGGGGAAGATAGTGCTGTGCATTAGAGGGAACGGGACGAGAGTCGGCAAAGGCATGGAAGTGAGGAGAGCTGGTGGTGCTGGATTCATATTGGGTAACAGCCCAGCCAACGGAGCCGACCAGACATGCGACGCCCACGTTCTTCCAGCGACCGCCGTGACTCATTCTGACGCCACTCGGATTTATGACTACATCCGATCTACCAAGAGTCCGATGGCAAGAATAGTACCGGCAAGAACCGTCCTGTACACTAAGCCCGCTCCTGTCATGGCTGCATTCACGAGTCGAGGTCCGAATGTCATCGACCCCGATATTCTCAAGGTATAGTTTCCCAGCATTGTTTTCCCTCTTTCACGACAAGGAAGAATACTGTGAAAAATCACGATGACATTGCTAACTTATTGCATTACCAATTTTTTTTCTTCTGCTCAGCCTGACATCTCAGCCCCGGGAGTAAATATATTGGCAGCGTGGAGTGAGGCAGATTCGCCAACGAAGTTGGAAAGCGATCCTCGAATCGTGAAGTACAACTTCCACTCGGGGACTTCGATGTCGTGCCCTCATGTGGCCGCCGCAGCCGCTCTCCTCAAAGCCATTCATCCAAAATGGAGCAGTGCAGCTATCAGGTCTGCCCTTATGACTACAGGTAAAACATCTCAAGATCTCATTTTTAAGGTACAATCAGGGCTGACAGTTCGTGTCTCAATCTGCTCTTACCGTGTTTACAAATTCTGACCATCAAAAGATTCACCGAGGATGAAAATGTGTTGATTCATGTTGATAAATACAGATTAAGGTTGTTGCACCGTGTTGTGTCACCATTAAGTTCTTTTTCTACCATCCATATTGTGCATTGTGTCTCATTCATGTCTGATCATGTCGAGCATTGCCTTCAACCGACCTCGCCATGACGAAAATTAGTATTGCCTAACCCTTTAATGTCTCTCATGTTGCAGCTTTTCATTTGGACAACAGGGGCAAGCCCATAACCGATGCAGCAGGCACTCTCGCCACTCCCTTCGCATTGGGAGCCGGCCACCTGATGCTGCAGAGAGTGGCCGACCCCGGCCTTGTGTACGACGCATCGTACTCAGACTACGCTGCATATCTTTGTAGCTTCGGGATCAAGGACCCAAGCTTCCAGTGCCCGAAAGAGCGGATCATCTCGAGGAACCTAAATTATCCGACTGTCCAAATCAGTAGACTCAACGGGACGATCACAGTGAAGAGAACCGTCACAAATGTAGGCGGAAAACACAACAGTTGTTATTTCTCACATGTCAAACCACCGACAGGGTTCTTGGTGACAATCCGACCGAGTTTGCTGGTGTTCGATCGCATTGGCCAAAAGAGAAGCTTCACCATTACCGTCAAAGCGAGAAATAGCAGGGTGAAGAGGATTCTTGGAGATGACTATGCCTTTGGATGGTACGGATGGAATGATGGTATTCACAACGTGAATAGTCCCATGGCAATATCTTTGGCATAGGCTTTGCCATATATATATATATATATTTAATGCTTGCAATTGATCTCTCATTTTATCTAATGGAGAAATTAGAAATACAGAGATAAGAAAAACAAGGAAAGCATTCCACAATTCGAGTGGTTTTGGGAAAATTAGTTTTGGGAAAATTATCTGCCTTGAATAATAAAAGCTTTAACTTGTCCCTTTTGGCATGATATGATATAGTTTTTAGAATTCAATGCAAATAAATACGATTGATTCTGATCACCTCGATTACATTGTATGTATGCACGAACGGAACCATATGATAACCGGGACTTAGGTCATCTTCTTCTTCTCCTTTAGGTGGCATTGATGGATAAGCCATAATATTCTTGAATAAGATGTGGAGAAGAGACTATGGCCTTTTTTAAAGCATATTCTAACAGACCACTCATCACAAATTATTGTTAGATTATAGTAGCTCAAAATCAAGCATCCAATCACATTATTATCGAATCTAAGATGTGCAAAACTCGATAACTAGGAAAAATTACCAAAAAAAGTCGTAAACCTATTATTATTATACTGTCCTAAACCTTTTTTTTTTTTTTTGACATATAGGTCCTAAACAATTTGCATTTGTATCAATTTAAGTCATCCAGCCAATTCAAGTCCTAAGTGATTCTATTAGCACTGAAGTGGATAAAATTTTATAATTTTATAAAATTTTTATTTATTTTTCTTTTCTTTTTCCTTTTCCTTTCTTTCTTTTTCATTCATTTCCTTCCTTTAGCCGGTCCTTGGACCAAAGTCCAGCCAAAGACGAGGGCGTGCCTCACCCAAGGGCCCAACCTCACCCATGGATAGTGAGGCTCAACTCTTGCCAACTTAGCGGGCGGCCTGGGTGAGGCATGCCCTCGCTTCCCCAAGGGAGGGCTCAAGCCTTGCCAGGGGCTAGGTGAGACATGACCTCATCAAAGTTTGTCCCTTGCTCACCATGGCAAGGCTTGATCCTACCTCTGGCTAATCACCGAGTCGACGATCAATTGGAGGAAGAAGGAAGGGAAAAAAAAAAAAATTGAAAAAAATATTAAAATATAATTTACTACATCACTACCAAATAGATTAAATTAGCATTAATACAAAAGGGCCAAAAAAAATAAAATTCAGTCATTAATACAAAAGCTTTAAGACTCATTTGGCAAAGTATTAAATATTTAAGATTGAATTTGCACAATTAAAATATGTTTATAATTTTCCCAATATAACAAGATCACGTATTGTAATTGGCATAAAATAAAATATTATGATTAATGTTAGTCCACATTTATGTTTAAGAAAAAAACTGACATTCTTTCTTAGACAACATTAATTGCTTAGTATATTGAAAAAAAAAAAAAACACGAATTTTGCAAGGTGACTCACAGGCTGTTAAAATATTGAGAGATAACATCTTGGAAAAACAATCCAACCAAATGAAATCACAAACATTGAGAGATAACCATCATAATGCGAAGCAATTCTACCATAACATGGTTAATTTGCTAGTGTAGTTTGAAATGGCATCGCTCCATGCAATCTAAATTGATGCTATTTTCAAATTCAGTCCTAATTTGATTTCACTACAACCTGCGTACTTCAAACGAAGTAAAAAGAACCCATTTGACATGGAGTTGATGTAGTTTTGTCCTTCTCCTTTGCAAACAAAAACCAGATCACAGGGAGGTATCTGACGGAGGAAACCCTGACCGTTTGAGGCAGTCGACCGGATCGAGCTCTATCTGATTTAGTGAGTGCTCAGCGATAGCCTCCACCCCGAGCATGGGGAGGAAGAGAGCCAAAGTTGGGGTGGATTGAGCGCCACCCTTTTTCCCCCCACACGTTATCATCGGTATATTTGGCTAGTCAAATAGAAAGAAACTAAGATGGTCACTTCCCACTCAAGCACTGAATATTCTGTGAGGAACTACAACCTCTGAGATCTTGCAGGGACAAGGACCAACTTTATCAGGTCCCCAGACAAAAGTATATTCACTTCGAGATTGACATAATCAACAGTAACTAGTTCTGCCGTTCAGTCTTAATTTCTAGTTCGACCTCCATGAGAAGGACGAAAAAAGGAGTGATTCACTCTCGCTGATGGTGCCCATCTTGACCCTCAAGCACTACTATGTACAACATAAGCTGACACAGTTACCGGAACCAAATTGTGATTCTGCAGGGCTATCTTCAATTTTTAAACATTGAATGGAAACTTCCTGAATTGTATGTACCTTCATAGGAAAGACAATTTACTAGATCTGAGAAAAGAGGCGAAAAATCTGAATGTGCAAAAGATGAAGGGCTCCCACCATATCAGTTATATCATCGGTATATGTGCCAGAAGATATTTAAGAAGATGGTTTCGCTATTACCATCATCTTTCTCACTTTTAGAAATGATTTATTCGTCTTCCTCCAAAGTGTGCCTACTCACTTTGACACGCTCCCCATTGAAATGGATGTACTTCCACTTACATTGGTATCTTTTAAGAAACAGCTTTTGCTTTTCTTCTAGACCAAGTCTCCCAAAGGCACGTGCTATTCTCCTGACAGTATCTTCATCTGGCCTCACGCCCAACTCTTCCATGTCCGCAAAGACCTTGAACATTCCACCAAAAAATTCTAGGTATGGACACAAATTTGAATGGCGCATATGTAATCTTTCAATGAAGGAGAGAGTGCGAAATCTAAAAACCTGTGAACTGTAATTACAAAAACGGTTTTTAGAACTGTAATTACAAAAAGCCATTTCATGCAACTTAAGCAATGAAAGCCATTTCTGCAGGTAGGAAAGAGTACACACCTCTATTATTTTATCTTGCATGTCATGGTGATCGTACAAAGAGATCATCCTAGAAAATAACCGCTTTGAGATTGAGCGCGTATGCGTGTGCAAGATCATGTTCCACAATGATTCAGCCTCATCTACCCTCCCATCCACATCAAATGCCAGCAGTAAGGTATCATATGTTGCCATCGTTGTTCCCTGACCTTTGCCCAACATCCACTTTGCAACCTGAGTATTATTCAAATCAATTAACTGGTTTAGTTTGAAACACATGTATACTTTTCTCCAGGAAAAAGGCAGAACTGTGGCAATGTACATACAAATTGCTCATAACAAAAGAAGCCCCAGCAAATTTTGGAATAACCCCAATAGCCTCAGATTACCAAAAATGAAAAATAATATGAAAGGAAAACAATGCTAGCATTCTTGATTCATCTCTAATGGCAATTTGGTGCATTGCTTAGCATCCATGCACTATACCAATTAACTCATGTCTATTCAACTATCAACAGAAACTATAAAATAGTTGCGCTTCATCAGGTGCAAGACACAATGCAAACACCTAGAGAACAAGGTAGACAGTGATTTTCCACAATATGATGCATATTTTTTGGACAATAACTTAAATAAGTTCTCTTTCCATAGCATCTTTACTAGAATCCAGCAGGGTCTATGACTTTATGCACAGATAGGTTAAGTTAACCTGCATGTCCTAATAAGAACACGTCCGTAACCTATGGCTCTGTCGACATCTAGTTGTCTATATCATCATAATTATTGAAGATGTTAAGAATGCCAGCTTCTTCGTGCATGTGGAATCAATCAACACAGACTAGTTGGGCTTTTCATTATGTTCCCAGAACCAATCTGGTTTAGATATACTTTGTCTAGCATCATGGACTCCAAGTGATTGTACTTCATACATCCATTGGACCATGAAATTATGATAAGCAAGAACCACGAATCTTATTGAGACCATCGCATTTCAGATGTACATCGTCATTAGTTAAGTTTCAATCCATGTCCTCAATGGCAAGCAGTATGCCACCACATAACAATAATAGCAAGTAGTAATCAAGAACAGGACGCGATAAAGTGGGATAGCTATACCTGAATCACTCGCAGCCATTGATTTCTACTTTTCAATTTTTTCAAAGCCTTTACTACGGCAACCAAGGGAAACTCCACCTCCCAAGCTGTCCATTTATCCAATGCTCTATAAACAGCCTCTTTCTCATGGGGAAGATCAGAAATCTGTTCCAATAAAGAGACACTTTGAAATTAAAAAGAAAATGTAATATTACCAATTATATAGAATTAAATTTGCATAATAACCATAGAGCTATTTTCAGATGTGAAAGCCAAACAATTTATCCTCCAAAGTTCTCACAGTTCATGTAAGAAAGGGAAGTCTTAAAAAAGAAAAAAGGAAACTATGCTCTTACAATTCTCACAAGATTGTGAGCCTTTCGACCAGAACCAGCTGAATCCCTTTTTTGCCAAAAGTGGCGGTCCTTTCCCTTCTTCCTTCTTAACACTATGCCTTTCCTGCAAAGCAAAATAAAGTGCAACAGCTAAATCAAATGGCAACAAAACAACAAAGAAATGCTTTTCAATGAACTTTTCTCACTTCTAGATTCAGTATGGCTCATTTAAATTTAGTTTGACATAACAAGATAATTAAGGGAAGATCAAACAATCAAATTGGAGAAACAACCAACTTGGTAATGACTTGAGAATTTGATAAAGACTCCCCATCTCTGTTATGGTTTCCCTTGACATGGGAAAGACTGATGTCCTACATACCACCAAAGAAATCTACTCACTAGATTATAAACAAAAGATAAACAAACAAATTTAGTTTAGGATGAATTTCTTGAGACACATATAATTGATTTTTCTCATCACCTTTCCTTGGACAGCAAACGCATCTGGCTTTCGATTTAAGGAGATTCTTGAACTTCTAAATCCATAACGCAACGTTAATGCTACTCCAGCAATCTTGATCTGGCGGATCATGCAAAGGAAGAATCAGAAAAAGATATATATGCTACAATAAAGGTACCTAATCAATTCAATTAGATCAAATTTGAGGTGTTAAGATGCTAACCTGACTTAAGCCTGGACGGTAGAAATGGTGAGAAATTAAGTTCTGACAGTCCATGACCAATTGCCTTACCTTTTCTTTCAGTCAAACCCAACCAAAAACAGCAAATCAATCCAATACATCCTCTCTATTTTGTCCATTCAACTAATCTCCCTCTCCCTTCTATCCTCATGCACCTTTTAGATTATGTAGGCACGTGCAGTATAGTACTCTTAGCAGAAGTCCAGTGACATCACTTGAAAAGACATACAGGTTCTCGAAGGCTGAAATTCAACAGCAGCAAAAGTGAACATCTGAATTATGAAGACCTAGGAAGTAACCTTAATCTAACACGGGCAATTCATCAAATGAGTTACATGTAAAATTGTGGCTGTTCTCATCCACCAGCTCAGGATAAAAGGATGATATGAAATGTCAATGAAGCTCCTCAAAGAAATGCTTTATCATCTATTGCGGTTCACTAATTCATACTAAGAGAAATGAATAATTCAAATGCAGTAAGTGATTCAACTAGTTCCGGTCAGATTGCTCCATGGAAGATGGAACAACTATAAGAATTATCAAAAACAAAACACAGCTGCAGTCTAAAGGAGAGCGAAAATTTCATAGTATTTTAATGAAATAAAAGCAAACAGGGATTCTACCCAAAAAAAAAAAGATATACGGGGATGCTGTATACAAGACATAACCCAAATAAAAGTCCACGACTGAGTCATTGGCATTTATAATGACATATATTTTCATTACTAAATTTTTCATAAGTTTAGTTACCATCTGCAGTGATGCATTAATTCAATTTCTTTAGACTTTTAGGCCATTAACCACTCGTGGAATTCAAATTTATGCACAAACTTCAAATATGCTCCCAATATGCACATACATTCCAACAGTATGTTGCTTGGCTCACTTTATTTACAATAGGATTGAACTAGCAACGGTACCCAGTAAATAATTAGGAGTCCTCAAAAAATGCAAAACCAAGACCAACAACTTTCCCGTTTATGTTGTCCTTTCAACAAAATTTACAGGACTCTGTTTTCTGTGCCACATGTTCTCGCCTGTTACATGCATTTGAGTCAGATATTCACATAATAGAACTTAATGAGTCGTGTCTTGAGCAATCTATCAAGCAGGTTGCGTGCATCCAGCCAATTCGACGCCCCTCACCAACGGGCGCTCGAAGGAGCGTTCATTACCACATGGGTCGCAGCTAAAATCAAGAAAATACTAGAAACTCGAGCATTAGAATCGGTGGGTCAGAGATCAAAACCATCTAAGAACCCAACACTCGACATGTCTCGTCTTTTTCTACACCTACTGCTGCACATGAACCCGCGAAAGTAGGAAGCGGGACTTCTATGAGAATCGGCGAACAAGTAAAGAAAGGAAAGGACAAAGATCAGAGAGAGAACGAGGGAAACGGAGGGTACCATGTTGGAAGCTCAAGGCGACTGGGCATGAGAGCAGAGAAGATAGCAAATAGACTGACCCGGTAACCACCATGCGCGTTTTAGCCTATCCAAGAGGTGTACCCGGCAAATTGAAAAAGAAAATGAGGGTACTTTTGTCTTTTCGGTTTTTTCCAAGAGTTCCAACACTTTGGGTTGTTTGTTTCGCGGAAAATGGACTATTTCTAGAAAATATATTCCTAGAAGTCAATTTCTAGAAAAATAACAATATTTTCTGATATTCTACTAAAACCTGAAAATATTTTGGAAAATATTTTCCGGTATTCAGTAAAGAAAATATTTTCCACTCACTAGATTGGCGAGCACGAGCGTTAAGCTTGAGGCTCACCAGATCGACGAGCACGAGTTTGAGATTGATGAGCTTGAGGTTCACCTGGTCTGGTGATTAGCCAAAAAAGAAGAAGATGAGAAATAAAGAAAAGAAAAAGAAGAAAAATAAATAATAAAAAAAAAGAAAAAGGAAATTAAAAATAATTCGAATTAAAAAAGAAAAAGAAAATTAAAAAATAATTCAAATAAAAAAAGAAAAGAAGAATAAGAAAGGGGAGGAGGAAGTGATAATTTGTAGAGGTGTGAAGTAATAGAGATCAGTGAGGAAAATGTTTTTCACTTTTCAAAAGTAAAAAACATTTTCCCTTACTTTAGAAGACTTTTTTCCTTTGATGAAAAACATTGTCTCAAAAGAATTCATTTTCCGTGTAACGAACGCCAGAAAATCCGAAAACGTTTTTTCGGAAATTATTTTTCGCGAAACGAACGGAATCATAGGAGCTGGCATTGTTTCAGGTTCGCCAACTAGAAGAAGAAAGAGCACTTATCTATTTCCAAGTTCTAAGATAGCAAATTCAATTGAAGGGTAGATTTCAGATTTTAAGGGGGTGCAATTTGGAACAATTTCTTGTTTTTCTTGGTCTTTATATTCGTGCGATCTTACGATATTCCATTACATCCAATGATGAATGTATAAAAATTTTCATTTTATAACTAAGAATTTTATCTTATTAATGTTCTAAATTTAAGTTATAGTCAATGGTTAGGTCAATAAAAATGATTTTTTACTGCAATTAATATTGATGAAATTTGGGTAGAGCTTGGAACAAGTTCCAAATTTCTAATTCCAAAAAATGGGAAACATGTTCCGATGAATAAACTTTTCGTGGAATCTATACGGAGCCTAAAACCTCTCATCCCTCTTTATAATTGGCCGGTGAGCAAATAGAGGGGGTGCAACTGGAACCGAACCGGAAGGAACCGGCTTCATCCGATTTATCTCCGGACTGGTTCACGTGAAGACCGATTCGTATTTGACATCTCCTCCCTCCCTTCCCTCTCTTTTTGCAGTCTCCCTCTCCACTCCAGTGGCTCTCTCTCTCTCTCTCTCGTCTCTGCGATCATGAAGCGGCTGTTCCCACCGCCTCTGGTGTTTCTCCCTTTCCCTTCAGTCCCGCTGCTTCGCTCTTTAACTCTCAGTTCCCGCTGGCGCCATGGATTCTCGCGGCTCTTCCACTGACAAGAAACTAGGTGACCGATTCCATGGCCTTTGCATTTTTGTTTCCCCCCTCCTGATGTCTGTTGTTGGCAAAGTTTTGGACTTCTACTCTCTTTCTTTTTTTCGGGGGGCTGTAGATGCTTCAGTGAATGGAATCGCGGGTGAAGCCGAAGTTCGTGTGTGCTCGTCGTCGTCCGACGTTAAAAACCCATCATTGTGTTTCCCTTGATACTGGTTGTCGGCGCTTGATCTTTTCAGTTATGTGCCTGTGTATTAACGTCTTGAGTTGCGGTGTTGATGAAATGAACAATATTACAGCCGGATTGGCGATCGTAACCGATTTCCCTGATTTATAATGAATTGCGTAAAGCACTGCGTGCGTCGGATGATGGAATTAGTTTGAGAGTGATCAGCTTTTGCCCCAGACAATTCTAGGTAGGACAGTAAAAATGACCGGTTCCGTTTGATTCCAAAAACTTTGAACCAACTGATAGGTTCTAGGTTCTCCGACTGATAGGTTCTAGGTTTTTGGTATGAAACATACCCGCTCTAGAATTGTTCCCCTTTAGAAAATGGACAAACCGGTAAACTTATGCTATGTCGATCTTTAAAGTCGTAGTTTCAGTTTGTCACGTAGAGGAAAAGAAAATGACCTTTTTCCAGTGGGAGAATGCGGAGTCAACACAGGGATTCACCGGAGAAAGTGGGATGAGATGAAATTGGGGAAGAGTGAGGGGGGTCTGGAGTTTAAAGTTATGGTGCTTTTTGGTAAAGCCATGTTTGCGAAGCAGGCTAGGAGAATCACCAATCACTATGAGGCAGACCACCAAAAAGACTTCTTTCCCAAGTCAGATTACTGGCATGTCACTAAAGATGCACATTCTTCATGGGGGTGACTCAATAATATATCGGGTTGAGAGTCCTTGTGTCAATTTTAGTCAGACTTTGCTTACGAAAATAACTTTTATTGCTTTTATTGGCTTAATTTGTTTTTACACCTGTTCACCTCCCCCGGTAATACTAGCATTTTCAGGATGAAGAGAGAGAGCAGAGATGAAGGAGAAAGAAGATTTTCACTTAATTTCCACATCAATCGCTGACATGGATACTTGAACACGTGTCAAGATATCATTGGATATGAGTGAAAAAAATATATGCCATTTAGGATGTTGATATTAAATCACTGAATATATTCTTTTTTGTGTGTTTGGAGGGGGACCGGGGGGAGGAGAAGACTACGCACGCTCTCACGTACACTCCCCCCTCTCATTTCATGAGCACTTCAATGCACTGACCTCATGAGCACTTCACCGCACAGCCACTCGCGCCTCTACCACTGCTCGTCCACTGTCATCTAGTGCCACCGTTCCGTTGGCTTTAGCCCCTCCGATCATCCAAAGCCCAGCGTACCTCGGCGTCTTCTTGTGTCAGCTCTCTTTTTGTTCTTCGGCCATACAAGGCAAGTTTTCTCGTTCAGTCCTTACTCACTTCCGATGATCTCGGATTGGTCGTGATGAAAGATCGGCGTTCATGATTCATTCTGGGTTCTTGGCACCATGAACTTATCTCCATTCCATCATTCGGGTAGTAGTTTAGGCGATTGAGCACCCATTCCCTCTCGGTTCTGTCACTGTTCGTGTGAGATTAATGGCGTTTTTCATGTATACCGCTTGTTTTGATCAAAGCCATGGCTGAATGTGTCTTAGTTTTCCTTAATCTAGGTTCGATTCCCATTTTCATAGTGGAGTCTTTACATCCCGCGTTTGCATTGACCGTCAGTTCTTCATTGTTGAGTTGTCAATGTTCTTGAATATATTATTGGAAATTTTCTATAATATGAGCTTACATTAATTAATTAATTTTCTATTTAAATAATCAAGTTAATGGATATTCCAATATTTATTAAACCCTTAAATGATCTTATTGAATTGGGTTTTGGCATCTATTAATAATGGATCTAGTTGAGCAGTAAAGTGTAGGTAATTGTGTTTAATTGAAGCCTATAATGGGAGAGGCCCAGTTGACACACTATTGATTAGAGTTTGCTAGATCCCCTATCCGGCCTATAAAAGAGTAGGTTATGCCTATAAGTCACTTAATCCCATAAAAAGTTGCTATATTGAAATAAGTTATAGAGAGAAAGATATGGTATTCCAATAAATCTTTGATTAAAAAAAGATTGATTTATTTTTCTTCAAATGAATGAATGGCTCAAACAGGTACATTTTAATTTCGCTGGGCATATCTTTTTGGTGTTTCACAGTTATATATGGATTTGATTGTGCTTGATTAATTAGTTATTTTTTTTTTTTTTGTAGATAATTTTCTACTTGTGGTATCAGAGTGGGTCATATATGATTATAGAACCCCAAATTATTTTATGAACAAATTTGGAATTTTTTTTCCCTTTGAATCGAATATTGTCGTTTTTTTTTATGTGGATTTTTTGATCAATTTATCCTGAAACCTTAGCGTTTTTGTTCTACATGTCAAGATCTTTCCAACCATATATAATTTGTATAGTTTTGTTAAGAATTGAGTGAAAATTTTGAATTTTAAATTCTAGAGTTTATACCTTGGAAAAACTTTTAGAATTTTTAAATTACTTACAATTGAATGATGTTCGTTAAAAATTGTTGCATGAGTATTATTATATATATGTTTTAGAATCTTTTGGTTGCATTAAGGTAAGTTTTTTTTTGCTTAAATTTGAGAAAATTGAATTGCGGCCATGGGTGTTAGATATGAAATTTTGAAGCTTGAATATCGATGATTTTTTTTTTTTCATTTGTTCTTCATTTAATTCATTATAGTCAATTATATTGATGTTAGATGTAAGATCCATGGAAAAAAATTAATCAAAAATCAACCATTATATGTGTTTTTCGAGTTTTGAGTCGAAACCAGGCCGTATGACCTGATTTGCAGGTTTTGAGACTCGGCTAGAGGTTGAAAAAGACCTCCAGTCAGGCCGGCTTATATTATAGGTGTAAGCCCATTGTATTTTTTAGTTTGTTCCTGATTCTGGGCGTGAGCCTAGAAACATTTTATCGGGTCGCGTGGGCTTGTAGCCCAAGCGGGGCAACTATAAGCTGAGAAGGATGTTGGGCCCAACAATTGGACCGGGCTCTATGTGGTTGTCCGCTGGCCTGCCTGTTCCAAGCTAGGAGAAGGCTTCGACTTCATGTGGCTTTAGAGAGGAGGGGACCGCGTGGGTTCGGAGAAAGCTTGGGCCTTGCGAGTCTTAAGTTTTTCATTAAATATCTATTTAGAATTATTTATTTATTTTTTGGTAAAAAATTTGGAATTATTTATTGTTATCCATATTTTTTATTACATGAAAAATATATAAAAAATTAAATTAAATTAATTATATAATATTAAAAAAATAAAATTGTGGCAAAATTTGTTGTTTGATAAATACAATATAATCTTTGGAAGCACATGTGGTAAAGTGCTTCATATTGTTAGATGAATTTTGAGCATTGATTAAATGAAACATTATTTATAAATTTTGGAGTTCCCTATTGATAAAAAAAAGTTAGTATATACAATTACTTGCCCAAATGGGGTTATTGTGTATATTAATTTGAGAAAAATTGCATGAAGATTAATTCTCAATTTAAAAGATGAGGATGTATATTGAAAAAATTTATCTACCCAAAGGAGATAATTTTTTGAAAATTATATATTATTCCCTTTTATATTGATATAATAGAGAGGATTGATGGTGATGTATGACTCAAAAGTTGTATCTTCCTAAATGGATAAATTTTTAGAGTTATGTGCAATTCCCCTTTATGTTGTGATAATGGAGATGTATAATTTAAAAGTATTGTTTGCACAAAGCGAATAGCCCTTGATGATTATATGTAATTCTCCTTATTGTAACTTTACAAACTTCATGCTATGGAAAATAATGGTGCATTATATACTTTGCCCAAAGGGGAGTTTATAATGTACTAATTATTTTTGTTGAATTGCTTATTGTCCATAAATGATTTTATTGCATTATGTGTGACAAATAGTTATTTTTGCTATAAACAACAACAATGCCATGGTTGAAATGTTAATTAAATCAAACTTCAAGAGATGGAAGCAAGATATAAACTTTGCTTTGGAAATTGTGGACATGGACTTGGCTCTACGTAAGGATGAACCTTCCAAGCCCAATGATCAAAGTACTGCAGATCAAAAGGCCCATTATGCTAGATGGGAAAAATCCAACTAATTAAGCCTCATTGCTATGAAGAGGTCCATTGCTAAGCATTTCATAGTGGTTTGCCGAAAAATAAGAATGCAAGACAGTTCCTTGAAGCAGTGGGAGAAAGATATAGAGTCTCAGATAAGACTAAAGTTGGGAATTTGCTGAGTGAGTTAATGAACATGAGGTATGATACTACTATGGGTGTGAGAGAATTTATACTGAAGATGATCCATATTCAGTCCAAACTTAAGTCTCATGAAATTGTCCTTTCTGAAAATTATATTGTGTATCACGCCTTAAATGTTTTGCTAGCTGAATTTAGCCAAATTAAGACTGCTTATAGCGCTCAGAATGAGACATAGAGTGTCAATGCCTTGATTACCAAATGTGTGATTAAGGAGGAGAATTTAAAGAATGATAAGTATGAGTCCACCCACTTAATTGCCAATGCCAAGTTAAGTTCATTTAGAGGAAAATGGAAGCCTAAAGGGTCAAATCCTCATGGTCCAAAGAAAGAGCAAGACTTCAAGAAAATTGAGAATCATGGGTGAAATGAAAATAAGGATTTCAAGTATTTTCATTGCAAGAAGCGGGGTCATAAGAGAGCCAATTGCTACAAGTTCAAAACTTGGCTAAAAGCAAGAAAAGAAAGTCACCAAGGTGAGTTGTTGATTTGTTTTGAATCAAATCTAGTTGATGTTTTTTTGGATTCTTAGGGGCTTGATTCTAGTTCTACTGTTCAAGTAACTGCTACCTCACAGGATCTTACAAATCTAAGAAATTCAATTCTGAGGGAGTCAAAACTTAAAGTTGGAAACGATATTGGAGTTGATGTGGAGCGCATAGGCACAATTGTTTTGAATTTAGATTCTAGTTTTCAACTTATTTTGAATAATGTCTTTTATGTTCCTAGTTTTAGGAGAAACTTGATATCTCTTTCTTCTCTTGATAAAGTTGGATATAGTCTTTATTTTGCGAATAAAAGAGTGGATTTGAGTTATGATTACGAAATTATTGGGAATTGTGTTCTGTCTGATGGATCATATCAATTATCCTTATTTCTCAATAGACCATATTGTTCTTTCAATGTTAAGAATAATGTTGCTAAGAGATCCTTAATTAAAGAAAGATCTTCATTGCTATGGCATAAGTGATTAGGGCGAATCTCCAAAGAAAGGGTAAAGTGACTCATCATGGCTGATTTTCTTCCTCCTCTTAACTCATATGATATTGAGACATGTATTGATTGTGTGAAGGGAAAATTAACTAAAACCAAGAAGAAAGGCGCTACTCGCAGTCAAAATCTTTTGGAGATAATTCATATGGATGTTAGCAGACCATACTCAACCACCTTGTGTGTAAATAAGTACTTTATCACATTCATTAATAATTTCCTCCATAATTGTTATGTTTATCTAATTAAGGAGAAGATTGATGCTCTCAAAATGTTCAAAGTGTTTCGCATTGAAGTTGAGAAACAATTGGAAAAAATTATCAAGATTGTTAGATTTGATCACGGTGGTGACTATTATGGGCAATATATTGAGACTAGATAACAAATGGGACCGTTTGCTAAATATTTGCGGGATTGTGGTATTGTCACTCAGTATACAATGCCTGAGTCTTGAATGGAATGATGTAGTTGAATGGCGCAATCGTACATTCATAGAGATGAAACGAAGTATGATGGACAGTTCTAATTTGCCTGAATACTTATAGGGTGATGCAATTAAAACAACTTATATATTAACCATGTACCTAGTAAATTAATGCCTAAAAAACCTTTTGAATTGTGGACAGGGAGAAAACCAAGCTTGAATTACTTTCGAGTTTGGGGATGTCCTGCAAGGGTGAAAATTTATATCTTTCTCAGAAGAAGACCAAACTCAAGACTACTAGATGTTACTTTATTGGATACCCTAATTATTCTAAAGGATATAGGTTCTATTGTCCGACTCGTGGCACTAGAATCGTTGAATCCCAATATGTCAAATTCCTAGAATTAGATAATACTAAAGAGAGTTCTTCTCAATATTTCGAAAGGAAAGAACCAAACAAAACGGTCTTTATTCCATTGCCCATCTTGAATGATGAGTCTATGCGAGGCCATGTAAAGTGGAAATTTAGCAAGAAGCAGATACTGGAGATATGACGGTAGATCCTCCAATTATAAATGAAATTCCCCAAATGAATGATGTGGCTCCAGAAATGCTTGTGAGAAGATCACAACAACAAAGAAGACCAACGCATCTAAGTGATTATTATGTCTATCTTGGAGAAGTTGATTTTAACATTGAACATATTGTTGATCCGACGACTTTCAAAGAAGCTTTTAATAGTGATCAAGTAGATGAATGGTTAGGAGCGATGAAGGACGAGATGATTTCCATGTCAAATAATCAAGTATGAGAACTTCTTGATTTACTTGATGGGCATAAAACGATCGGTTGCAAATGGGTATTCAAAATAGAGAAAGACAATAAAGGCAACATAGAGAGATTTAAGGCAAGGTTAGTTGCAAAGGGGTATATAGAGAGAAGACATTAATTATATTGAAGTCTTTTCTCCAGTGTCCACTAAAGACTCTTTTCGAATAATCATGATATTGGTGGCTCATTTTAACTTAGAGCTTCACCAAATTGATGTCAAGACAACCTTTCTAAATGGAGATCTAGATGAAGAAGTATATATGTAACAACCTAAAGGGTTTTAAAAAGCTAGAATAGAGCATATAGTGTGCAAACTTCAAAGGTCTATCGATGGTCTCAAACAAGTATCACGTCAGTGGTACTTGAAATTTCACAAGGTTTTGAGATCATTTGGCTTTGAAGAAAACAAGTTTAATCAATGCATCTACATGAAACTAAGTGGGAGTAAATATGTTTTCTTTGTACTTTATTTAGATGACATTTTGTTTGCTAGTAGACATGTTGATCTATTGAATGACAAAATGTTTTCTATTCACAAAGTTTGATATGAAAGACCTTCGGAAAGCCTTTTTTATTTTAGGCATCGAGATTCATTGTGACAGATCTAATAAGGTTTTGGGGTTATCTCAGAAAAGTTATATAGATCATATTTTGAAAAGATTCAATATGCAAACCTCCAAGTTAAGTGAAGCTCTTGTTGTGAAAGGAGATAAATTAAGTATAGAACAATGCCCCAAGAATGATGCTAAAAAAGAAGTAATTAAGAATGTTCCATATGCTAGTGTAGTTGACAGTCTTATGTATGCACAAGTATGTACCAGAGCTGATATTGATTTTGCTATGAATACTCTTGGAAGGTTTCTGTCAAATCTAGGTCATGAATATTGGGTAGCAATCAAAAAGGTGATGAGATATCTACAACGAACAAAAGACTTCATGTTTGTGTATAGTAGAGTAGAGGACCTAAAGGTGATTGGATATTCAGATGTTGATCTTGCTAGTTATGGACTCTATTGCTAAACTTATGGTAATCTACTGTGACAACACTGTAACTGTGTTTTATTCTAAAAATGACAAGATCAGCAGTGTGTCCAAACACATGGAGATCAAACATTATACTATTAAGGACTTGGTCAAAAAGGGAGACATTATGATCGAGAATATCAGAACTGAGTTCATATTTGCTAATCCTCTAACAAAAGGTTTATGACTCATTTTGTTTAAAGAACATGTAAAGAATATGGGTGTTTTAGATTCTTTTGATATCTTTTGTTGGTGGAGTTATATAATTTGTATTTCTGGATATTATATTTATATGCAAACTGATAATGCTTTCATGATGTCTATTAAAGCATTTATTTTCAATGATCATTATTGTTGATTCTTTGTTATCATTTCTCCTGTTGACTAAGAAATGGAAGTATAAAATAATATCTTTAAACAAATTTTAGTTTAAAGACGATTGGATGTTACTAATTATGAGATCTTATATTGAATTATGACATAGTCATGCAATTTCATGTTATTTAGAAATTGCACTAATATAGTTTCATGTCGTTGAGAAATTGCATTAAGAACCGATAAGAAATAGTGTATATTTTGATCACTTGTTGGCACTATTTCTTACTACACTATTAGGCCCATGATCCATAAAAATATAATGGTTATTATATGTGATTATGGAATGTCATATTTTGCGATATTTTTTCAACATATTGATCTCCATAATCCTATGCTGAGGTTATATAGGATTAGATTAGTTTGAGATGCCGTTATTAGAATATAATTTTTAAAATTGTGGCCACATAAAACAAAATTTTTAGTTATTAACCTGATAGTGTCGTTTTCAATATAAAATCTTTTTCAAAATAAAAATAAGTTAATTAATGTAGCACAAATGAGAAAATCTTGGAAATTTCCTATAATATGGGTTTACATTAATTATTTAATTTTCATTTTTAATAATCAGATTAATTTATATTCCAATATTTCTTAAATCCTTAAGTGATCTTATTGAATTGGGTTTTGATATCTATTAATAACGGGCCTAGTTGAGTAGCTAAATGTAGGCAATTGTGTCTAATATGACACACTATTGATTAAGATTTACTAGGTCCCCTCTCAGCCTATAAAAAGATAGGTTATGCTCATTAGTCGCTTAATCCTATAAAAAGTTACTATATTAAAATAGGTTATAGAGATGAAAATCTAGCATTCTAATAAATTTCTGATTATAAACTAATTAGTCTATTTTTCTTCAAGTGAATGAATGGCTCAAACAGATATGTTTTAATTCCATTGCACATATCGTTTTTGGTGTTTCACAGTTATATATGAATTTGATTGTTCTTGTTTAATTAGTTATTTTTTTGTGGATAATTTTCTATATATACACAAATTATTGATTTTGTGTTAAAGCCCTGTTTTAGGAGGATTATGGATTGGTTGTTCGAGATATGCCCATGCGCTTGCCAAAGTCTGATGAAGATGCTTGCTGTTTCAAAATTCTTGAAGCCATGTGTTTGTTTGAGATAATTTAATATTTTGCCGAAGTCACCTCTCATTGCAACAAACATACCTGGGGTTCTTCACATGTCGAAGCGCTTTTCTCAAAAATATACATGTGATGTTTCTTTGATGACATTGCATTAGGATTCTTATATTTTACCCCGCCGATGTTATGTTGGGATGGCTAAAACAGATAATGACCTTGGAAGATGTGGTTTAGGAACGGGTAGGTGAAGTCATGGATGAAAACGATTCCAAAGTAAGTCGCAATGACTTTGGAAGATGTGGTTGAGGAATGTGTTGATGAAATCCTTGATGAAAACGATTTAAAAAGTTAGTCCATTAGACTTTTTATGTGATTATTTGACAATTGCGAAGCGTAGTGCTTGCTCGTAGTCAAAGTTCATACTTCAGTTTAGATTTATTAGCTTTTCTTGAGCTCCATGAGTATAGGCAGCGTCAGGGCCTTTCAAGACATTGCAAAGAAAACAGGAGTAAAGCCACGCAGTTGCTTGATAAATCAAAGTTAGACTCATTTGGATAAGATTAGAACCGCAAATATGATAGACGGTTGGAGACAGCTATCTAGCCCTTAAATTACGGTTGTATTTGATATGGAGCTCACTCTAGGGCAGCTCTGAAAAATAACACCATCTACACATGTTACTGTGGAACTGCCAATAGCAGGACTTGCACTAAACTAGAAGAGTCACTATGTAGGAATCATTCTCGAATCTAGCAGGTTGCCGTGATTGGGGTTTAGGTCCATTCAAATGCTTATAAGAGACATTGAAGAGTGCTAGAGATGTGAGTTGCATCAACTCTCGAGGGTCTCTCCCGAGAGCTAGTTTTGAGAAAGGTGCAATGCTTCCAAATCTGTAAGTAATGGGAACTGTGAGCATGTTGTTGGAAAAATTGAGAAATTGAAGCTACTTTAGGCTTCCTAGAGAAAAGAGGATGTCTCGACTCAAATTATTTTTAAAAGATCAACAAATGCGAGGTAACCTTGGATCCACTGATTATTGGTCACTCCCATGTATTAATGGTAGGTAAAATGATAAAAATAAATCTATTTCCAAAGTGATTTTTTGAACGTCTTATGATAGTAGCTCTTCAGTATGCTGTAGGATGCAAATTGCGCAATTCCAAAATCTCCATAACCAGAACAAGAATATGCATAATTGAATAGGAAGATTAACGCACCTATTTTGGATCCATCGTTCTTGAAGCATAAGCGAAAAACTGATATTCCCCGCGCAAGTCCTTATTCTCTATTGTCCTCCATATCACAGGCTCAATGAGACGGCCCCCTCACGCTTTAGCATTAGATAAACGCTCATTATATGAGGATACATGTGAGAAATTAGAGTTAAAGGAAATACTTGAGCACTATTTATAGAGTTTCCAACCATGCCTCCTCATTACGTGCTAAACTCAACTCGGCCCACACTAGCCAGCCCCATATTGGACTAATTAGGAAACATTCTATTTCATATTAGACCAACCCAGTTTTACAATTACCGTAAAATGGTAAATTACAATATCAACTAATGTAGTCCATATTAGGAAAACTCTTACATTCTCCCACTTGGACTATATTAATTGAAATTGTATTGTATGTACGCACATTGGTTCAGAGATAATAACAATATAATGGATTCGGTCCATCACCCTTAACGACAGGAGTAATTCCTAACTTGCAATGATATATATTGAATATTTCCAATATAGAATCAGCAAATGTCCTTTGAGATAAATCCAATAAAATTCAATATATATGGCAAGAACAATCCTTACGGATCTCAATACCAAGGACAAAAGACGCCTCAAAGTCACTACTGGTAAGCTAAATATCATGTTCATAGAATATGAGAAAAATAAATTTCCTCCCACTGACCTTGCAGTATATATATATTGAATTATTTTGTTCTAAATTGAACAAAATAACAATACTATGAAACTTTAATAATATTGTCTGGAAACTTGCTTAAAATTATGAATAAGATTTTTAGTTTACACACAAGTTTACTTAAATCATCTGCAACAAAATCCTCCTATTGCACTATTTAGATTTTGTATATATTTGGTGTAACTCTATATAAAAAATAAACTATTAATGACATGTTCACTTTGAAAGAATCTTTAAAAGTACTAAAAAGAAATATTTATTTATTTACTATTAACTATTCATCCCTCTTTCAGAGTGAAAACTTTTAACTACCAGTTTAACTTTAAACTACACAATCTTTCTTTAAAATCTTTTTAGTTTTGTACGCCAATTTGCAACTAATGAACTTGTGATCTTTAGGCAAGTCAGTAAGTCTCCAAACACTATGACGTTTTATAGATTACGTATTGCCCTTTATGGCATTTAATCACATACTTGATTGAAGATAAGAAATAACATTTATATAAGTCGATAAATCAACCATGTAATGGATATTATAGTCATGCGCTCACAAATAAACTATATAGTCTGATAGTATAACTGACCATCTTTCCCTAACAAATTTCCTGAATAAAGCTACAACTACTTCATTTTGCACTTGAGAGGTTCGATAAATTTCATCACAAACTATATTAAGAATAGTATTTTGAACCCCAACAAGTTTAATTTATGGTACAGGAGATTCCATAATTATCTGTATAGGCAAAGACAAATATACAGTACCTCCGTCATACTATTATCCTTAATAGTCTGAGAGCAGCTATCCTCTACAACTATGTCAAACTCTAGAAACTTTACTGTAAGTGATTTCATAATTCTTGTACCTTTTTTAGGGTCATAAAATCAATACCCCTTTGAAAAATTTACGTAAGATACAAAATAGTTCCGAGTGAATTAGAATTGCAATGCACTTAATATTAGATTAGATAACTACCTTTAAATTTAATATGATTCAAGTAATTCACGTCCAGTCCATAACTCAAAAGAAGTTTATGAAACAATTTTGATAAGAAACACATTTTGTATGTGAAAATGTTGTTTTCTAAATATCAGCCCATAGAAGACTGAATAAATTAGTCTTACTAATCATACTCATCATCATATTCATTATGGTGCATTATGCCTTTCGGCCAAATCTTTTTGTTAGGATTTTTGGGCATAGTAAATTAAATTACCACCCCAGAATTTGCCAAGCATTTGACAAATGACCCTTTAAGCTATTTCGCATTATCATACTTACCAAAATACTCACCGCCACTGTTAAGCCTGACAACCTTTAAGACTAATTGTAACTGTTTTATTCTTTATCTCGGTCATTTTCCTTAAATTGAAAACTTTTGAAAACAACATTTTCAATCGTATACGATACGCATATATCATTATGTCTTAAACACAATCTTTGTAGATGTGTCCTAATTTTGGTATTAGACAAGACAAGTCATTAAGGTTTTTATCATCTTTTAGTAGTGCAGTTCATAGGCAAACCATTTTTCAAGTGTTCCTGAATAGAACGCTTTATGAACAGTAAGCAAATTCTATTACTATTTTTTTTAAGCAGCAAATCATATGTCCACTACTCAAAATTTGTAGCAGTAAAAACCGCAATAATAGTGGAGTTATTAATTATAGAAAATGTGACTAAAAAACATGTATATAATTAGCATAATGTGAGCACTATATAACTTGACGTATAAGTACACTTCCAGAGAGTTACACACATAATCATATAATCACATTTGGGCAAAATACATGACATGCAGTTGTACACTCCCCACATGATAGTGATTATGAGAATATATTTCAATTTTCGTGAATTCATCACCTTTGAGCATATAAACCGCTAGGATCAATCACTCCTTCACCACATCATTATGTATCTTTCCATGAACTAATATATAATTACCTCCTTTGGGAGTATGACTACGCATTAGACTAAGAGACATCTCAATCATCATATGAGACCGAAATTTCTCAAATCCAATTAAACGTGCCACTTTGGCGGTCACTACTTAATTGAATCCTTGAAACTCTCTCATACGAGAGATATAAACTTTATTACTCACAGACACCATATACATGTGATTTTAACTTTAGTGATATGGGCAGTAAATCACCAAAATCACATATCATGCTAATAATATCGCTTTATTCATTAATAAAAAACAATCATCTGTATATATATAAAGAACCTGAAAGACAGTCTCCAATGAGATCACAGCAACATGAGAAACTTCTCATAACAGAGAAGAAAGCATTTCTTATGCACACCGATTATAGATTACTAGAACAACATAAAAAGAATGCTGATCTAGAGGATCTTTCACAAATTAACATCAATAACAATACATGGTACACTAGATCGACAGACCTGACAGCTGATCAATTATCCCTCATGAGTTTTATAAGGCAAACATGACTCCAAAGCCAACAGCTAATTATTAGCCAATTTTAAGTAACAAATATCATTGCATCAACTAATGGCCTATAAATTGGGTCAAACCATAGAATCAAATATCTAAACTATAATAGTAGATACTATTGCTCCGTGTAAATGTTGTCATACTCCTTAACTATAAAAAATGTTCAACTTGATGGACCTTAATCAGTGACCAGATGAGTTTAGGTATAATATGCAATAACTTAACTGACATGCATTACCCATATTTAGCAAATGTGTTAATTAGTACAATCAGTATGGTCACAAGTTCTTAAGACGTCCACCATGTAAAGGTTACCAACGTATAAAGGAGTATGCTTGAGCAACAAAAGTTCACCTCAATACATAGCTCAATTACTATTCCATAATGGTTGTATCTCATTAAGCCAGCTTCAATTCAAATAAGTTTAATTTTTATTAATGAATCACACATTTGTAATGTTTATGTGATAACATACCAGTAACCCAACACTTGTATTTCCAAAATCACAGAAAAATACAAGAATGCGCAAAGATACACTAAAAATACGTGTATTTAGGGTTTTGTATGTATTTTCACATCCATAAAACCATCAAACATATAAAATAAATACACCACAAGATAGAAGAGGATCATATGAATCCAATGCCACCAACCACGCACCCATCGGAGCTCCCACGCGCTCGCACACGTCGCCTAAGTGCGAAGCATATGGGGCTCATGTGCAGGCGAAGGGTTCGATCAAAAAACCAATCCGACCGGTGGCGGTTTGATCGTCCAGTCCATCCGCCCCTGGTCCAATCGGTTGATCGGGTCGGGTCGGTGTCCCGGGTCAGGTCGGTCGCCAATCAGGTTAGGTCTGAGTCACTGACGTCAACGTGACGTTAGCACCGGCGTGCATCGCACACGCGAATGACCACGCGTGGGGCGCGTCTCCGATGCCCCAGCAGTGTGTGGCTGCGCATGGGGGCACTTGCAGCTTCCCCCGGCAACGCGCCGCCCACGGATCTCCTCGTCTCGTCGAGCCCAATCCGAATTTGTAATTTAATTTAATTTTTATTTAACAAAAAATCTCGAAAATCACAAATTAGGGCAAAAAATTTATGCATTCGAATTCAAAGGTTATGGAGGCTCTGATACCACATGTAGGATACAAATTGCACAATCCCAAGATCTCCATAACCAGAATAAAAATTTGCATAATTGAATAGAAAGATTAACGCACCTGTTTTGGATCCATCGTTCTTAAAGCGGAAGCAGAAAACTGATGTTCCACACGCAATTCTTCCTCTATTACCCTCCGTATCACTGGCTCAATGAGGCGGCCCCCTCACGCTTTAGCGTTAGGTAAATGCTCTTTATGTGAAGATACATATGAGAAATTATGGTCAGATGAGAGAATTAAGTACTATTTATAGAGTTTCCAATTAGGCCCCCTCATTATAGACTAGGCTCAACTTGGCCCACACTAGCCAGCCCCATATTAGACTAATTAAAAAACCTTCTATCTCACATTAAACCAACCCCGTATTACATCATCATAAAACGGTAAATTACAATATCGACTAATGTAATCCACATTAAGAAAAGTCTTACATATGCTCCATGTAGTTTGAATTATCTCGATGGTCGAAATACTTCTATCGATGAGAGACATCAATTGCAAGCAGTTTAGGGAACTCGAAATGACTTGTAGCTCGATTACTCTTGTCCAAGGTAGTAGCCCAGCCATGATGGAAAAGTTCTTTTGTGAATTTGGTCGCAGTTTGTGAGCATACTTGGTAATAGAACTTGCTGGTTGGTTGTAAATTATTGGGGAATCAAACCACTAAAATCTAGGATTTGAACACAGATGCTGTTGCAGAGTTGAGATAACATCTGATCATTGAAGGCGTTGTCACCAACAAGGTTGCTTGAGATACATCGTGGTGGAATTTGGAGTGGTCTTTGCTGTTGATTGCCTTTGAGTCGCAGATCTCAAGCGCTCTTCATATGAGAGCAATGTGATGTCGCTCAAAGCTGGTGAGGAAGTCCATTTCAATAAACAATTGCGACCAATTTTCCCTACTTATGATTAAGAAACATTCAGGTACTTGCCCATAGATATTGTTGTGGGACAAGTGTAAAACTTGCATATCATCTTGATCTTTTAGGAAATCGAGATAGCTGTTTCAGTTGCATAAATCCAAGCCCAAGAAGTAAAAGTTGTTACTTATGTTGCTCTCGACATTTAATCACAGGTTGTCGTAAGATAGAAAGAGTTATCTCAGATTTTGGTTATACAAGAACGTCGAGGTCAAGGGAGGTGGTTCCAGTTAGACCAAGAAAAAATAGAGATTCTTTAGTTTGGGGATTGTGCTCTGGCCGTACGAATGATTATTCATGAGGCCAATACCAGTCAAATGGATGGGTTTCCCGGCTCCCAGGGAAATTCACCTGTAAAGTGAATCGAATCCAACCCAAAACTAGTGATTTGGATGACAATGTGAATTTCAGCGTGGATACCAGTCAAATGGATGAGTTTTCCCAGCTTTCCTGTCGATGTGGATTTCAATGATATTCTTTGTTGAAACTTTTGAGACTGAGCACATTACTGCTTCTTTCAACATCAACCATTCTTCCTTTTCTGTTTAACTTCTTTGAACTTGAATTCTCCATAGAACCTCTGATTCGTAAGCATTTCATCATTTTCCCTCTCAGCTTGTAAAAGTGTATAAGGCTTTGCTATTGTGGTTTCTTTATGGCCTCGCTTTTGGCAATTGAACGTTTGATTGCCTGTTTGTGCTGGATTGACGTGCATATGGAAAAAATTTCATCTTCTTCTAATGCAGTTATCATTCTTCTGTCAAGTGACATGTGATGGTAAAATTTCATTAGCAAGTTGATATCGCCTTATGATGCTTGTAGCGTAATCAGATCGCCGCCTTCTTTGAGCTAAATTTTAGGTTAAATTCTTTGTAAAAATTGATTATGTTGACTGAACTCTATTATAACAGAAATTTTGCAATTGCTGTCAGCAGCATGGTGGCATATAAATGGAGAAAAGCTATTGGGTGCGTTTGGAAGAGCATCTAGGGAAAGCCTTTCCATTATGCAAAAGGACTTTAGATCAGAGGGTTTTCATGAAATGCAAATAGTATTTGGTAAACACTTTTCTAAGAGTTTTAGTATCCAATCTAAAATTCAATTTTTAAAATGAAAAAAAAAATGGAGAGGAGACTAGATGACTCGCCTGAGGGCCGCGGCTCAGGCCACTCAATAATAAATAGTTACACAAGTTTGACGTAAAAATGCTTCAGTAGATAAGCTTTCTGATTTTAATGTTATAGAACTAGTAATATATAGATAGTTGCACAACTTTTGACGAGGCCAACTCTAGAAAAGACAAATTTATGAATGGGGCAATATAATTTTCTCAGCTTCCCGGTAGTTTTATACATGAATAATTTCTCATCTTGGCAGTGACAAAATGATTTCACTATGCTTGAGACAGCTTTCTAACGGAAGTGATGCTTTGTTGTCGAGTGGGATATGAGTCGCCTGACAGAGCACAAGACATGCACTTTTTTTTTTATCTTGAGGAGTGCTCTTTTCTTCTTTACATGTCAAGATGCTTTTCTCGAAACATTGACAATATGATCTTCGTGATTGCATCGCATTAGGATTCTTATATTGTACCTTACACATGTTATGTTGGGATGGCTGAAACAGACTCTGACTTCGGAAGATGTGGTTGAGGAAATGTGCTGGTGAAATCCTTGACAAAAACAATAATGAAATAAGTCTATCGTCACCTTTTATGTGATGAATTGGCATTTACAGGTTTAGTGCTTCCTAGTAGTCAAAATTCATACTTGAGCTCGGATTTTCTTAGATTTTCTTGAGCTCCATGAATGTTAGGGCCTTTCAAGGCATTGCAAAGAAAAGAGGAGTAAAGCCACGCAGTCGCTTGTTGAATCAAAGTTGGATACAATCTGGATGAGATTAGAAGCACAAACATGACAAGATTGGAGACCCTTCTCTTTAACGGTTGTATTTGATAAGGAACTCATTCAAGGGCAACTCTCACGAATAATGCCTTCTCATGTTATTGTGGAACTGCCAGTAGCGGGGCTTCTACTGAAGTGGAAGAATTCTGAAACTTTGAGTTAACAAATTTGGCTGATTAAGCTAGAGCTGTCGTTTCAATAAAAGCTCTAAGTTATCAAACTTTAAATGGTGCGCATAGCTCGTTGGGATGCTTCAACTATTAGCTTTAGTGGTGCACGCAGAAGTTCAAAATTTGATCCTAAAGCACATTTTGAGGATAAGTACACTAATGGTGCCATAAGTTATGTACGGCGCTCACTTTGGTGCCAAAAGTTTCCATCGGATTACTTAAGTGCCAAAAAATTTGAAAAATGCTCACTTTGGTGTCAATGCCAATCTGATCGGTCGGAAATCCGACGTGACCTTTTTTTATATTAATTTCTTATTCTTATGTGGCTCGCCGGAGAGTCCAGTCAGCGTGTAAACCACCAAACGACGTCGTTTGGCGTCTTAAACCCCAAGTTGAAACCCTAAATCCCCAAATTGAGAGAGAGAGAGAGAGAGAGAGAGAGAGGTCATGGCGGCATTGTCTTCTTCCCCGAAGAACAACACCAGCAGAGAGAGAGAAGCCATGGCGGTATTGTCTTCTTCCCCGAAGAACAACACCAGCAGAGAGAGAGAGAGAGAAGCCATGGTGGCGGCGTCTTCTTCCCCGAAGAATAACACCAGCACCAGCCACTCTTTGAATAGAGCCCAATCCACCATCTCCATCTGCGCCCTCCTTGTTTCCCTCTCACTCCTCGTCTTCTCACTCTCTTTGCACCTTTAACCCCCCTTCTTCCTCCTCCTCCTTTGCCCTCGCCTCCTATTTTCCCATCACTTCTTGGCTGAGCGACGGTGGCCGAGCACGGTGGCCGAGCGACGGTGGTTGAGCACGGTGGCCAAGCAATGGTGGCCGAGCAAGCTAGGTCGGCAAGGATGAACAAAAAAAAAAACTCTAATTTCAATCACAAATGAGCTATATGGCGTCGTTTTTCCCAAGCCATCCACATAGGACGGCAAAACGACGTCGTTTTCTTAAGTAGGACAGAAAACGACGTCGTTTAAAGGGTTTATCGATTTTTTTTTTAAAATATAAAGCCACATAATCATTTTGGCCGGAATTTCTCGCCAGTGGCACCAAAGTGATAGTTTTTTCTCCGATTTGATACTTAAGTGATCCGGCGGAAACTTTTGGCACCAAAGTGAGTGCCGTACACAACTTATGGCACCACTAGTGTACTTATCCCAACATTTTGTTGACAAGTAAACAATTTTTTTTTCTTCTGTGTTCTACTCTTTTTACAAGAATATAACCACACATATATACACCGACGTAAGCCACCCTAGAATCTCCTACAAATCTGGAGATCTCCTACAAATCACTACAAATCAGGAGATCTTCTACAAATCAGAAGATACATATATACAAAGACCTTAAATAGAAAAACTCTCCTATTGAGGCCCTAAATGACAGCTCATGTAAACACTCCCCCTCAAGTAAGTGAGAAAATATCTTTGATACCCAGCTTGACAAGTGAGCTGTGGAATGCCCCGACTCGATACAGCCTTTGTAAGTATGTTTGCCAACTGGTCTTCAGATTTGACAAATGAAAAACTCAACATGTTTAGTGCAGTCATGTTGAATTGGGTTGTGGGAAATCTGAATTGCAGCCTTATTATCGCAAAACAGTTGCATTCCTAACTTAGGTGGAAAACCAAGTTCTATCAACAACTTCTTTAGCCATAAAAGCTCAGATAATCCTTTAGCCATCCCCTAAAACTCGGCTTTAGCACTTGACAAAGCTACTACTTTCTGTTTCTTGCTCCTCCACATAACCAAGTTTCCTCCCACAAATGTGAAGTAGCCTGACGTCAATCTCCTATCCGAGGTATTGCCAGCCCAATCAGCATCCGTAAATCCTTTCACCTCATGGTGATTATTCTTCGCAACGAATAGTCCTTTCCCTGGTGCTGACTTCAAGTAGTGTAAAATCCGAACTACAACATTCATATGATCTTCACTAGGAGCGTGCATAAATTGACTTACAACTCCTACAACATATGCAATGTCAGGCCGATTGTGCGATAGATAAATTAATCTCCCTACCAACCTTTGATATCGGTCCTTATTAGTCGATACCTGATTAGAGAAAACTTCAAGTTTATGATTCTGTACTATAGGGGTATCAGCAGGTTTGCAATCCAACATCCCCACCTTAACCAACAAGTCCAACACATACTTTCGTTGAGATAAGAATATACCCTCCTTTGATATGGCCACTTCAATACCCAAAAAAATATTTCAGGCCCCCTAAGTTCTTCATCTCGAACTCATTTGCCAGTTTCCTTTGAAATTATGTGATCTCCTCAAGGTCATCCCCTGTGATGATCATGTCATCTACGTATATAATCAATACTGTCACTTTGTCATGCTGCCGTTTTAGGAACAACGTATGGTCTGAATTACTTTGAGTGTACCCATACCTTTTCATTGTAGAGCTAAAGCGACCAAACCAAGCTTGTGGTGATTGCTTTAATCCATACAACGACCGCTCGAGTTTACATACCACTTCCGATTTATCAGCACACGCATATCCTAGTGGGATTTCCATGTAGATCTCTTCTTCCAAATCTCCGTGTAAGAATGCATTCTTTACATCAAATTGATTTAAGGGTCAGTCCAAATTTGCTGCAAATGTTAACAATACCCGCACAGTGTTCAGTTTTGCAACTGGAGAGAATGTTTCTTAGTAGTCCACACCATAGGTCTGGGTATATCCCTTTGCTACCAGACGTGCCTTGTACCTCTCAACAAAACCATTTGTTTTATATTTGATGGTGAAGACCCATTTACATCCTACTACCTTCTTTCCCTTCGGTAACTCGACAAGTCTCCAAGTCTTATTTTTCTGTAAAGCCTCCATCTCTTCTTGCATTGCTTGAACCTACTTGGGATCCCTCAATGCCTCTTGTACTCCACTAGGAACTCTACTTATAGAGAAATTTGAGACAAATGCCTTTAAAGGTCCCAACAACTGCTTTGTCAAAACATAATTGGTTATTTGGATTCTTCAACCTTCATTCTTCCACTTATAGTGAGTACCTATTAGGAGCCTTGCCACGATTATGTTTGTCGGGCAATTTATAACAAATAGCTACATCAGTATCAACAGACAAATTCTGTGTGGTAGGAGAACTTACCTCAGGAGTATCCTCAAGAGAATTGTCAGGTACTAAAGAGGGGGTATTTTGAAGTAGAGTGAGCTATTTTTGAGATTGTTTGTGTGTCTCTTGCACCAAATCAACCTAATGATCAGATTCCTTAGTGTACTGCTGCTCATTTTCCGGTGTCCCACCATAATCGTGACCACACCATTGCTGGCCAATCTGCCTGCTGCAGCATGTGAACCCGCTTGTCAACTTGCACCTTACTTATGTGTTACCAGTCCTTATGTCACCAGGTGTTGGCACTGCAGGGTCATTTTTTTTTTTTTAAAGCAAAATTAGCCACAACCCTTGCCATCACACCACATTCCCACCAATTTGTCCTTTCACTAGAAGTCTCCCCTTGAAAGGTACAATTGGGTGTGGGAAAAAATAATTCAGACTCAATGAAGGTGACGTCCATTGTGATGTGGGTTTTCTTGGTAGCCGAATTGTAACAGCAGTATCCTAACTGATGAGTGCCATAACCAATGAAAACACACTTCACTGCACACAGATCGAGTATTGTCCGTTGGTTCTTATGGAGATGGACGTATGCCACACACCCAAACACTTTGGGAGGTAGTGTCATGATGGAAGGAAGAGGAACATAGGATGCAAGTGCTTGAAGTGGGGTCTGAAAGTTCAACACACGAGAGGGCATTCTATTCATCAAATATACCGCTGTAACCACGACGGCATCCCAAAAACGAAATACAACTTGACCACCTATGAGGAGTGCCCTTGCCGTCTCGAGGATATGGCGGTTCTCCCTCTCAGCGACATCATTTTGTTGGGGTGTCCTAGTGCAAGATATTTCATGAATAAGCCCGTGGTCCTGAAAGTAAGCTGTAAGATGTTGGTTAATATATTCCCCACCATTGTCACTACGAAGGACTCGAATTTGAGTCCCAAATTGTGTTGCAATCATCTGATGAAACATACGGAATATTGCTGCCACTTCATCTTTATGCTTCATTAAATAAACCCAGGACATCCGGGTATAATCATCCACAAATGTTACAAACCAATGAATCCCAGATAGAGTAGTAAGTGGTGAAGCGCTCCACACGTCCAAATGAACCAAAGAAAACAGCCCGGTGCTCTTATTAAAACTCAAAGGAAAAGAGACACGATGACTTTTTGCCAAAATACATGTCTCACATTGGAATTTAGTATTTGACAAATTATGAAACAAGTTTGGAAATAAATGTTATAAATACCCAAAAGATGGGTGTCCTAAACGACGATGCCATAACCAAATCGTTTTCTCTTTATTAGTAGACCCACTCCTTGTGTGATGTTTTTGGCCTGCATGAAAGTCATCAACATAGTACAACCCCCTCCCTTTTAGTACCACGACCAATAATCTCCTTCGTGAGGATATCCTGAAATAAGCAAAAAGACGAATACATAAGAACACAACACTTCAAAGCATTAGTGAGTTGGCCAACAAAGAGTAAACGGTTAGACAGAGAGGGCACTAATAAAGTGTGAGCCAATGATAAAGAAGGTGTAAGATCAACATTGCTAGCCCCAGTGACAGGATAACTAGTGCCATTCGCATTATAGATACTTTGTCTTCTTAGAGTGGTGTAGCATATAATATCGTTACAATTGGGTGTCATGTGATCCGTTGCCCCAGAATCAACAATCCACCCCTCCTTGCCACACTGAGAATTACTAACAAGTGCACATCTAGTGTTACCTTTAGGAGTCGCATTAGAAGTATTGGTAGCGTCTACCTACGTACCAAAGAAAGGGGTGAGGTCCCGGTAGCCAATGATGCCTGCCCCGGTCCTATAGCATTTTCTGTCTTTTTCTTGTTCTGCAACTCTTTCCACCAATCCGGATAACCATGCAATTTAAAACATGTATCTTTTGTATGTTTAGTATTACCACAATGAGTACAACCTCCTGGGTGTTGTGGTTTAGCCTTCGAACCTTTGTTAGTCCTCCCTCCACTAGACGTAATATTAGGAGGGACCGTCTGGATAGCTTTGGACTCATTGTTGGCCTCGAGAAAGTGTGAGATAACATTTCCACCACGTGACACCAGGGCTACCGCAGTGCTAGATGGTTCAATTGAAGATAACACAATAGCTTGGCATACATCCTCCCGCCTCACCCTGGCATAGGCTTGCTCCACCGTCGGGAAGGGATGCATCTGTAGAACATCAGCCTTGACTTTGTCAAGGCGGTCATTGAGCCCATCAAGGAAAAGATAAACTCAATATCACGAGGACAAGTAATGGGATTAGGCTGTCGAAAATCAACCTCCGCCATAAACCTTGAAGATCATTATAATACTTTTCAATCGGGCCGCCTGCCTGCTTCAGTCGAGACAAACATCGCTTTAGATCATACACTTGGGAGACATCGGTGCCATCAAAGAACGTAGTAGCCACCGAATCTCGTACTGCCTTTGCTGTTGGGAAACAGATAAAATTTCCAATCAACGCCAGGTCCATGGAATTGATGAGCCATCCTTTAACTGTACTGTCGTCGGTCTTCCACTTCCGAAAATTAGGGTCAGTCGGAAGTGGGGGGGTGGAAATCCCCAATGGTATATTCCAATTTGTCCTTCCTGGAGATATACATCTCGAAAACTTGGGACCAAAGGCCATAATTACGGCCATCCAACTTGACTGCAATTGGTGGGCCGGAGTTTTCAGCATGAGAAGGTAAGGCCTGATGGTGAGTCAAGATTTGTGTCAACTTGGATGTCAAGGTTTCAAGGAGTGCATCAGTAGTGGAAGTCCCTCCCGGAGCCTAATGCAGGACTACAATGCCTTCCGCTGGAGTTTGAGGTATTATCTCGATGGGTGGATTGTCATCCGCCATGAATCCCGACAAATGGTGCAGTCAGCGTGGCAATCCACACAAAACCACCGTGCGGCTATGCCACAGCAAGGAATTCAGATCGTGATCAAAGCACAGAGCCCCTAGATCATTTGCTTTGATACCATGTTGACCAGTAAACAATTTTTTTTCTTCTATGTTCTACTCTTTTTACAAGAATATAACTACATATATATACACCGACGTAAGCCACCCTAGAATCTCCTACAAATAAGGAGATCTCTTACAAATCAGAAGATACATATATACAAAGACCTTAAATAGAAAAACTCTCCTATTGAGGCCTTAATTGACAGCTCATGTTAACACATTTAACATTTATTTGCCAATTTTTGCTTCTCTTTATTTATGGTATTAATTGATTTGCAAGAAATCAAGTTTGTTAATTGGCTCGCTGATAATGGTACATTTAGAACCAGGCCAATTTCCAAAGGCTTTGTAATTCTTTGTGATTTACAACAAAACTCGTTCCCGCACTTTCTCTTTCTACAAAAATAGTAAAAAAGAAGCTAGTACAATAATCAAGTATCACATTTGTGTTGGAGAAAACTTCCTTGCGTATTTTGAAGCTGACAAAATGTTTCCATCAGTCTGGTCTGAAGACTTGCAGACTCTTTCACCAAAGTCTAAAGACCGCCGAACCACCAGACTCAAGATTTAAAGTCTATCTTCATCGACAGTTTCCAGACCGTCGAAGAAGACTTATCTAGAATTGACATTTCTTTAAGGATTCGATTCTATCGACTAAAGAATACCTCTTGGCTGGATATAGCATCTCGGAATCCATTATTCAAATTGAGATTAATTCAAGGATTTTGGATCCGTTGATTGGCGAAGTATACTTGGAAGGTTCTACTTATGGAAACCTAGATCCTGATTGCATGAGCGAGCAAGATTGATGGGCTATCGTCATATTCCTTAAATAACTCAAAATCTCCCTAATTGATTCTGTACAACAGGTAGATTGGAAGAATTCCTTTGGTAAGTGCCAATGGGTATGATGACATGAAGGAGTATATAAGGAAGATGTTCCAGTTATTCGAGTGTGTGCACGATAGAGAAATTCCAAAGTTTGAAGCTCTTTGTTCTTTGTCAATTCAATCATTGAGCGAAAACTTGTACTCAAAAGAGAGTTTATACTTCTGTGAGACCTTGAGGAAGTGTAGCAGAGTCTCTACACTGTGGAATCAAGGAAAGAGCTATACTGTAACAACTCTTTTGATTCTTAGTGAAATCTAGCCGGTGGCTGTCAGTGTGGAAGAGTAGACGTAGGCTTGGACTAAGCCGAACCAGTATAAACCTTGTGTTGTTATTCTCTTCCATAATCTCTTTTACTTTGATCGTAACTCTATTTGATTACTAGAGTCTAATTTCCTTTTCATAATCTATTGTTAAGCAGAGCTGGTTTATAAGTAAAATTATATATCTTACTTTGCAAAATTTGTTTTCACACCTGTTCACCTCCTCTAGGCGCTTGTATTAACTTTCACAATTGATATTAGAGCCTGTATACTCATTTAAGTTAAAGTGTTTTTACTTCAGAGTTAATGATCCATGGCTAGTATGTTGGCTCCAGGTCTAGTTGAAGGGCAAAGCAACACCAGACCACCTTATTTTGATGGAAAGGAATATAACATATGAAAAAACAAGATGAAGGTATTCCTAAGATCAAAGGATCCTCTGGAATGGGACGTGGTAGATAAAGGAATCATTCCTAAGGCTGCAACAGTCTCAAAAAGAGGAAAAGAAGCTGTTGAGTCTAGTGAAATGACTCAAGAAGAGATAACCAAGAGACAAACTCTTGATGCAAAAGTAATTTATTCTTTATATTGTGCATTATCTCCTAATGAATATAACAGAATATCTTCTTGTGAAACAGCTAAAGAAGTCTGGGATAGATTGCACATCACCTATGAAGGAACTGATCGAGTGAAAGAAACCAAAATCAATATTCTGCTCGGTCAATATGAAGCATTTAAGATGAAACCAGGAGAATCTATCACTGACATATTTAGTCGTTTTACAGAAATCGTGAATGGTCTTGAGTATCAAGATCAACCAATCTCTGGACCCATGAAGGTTAACAAGTTACTGCGTGGACTTTCCAAAAATTGGAATCACATAAAGACCTCAATAAAAGAGACACAAAAAATCATGCCACTCTCTGTAGACGAATTGGTTGGCACTCTTCAGTCTTATAAAGTGGAGCGAATCAACGAAGATGAAGATCCCAAAGGTAAGAAATCCATTGCATTAAAATCTAATGATGATTCTGATGTCACAGATTCTGAAAACGATATGGACGATGAAGAGCTTGCTCTCATGATAAGAAGGTTCAGAAAACTGAATAGAAAGGGAAGAAGATTCAATCCGAAGAAACAAAGTTCTCAAAAGCTACAAAATAAATCAGCAGAGGATGATGAATCCAACAAGGATATAATCTGCTTTGAGTGCAAGAAAAATGGACACATCAGACCCAACTGTCTTCTATTGAAGAGAAAGAAAGGAAAAGCTGAGAAATATCGAAAATCACTTAAAGCAGAAATTTGGAGTGATACCGAATGTGAGGAAAGTGATGATAATTACACCAATATTTGTCTCATGGCTCAATCAGACTTAGATTTAGACTCTGAGACAGACTCAGATTCAGACAGTGAAATTGAAATAAGTAATTTAAAAATTCCTACTAAAGTCTTTAAATATATTGATGAATTGTGTCTTAGTCTCAAAACCTCTCTCAAGAGGATTTTTGAACTTAAAAGGGATAATTCTACACTGAAGCAATAAGAATTTGTTTGGAAAGAAAATGTCAAAAGTTTAGATAAATGTGTTATTACTTTGAAATAAAATGCAAACAATCTTTCAAAAGAAAATACATTTTTGAAAAATAATATCTCAAGTATTTCTAAAAGGTTTTCTTTAGGATCTGAGAAATTGGAAAAGATTTTTTCAGCGCAAAGACCTTACTTCAACAAATCAAGTTTGGGAATGACTGCTGAAACCATTCCTCTAATTGATTTTCCTAAGGTAAAGGAAAGAATTAAACAAAGACCTACAAAAGATTCTTACAAAAATCATTTTCAAAAAATTTTTGTAAAACTCGTAAGCCGTAGTGCTCTTAAATGTTTTGAGTGTAACAGCTCAGAACATTTTGAGAAAGAATGTCCTATGGTTTGAAAACCCGTGAGGAAGGTTTGGGCAAAGACCATATATTGCACTAACATCATTGGACCCAAGAAAGTATAGATACCAAAGAAAGATTGAGTTACTTTTTTAAATGCAGGTCACTATCAAGAAAAAAGTTAAATGGTACTTGGATAGTGGATGCTCAAGACATATAACAGGAGACTCAAGTTGTTTCATAAATTTGTGAAAGTTAATGGTGGAAAAATCTCTTTTGGAGGAAATAGCAAAGGCAGAATTGTAGGATACGGAACCGTAAAGATTGGAAGTCTCACGATCAGTAATGTTTCCTTAGTAGAATGACTCAACTACAACTTGCTGAGTATCAGCCAGCTGTGTGACACGGGTTTCAAAATCAACTTTCAAGAAGGAATATATTTAGGAACCAGTAAAGACTCCTCTCAGACTTTCACAGGGCGAAGACATGGAAATATCTATCTCTTGGATATCAAACTAGAAAAATCTCAATGTCTAATCTCAATTCAAGAGGAAGCGAATCTATGGCACAGAAAACTTGGGCATATCAACATGAAGCAAATAGATAAAATCTCAGCAAAGAAGTTTGTTCGTGGATTACCCAAACTGACATACCAAAAATCTGATCTATGCACACCATACGTTTTGAGAAAATAGGTAAGAAATTCATTCAAACCAATTAATCAAGTGTCCACTAATCGTATACTGCATCTCTTGCATATGGATCTCTTTGGACCAACCAGAACTCAGAGCATTGGAGGTAAGAAATATTGCCTAGTAATTGTGGATGATTATTCACGATTCACTTGGGTATATTTCCTAGCAAGTAAGTCTGAAACCTTTTCTTATTTTATAAAATTTGCTAAGAAAGTCCAAAATGAGAAAGGGTATGTTATTTCAAGTATACGGATAGACCATAGATGTGAATTTGAAAATCAAGACTTTGCTAAATTCTATGATGAATCTAGCTTTCAGCATGTGTTCTCTTCACCATATACTTCAAAGCAGAATGGAGTTGTGGAAAGGAAAAATAGGTCGCTGCAGGAAATGACTAGAACTTTTTTAATTGAAAGTAACATTTCTTCTCATTTTTGGGCTGAAGCTGTTTCTACAGCATGCTATATTATCAATAGAGTCTTATTAAGGCCTATTCTGGAGAAAACTCTCTATGAGTTATTCAAAGGAAAGAAGCCAATTGTTTCATATTTTCATGTGTTTGGATGCAAATGCTTTATATTGAAAAATGCAAATGATCGAGTTGGTAAGTTTGAAAAAAGATCAGACGAAGGCATCTTCCTTGGATATTCAACCACCGGCAAAGCTTATAGAGTATTCAACAAAAAAACTCAATCTGTGGAGGAATCGATGAATGTCAAATTTCAAGACTTTATGCAAAATTAATCGATTTAGACTCAACCTAAAGAATCTGAACTTGCTCCAGACTTTACAAAGTCTAAAACTTCAGAAGCAGCTCAGACTTCAGAAGACTAGCAACAAATGATCATTGAAGAATCAGATGAAAAAAAAAAAGATCAACAATCTGACAAATCAACCAGCAACTAGAAGCACAAGTCTAGCCATCCCAAAGAACTCATTATTGGTGACATTAATGAAGGAATTCACACAAGATCCAAAAGACGTAAAGAATCTAGTGCTATGGCTCTTATTTCTGAAGTAGAACCCAAGAGCATAGAATAAGCTTTAAATGATGGCGGATTGAAACTATGCAAGAAGAGCTCAGGCAATTCAGTATCAATGATGTTTGAGAATTGACTCCTAAACTAAAAGGTAAATCTATTATTGGAGTTAAATGGGTTTTCAAAAACAAGATGAACGAGAAAGGAAAAGTCGTAAGGAACAAAGCAAGACTCGTAGCCAAAGGATATACTCAAGAGGAAGGGATAGACTCTGATGAGACTTATGCACTAGTAGTAAGATTAGAAGTAATTAGATTATTACTTGCTTTTACTTATTATAAGAATTTCAGGTTATTCCAAATGGACGTCAAAAGTACTTTCCTAAATGGATTTATTCAAGAGGAAGTCTATCTGGAACAACCACCCAGTTTTGAAAATCCAAGGAAACCAGATTCTGTATTCAGACTAAAAAAAGCGCTATATGGTTTAAAGCAAGCACCTCGAGCTTAGTACGACAGGTTAAGTAAGTTTTTAATTCATAATGGCTTTGTTAAAGGTAAAGTAGATACTACTCTGTTCATTAAAAGAAAAAGCAAAAGCTTTTTACTTGTTCAAATTTATGTTGATGATATTATTTTTGGATCTCCTAATGAAAATCTGTGCAAGAAATTCTCTAAGTCTATGCAGGATGAATTTGAAATGAGTATGATGGGTGAACTAACATTCTTTCTCGGGCTTCAAGTGAAACAATTAAAGGAGGAAACTTTTATTCATCAAGAAAAATATGCTAAAGAACTTGTCAAAAAGTTTGGACTGGAGAATTGCAAAAAGACTGATATACCAATGTCAAGTTCCTTGAAGCTAGATAAAGATGAAGGAGAAAAGAAAGTTGACCAGAAGCTATACATAAGTATCATTTGTTCACTTCTTTATCTTATTGCTTCTAGACCTGACATTCTGTTTAGTGTTTGTATTTGTGCTAGATTTCAATCAGACCCCAAAGAATCTCATTTAAATGCTGCAAAACATATCATCAAATACATTGCTTCAACCTCTAATTTAGGTCTTTTGGTATCCCAAAGAATGAGACTTTACTCTTCTTGGATATTCAGACGCAGACCTAGCAGGATGCAGAATTGATAGAAAGAGCACCTCGGGCACCTGTCAATTGCTTGGTAACAAGACAGTATCTTGGTTTTCGAGGAAGCAAAGTACCGTAGCCCTTTCTACAACAGAAGCAGAGTATGTGACTCTTGAAAGTTGTTGTTCACAAATTCTGTGGATAAAATAACAGCTAAGTGACTTTTAAATTGAAGATTCGTGCATTGAGATCAAATGTGACAACACCAGCGCAATTAATCTCACCAAGAATCCAATTCTTCACTCAAGAGCAAAGCATATAGAGATTCGACATCATTTCATTAGAGATCATGTGCAGAATGGAGAAGTCTCGATTCATTTTATTGATTCAAATAATCAACCGGCGGACATTTTTACAAAGCCTCTAGAAAAAAGTCAATTTGAGGTTATTCGTTCCAGACTCAATATCTTAAAGTCTGAAGAAGTTCAGACTCAGGGCTAAAAAGCTAAAAAGTCTAAAGATTCTCAGACTCAGAAGATCAAGAATCTCGACTGTAAGTTATTTCTATTTTAGAAATTTATCTCTCGAATAAAATCTAGAAAAGGTACGATCATCTATTAATCCATAATTGATTGATGTTATATTTCCCAGTTTTCGTGATTATTGCAATCATTCCTTTTCGAAAAAGAAGTTATTTTTGAAATGACAGTTATCTATTTTTTTTTCAAAAAGGTAGTTATTTAAGGCATTTTTATTTTTCCTTTACGTCGTTCCGTATGCCTCATTTCGACTGCTTTATATATTGTTTGTTTTTCTTGACTCTACACACAAAACCTTAAGAAAGCACAGATCTTCAACTTCTCTTTTCTTCTCTTGTTTAATCCTAGAAAAGTTTTCACCTTTCTTGTGAAACAAGCTTGGAATCTCTCAAAGACTGTGAAGAATGTCGTCTCAAAGAAAGTCTTCAAGGATCACGAACAGGGGACCACAACAAATGCGTGTGGGTCCTACGCATTTTGACCTCACTGAGGAAGAAGAATCTCCTAGACAGCAGTCAAGCCCACAACATTCTCAACAGCGTTTATCTCCTCCATCTAGACCTCAAGATATTGAACATCGAGAAGAGGAAGAAATCATCGAAGATGCAGAACCTGTAAGAACTCAAAAACCCGCTTTTATTTATAAGCTTTACTATGCTTTGAAGAAGAGTGGTACTCCCTTGAACTATATTGATGAATTCTTGAAAGAAAAAGGGTATCGAAATGAAACCCACTTTTTACACACAATGGAATGATTGGGAATTGCTCCTGGGGGGTCAGCAGAAGAAGCATTTGCAAATATCCCAAGCAATCCACGTGTTGGAGGGCTGAGTCAACCTGATGGGAATGATGATGATAAAATGTATACTCATTTTAAGCCTAGATTGGGTGTTGTGGCAAAAATTCGATGCAAAAGGACAGATTTATTTCGCTCGGAGGAACACAAGCGACTATACTCTAAGTTGCTAAAGCGTAGAGTGATCAACCCTAGATATGTGGACTTTGATTTTCTTGATTCTCTAAATGTTAAGCTGCGAGAGAAATTCAATCTTCTTCAACTAGAACGGTTTTGTTCTGAATCGACAGAGGCTCATGCTGAACTCACTGCTTACTTCTATTCTAATATGAGTTTCCTAGATATGAATAGATTCTCTTTCAGTGTTCGAGATCAAGACTATGTAGTTGACATGGATACATTGACTGATGTGATTGGGGTTGAAAGAGGGAAATTCCAACAAATCAGTGTGTCCATTGGATGTGCGACGGTAGCGCTTGTTAAGGATGGAATGGCGGAAGGACGAATTTCATATTTGAGGATGAATGCCTCAAGTATTTTGCTTCACAAGATAGTGATCAACTGCCTCAGACCCAAATTGACTTCTAAGACTGATGTTTCAAACTCGAAGGCAAAGCTGATGTATGCTATTAACACTGGCAAAAAGTTCTCTTCCACACACTATCATGTTTCACATGTACAGAACGATGGTGAAAGACAAGGGCCAACTTCCTTACTCAGCACTTTTCACTAAGTTATTTAGACATTTGAACATTCAGCCTCCCAGGATTCTATGTGTTCGAACATGCGATCAAATGGTGGTGGGACTAAAAATGGTTTCCAAAATGCGTCTTAAGGAACTTAACAAAGCTTTAGAGCGATTCAAGGAGAAAACCCCTGTCAAGACTCACCCAGCCTCTTCGGCTGCAAAACGGAAAGGGAAAGAGCCTATGGTTGCTCCATCCAAGAAAAGAAGTGCACTCATCTTGGAGGATGAAGAGAATGAGGATGATATCACAATTTCTGCTCTTGCATTAAAAAACTTACGTCATTCTATTCCAGAGACAGAGGAGAGATAGGATCAAGATAGAGAAGAGATCGAACAAAGGAGTGAAGAGAGAGAATCATTAGAAAAAGAAGCAGAGGAAGAAAGGATTGCGGAAGAAGAAGAAGGCAGAGGTGAACAAGAGGAAACAAAGCATAAAAAGTACTTCTTACCGCATGAAGGCAATGAAACAAGGGGAGCTGCTGAGAAAAGAGGTACATCTTCAATTGTTGCTACTAGTGAAGGAGTTAGTCGCTCACCTGTATATCCAGAAGACATCTATGCCTCTCAATTCCATGAGGAAGGTCATGAAGTTTCATCGCCAAATCTAAGTGATCGTGCTAACTTGCCATCATCTGCCAATACACCTACTGATCGTGCAGAAGCCAGTACTCAGACTGATAATTCAGCAGACTTTTGCAGAGTGCTTGATGTTCTTATGGAGATGCGAGGTCAAATGCTTTGGGATGCGAAGTTCAGAACTTGTAGAATGCAGGTCAAGCCTCTTCAGTTTCTTTGCATGATCAAATTCATGCCCTTGCTCTTCAAGTTCAAGCAAATGCCGATGGTGAAGATGTAGCTCAACTGAAGAAGGATTTGAAAAAGCTGGAAGGGATTGTCCAGTCAATGGGAGATTTCCAGCTTGTTCGTGTTCTAAAGCAATCCTAATTCCATTCTCTTTTTGTCTCTACCTTTTTAATACTAACAAAAAGGGGAAGAGATGTTGCAGATTTGAGATTTAACTCTTGATTTTTTGATTGACTTTACTTTACTTTTGTTTGGTTTGGTTGTGGTTGTGACTGGATTTGGATTGTTTGTTTATCTTAAGCTTTGAGGGTATTTCATGGCAGAAATAGCTGTTTATTTACAAGACTAACTTATTTCCTATGGATGCAGATTTAATGCTGTCTTTGCTAAGCCAATTATCTTTTGTGAAATATCCATGTTTGCTTGAGTATTGTTTTGCAGGTTAAAGATATCCAAATTTGCAGGAAATTTTTGTCGCCATCAAAAAGAAGGAGATTGTTGGAGAAAACTTCCTTGCGTATTTTGAAACTGACAAAACATTTCCATCAGTCTGGTCTGAAGACTTGCAGACTCTTTCACCAAAGTCTGAAGACCGCCGAACCACCAGACTCAAGATTTAAAGTCTATCCTCATTGACAGTTTCTAGACCGTCAAAGAAGACTTATCCAGAATTGAGCATTTCTTTAAGGATTCGATTCTATCGACTAAAAAAGACCTCTTGGCTGGATATAGCATCTTGGAATCCATTATTCAAATTTAGATTAATTCAGGGATTTTGGATCCATTGATTGGCAAAGTATACTTGGAAGGTTCTACTTATAGAAACCTAGATCCTGATTATATGGGCGAGCAAGATTGGTGGGCTATCGTCATATTCCTTAAATAACTCGAAATCTCCCTAATTGATTATGTCCAACGGGTAGATTGGAAGAATTCCTTTAGTAAGTGCCAACGGGTATGATGGCATGAAGGAGTATATAAGGAAGATGTTCCAGTTATTCGAGTGTGTGCACGATAGAGAAATTCCAAAGTTTGAAGCTCTTTGTTCTTTGTCAATTCAATCATTGAGCGAAAACTTATACTCAAAAGAGAGTTTATACTTCTGTGAGACCTTGAGGAAGTGTAGCAGAGTCTCTACACTGTGGAATCAAGGAAAGAACTATATTGTAACAACACTTTTGATTCTTAATAAAATCCAGCCGGTGGGCTATCAGTGCAGAAGAGTGGACGTAGGCTTGGACTAAGCCGAGCCACTATAAACCTTGTGTTCTTATTCTTTTCCCTAATCTCTTTTACTTTGATCGTAACTCTATTTGATTACTAGAGTCTAATTTCCTTTTCATAATCTATTGTTAAGCAGAGCTGGTTTATAAATAAAATTATATATCTTACTTTGCAAAATTTGTTTTTGCACCTATTCACCCCCTCTAGGTGCTCGTACTAGCTTTCACAATTTGAACTCGACATCTATTTCCATAAGCCACAAAAATTTCTTAGTCTACATAATCAAAATTTGCTATGTTACAAGATCTTATTCTCTGTGATATTTTGGGTATGATAGGAGAAAATTGAGAGGAAAACGGGCTACATAACAATGTGATCAAGGAGATTATTTGATGTTGATGCTAACGCGGCCATCGATCAGTTCTCAGAAGGGCTAAATATCAAAATACCATAGGCACATCGTCGCTTTAACCTGAGGTTTATACTAGAGATTTTTCATTGCTTATATCTTCCTGAGCTTTGGTTTCCTTTTCCATTTATCTCTGCTTTAAGTAAAACTATCCTTTCAAACACAGCATGAGATTTAGAGTTTCGAACTTTCAAGGGGAAATCCGTGACATCCTGATTTTTCCAATTCTGTTTTCAAGTGAATGAGTAGGGCTTTTCATCGACGCACCTATAGCTTTTTTCTCTGAGTTGGCCACTCATAAGTTAACTAGTCTATCAGGTGAAGCCGTTAAAGAATATAAACGCAATTGACTTGAGGATTCGACCAGAAACCGACTACTCGACCATACTAATCTGCAAGGGTCAATACAGCACTGTCAAAATTGATTAGAGATCAGAGATAAGTCGATTCAACTGAGATATGTGATTAGTGTGTGGGTGGTTCCACCTGATGGCAAAATTCTCGTCGAACGACACTGGACTGATTATTATGTCTTTTCTATACCCCGTGTCCGTATTTGAAACCTCGAGATTTATACAACAATCAAGAGTCGCCTATGAGTCGAAAATGTACATTGTGACTTGAAAATAATCAACCACAAGTCAAATGCGCCAAAAATTCCTAAAAACTACCCTGTAGATTAGGACGTGCTAAAATCTCACCAGATTGAAATTAACGTAAAATTGAACCGAATTTCAAAAATTAGAAGTTCTGTCATGTCATAAATCATTTTAGGAACGTCAACTCATCCTCTGAAAATTTTTCTGCAAACTGAGATTTTCGGCAAAAAATCAAAATATGGTTATTTTGGATCGGGAAATTCGTATGTTATTTTGGATCGGGAAATTCGTATGCCCGCTTTTGGTCGCATTTTTGGGATACGGAGTCAGTTTAATTGACAAGGAAAAATGTAGATTTAAGTGAGGACACCTTGAATGAAATTATAGGCTTTGAATTGAGCTCAACTAGTTGAGAATTGAATGGAATTGAAGACTTTGAAGGCCAAATGCACAAAATTCGTATGCCATGGGGGAGGAACATTTTGGACTACTTCAATGGTAGTCCAAAATGTAAATGCAATTGACTTGAGGATTCGACCGTAAAACCGACTACTCGACCATACTAATGCAAGGGTCAATACAAAGCCTTTGTCAAAATTGATTAGAGATCAGAGATAGGTCGATTCAACTAAGATATGTGATCAGTGTGTGGGTGATTCCACCTGTTGGCAAAATTCTCGTCGAACGACACTCGACTGATTATTATGTCTTTTCTATACCCTGTGTCCGTATTTGAAACCTCGAGATTTATACAACAATCAAGAGTCGCCTATGAGTCGAAAATGTACATTGTGACTTGAAAATAATCAACCACAAGTCAAATGCACCAAAAATTCCTAAAAACTACCCTGTAGATTAGGACGTGCTAAAATCTCACCAGATTGAAATTAACGTAAAATTGAACCGAATTTCAAAATTAGAAGTTCTGTCATGTCATAAATCATTTTAGGAACGTCAACTCATCCTCTGAAAATTTTTCTGCAAACTGAGATTTTCGGCAAAAAATCAAAATATGGTTATTTTGGATCGGGAAATTCGTATGTTATTTTGGATCGGGAAATTCGTATGCCCGCTTTTGGTCGCATTTTTGGGATACAAGTCAGTTTAATTGACAAGGAAAAATGTAGATTTAAGTGAGGACACCTTGAATGAAATTATAGGCTTTGAATTGAGCTCAACTAGTTGAGAATTGAATGGAATTGAAGACTTTGAAGGCCAAATGCACAAAATTCGTATGCCATGGGGGAGGAACATTTTGGACTACTTCAATGGTAGTCCAAAATGTAAACGCAATTGACTTGAGGATTCGACCGAAACCGACTACTCGACCATACTAATCTGCAAGGGTCAATACAAAGCCTTTGTCAAAATTGATTAGAGATCGAGATAGGTTGATTCAACGAGATATGTGATCGGTGTGTGGGTGATTCCACCGATGGCAGAATTCTCGTCGAACGACACTTTGGACTCGATTATTATGTCTTTTCTATACCCCGTGTCCGTATTTGAAACCTCGAGATTTATACAACAATCAAGAGTCGCCTATGAGTCGAAAATGTACATTGTGACTTGAAAATAATCAACCACAAGTCAAATGCGCCAAAAATTCCTAAAAACTACCCCGTAGATTATGACGTGCTAAAATCTCACCAGATTGAAATTAACGTAAAATTGAACCGAATTTCAAAAATTAGAAGTTCTGTCATGTCATAAATCATTTTAGGAACGTCAACTCATCCTCTGAAAATTTTTCTACAAACTGAGATTTTCGGCAAAAAATCAAAATATGGTTATTTTGGATCGGGAAATTCGTATGTTATTTTGGATCGGGAAATTCGTATGCCCGCTTTTGGTCGCATTTTTGGGATACAAGTCAGTTTAATTGACAAGGAAAAATGTAGATTTAAGTGAGGACACCTTGAATGAAATTATAGGCTTTGAATTGAGCTCAACTAGTTGAGAATTGAATGGAATTGAAGACTTTGAAGGCCAAATGCACAAAATTCGTATGCCATGGGGGGAGGAACATTTTGGACTACTTCAATGGTAGTCCAAAATGTAAACGCAATTGACTTGAGGATTCGACCAGAAACCGACTACTCGACCATACTAATCTGCAAGGGTCAATACAAAGACTTTGTCAAAATTGATTAGAGATCGAGATAGGTTGATTCAACCGAGATATGTGATCGTGTGTGGGTGATTCCACGATGGCGGGAGAATTCTCGTCGAACGACACTTTGGACTGATTATTATGTCTTTTCTATACCCTGTGTCCGTATTTGAAACCTCGAGATTTATACAACAATCAAGAGTCGCCTATGAGTCGAAAATGTACATTGTGACTTGAAAATAATCAACCACAAGTCAAATGCGCCAAAAATTCCTAAAAACTACCCCTGTAGATTATGACGTGCTAAAATCTCACCAGATTGAAATTAACGTAAAATTGAACCGAATTTCAAAAATTAGAAGTTCTGTCATGTCATAAATCATTTTAGGAACGTCAACTCATCCTCTGAAAATTTTTCTACAAACTGAGATTTTCGGCAAAAAATCAAAATATGGTTATTTTGGATCGGGAAATTCGTATGTTATTTTGGATCGGGAAATTCGTATGCCCGCTTTTGGTCGCATTTTTGGGATACAAGTCAGTTTAATTGACAAGGAAAATGTAGATTTAAGTGAGGACACCTTGAATGAAATTATAGGCTTTGAATTGAGCTCAACTAGTTGAGAATTGAATGGAATTGAAGACTTTGAAGGCCAAATGCACAAAATTCGTATGCCATGGGGGGAGGAATATTTTGGACTACTTCAATGGTAGTCCAAAATGTAAACGCAATTGACTTGAGGATTCGACCAGAAACCGACTACTCGACCATACTAATGCGCAAGGGTCAATACAGACTTTGTCAAAATTGATTAGAGATCGAGATAGGTTGATTCAAGGCGAGATATGTGATCGGTGTGTGGGTGATTCCACCGATGGCAGAATTCTCGTCGAACGACACTTTGGACTGATTATTATGTCTTTTCTATACCCTGTGTCCGTATTTGAAACCTCGAGATTTATACAACAATCAAGAGTCGCCTATGAGTCGAAAATGTACATTGTGACTTGAAAATAATCAACCACAAGTCAAATGCGCCAAAAATTCCTAAAAACTACCCTGTAGATTATGACGTGCTAAAATCTCACCAGATTGAAATTAACGTAAAATTGAACCGAATTTCAAAAATTAGAAGTTCTGTCATGTCATAAATCATTTTAGGAACGTCAACTCATCCTCTGAAAATTTTTCTACAAACTGAGATTTTCGGCAAAAAATCAAAATATGGTTATTTTGGATCGGGAAATTCGTATGTTATTTTGGATCGGGAAATTCGTATGCCCGCTTTTGGTCGCATTTTTGGGATACAAGTCAGTTTAATTGACAAGGAAAAATGTAGATTTAAGTGAGGACACCTTGAATGAAATTATAGGCTTTGAATTGAGCTCAACTAGTTGAGAATTGAATGGAATTGAAGACTTTGAAGGCCAAATGCACAAAATTCGTATGCCATGGGGGGAGGAACATTTTGGACTACTTCAATGGTAGTCCAAAATGTAAATGCAATTGACTTGAGGATTCGACCAGAAACCGACTACTCGACCATACTAATCTGCAAGGGTCAATACAGCACTGTCAAAATTGATTAGAGATCAGAGATAGGTCGATTCAGGCGAGATATGTGATCGGTGTGTGGGTGATTCCACTGTTGGCAAAATTCTCGTCGAACGACCTTTGGACTGATTATTATGTCTTTTCTATACCCCTGTGTCCGCATTTGAAACCTCGAGATTTATATAACAACTAAGAGTCGCTATGAGTTGAAGATGTACATTGTGGCTTGAAAATAATCAACCACAAGTCAAATACGCCAAAAATTTCTAAAAGCTATCCGATAGATTAGGACGTGCTAAAATCACGCCAGGTTGAAATTAATCGTGAAATTGAATCCGATTTCAGAAATTAGAAGTTCTATCATGTCACAAGTCATTTTAGGAACGTCGACTCATCCTCTGAATATTTTTCTACAAACCGAGATTTTCGGCAAAAAATCAAAATATGGTTATTTTGGATCGGGAAATTCGTATGTTATTTTGGATCGGGAAATTCGTATGCCCGCTTTTGGTCGCATTTTTGGGATACAAGTCAGTTTAATTGACAAGGAAAAATGTAGATTTAAGTGAGGACACCTTGAATGAAATTATAGGCTTTGAATTGAGCTCAACTAGTTGAGAATTGAATGGAATTGAAGACTTTGAAGGCCAAATGCACAAAATTCGTATGCCATGGGGAGGAACATTTTGGACTACTTCAATGGTAGTCCAAAATGTAAACGCAATTGACTTGAGGATTCGACCGAAACCGACTACTCGACCATACTAATCTGCAAGGGTCAATACAAAGACTTTGTCAAAATTGATTAGAGATCGAGATAGGTTGATTCAACCGAGATATGTGATCGGTGTGTGGGTGATTCCACCTCGATGGCGGGAATTCTCGTCGAACGACACTGGACTGATTATTATGTCTTTTCTATACCCTGTGTCCGTATTTGAAACCTCGAGATTTATACAACAATCAAGAGTCGCCTATGAGTCGAAAATGTACATTGTGACTTGAAAATAATCAACCACAAGTCAAATGCGCCAAAAATTCCTAAAAACTACCCTGTAGATTATGACGTGCTAAAATCTCACCAGATTGAAATTAACGTAAAATTGAACCGAATTTCAAAAATTAGAAGTTCTGTCATGTCATAAATCATTTTAGGAACGTCAACTCATCCTCTGAAAATTTTTCTACAAACTGAGATTTTCGGCAAAAAATCAAAATATGGTTATTTTGGATCGGGAAATTCGTATGTTATTTTGGATCGGGAAATTCGTATGCCCGCTTTTGGTCGCATTTTGGGATACAAGTCAGTTTAATTGACAAGGAAAAATGTAGATTTAAGTGAGGACACCTTGAATGAAATTATAGGCTTTGAATTGAGCTCAACTAGTTGAGAATTGAATGGAATTGAAGACTTTGAAGGCCAAATGCACAAAATTCGTATGCCATGGGGGAGGAACATTTTGGACTACTTCAATGGTAGTCCAAAATGTAAACGCAATTGACTTGAGGATTCGACCAGAAACCGACTACTCGACCATACTAATCTGCAAGGGTCAATACAGCACTGTCAAAATTGATTAGAGATCAGAGATAGGTTGATTCAACTGAGATATGTGATCAGTGTGTGGGTGATTCCACCTGATGGCAGAATTCTCGTCGAACGACACTGGACTGATTATTATGTCTTTTCTATACCCTGTGTCCGTATTTGAAACCTCGAGATTTATACAACAATCAAGAGTCGCCTATGAGTCGAAAATGTACATTGTGACTTGAAAATAATCAACCACAAGTCAAATGCGCCAAAAATTCCTAAAAACTACCCCTGTAGATTATGACGTGCTAAAATCTCACCAGATTGAAATTAACGTAAAATTGAACCGAATTTCAAAATTAGAAGTTCTGTCATGTCATAAATCATTTTAGGAACGTCAACTCATCCTCTGAAAATTTTTCTACAAACTGAGATTTTCGGCAAAAAATCAAAATATGGTTATTTTGGATCGGGAAATTCGTATGTTATTTTGGATCGGGAAATTCGTATGCCCGCTTTTGGTCGCATTTTTGGGATACAAGTCAGTTTAATTGACAAGGAAAAATGTAGATTTAAGTGAGGACACCTTGAATGAAATTATAGGCTTTGAATTGAGCTCAACTAGTTGAGAATTGAATGGAATTGAAGACTTTGAAGGCCAAATGCACAAAATTCGTATGCCATGGGGGAGGAACATTTTGGACTACTTCAATGGTAGTCCAAAATGTAAACGCAATTGACTTGAGGATTCGACCGAAAACCGACTACTCGACCATACTAATCTGCAAGGGTCAATACAAAGCCTTTGTCAAAATTGATTAGAGATCGGAGATAGGTTGATTCAGGCGAGATATGTGATCGTGTGTGGGTGATTCCACGATGGCAGAATTCTCGTCGAACGACACCTTTGGACTGATTATTATGTCTTTTCTATACCCCGTGTCCGTATTTGAAACCTCGAGATTTATACAACAATCAAGAGTCGCCTATGAGTCGAAAATGTACATTGTGACTTGAAAATAATCAACCACAAGTCAAATGCGCCAAAAATTCCTAAAAACTACCCGTAGATTATGACGTGCTAAAATCTCACCAGATTGAAATTAACGTAAAATTGAACCGAATTTCAAAAATTAGAAGTTCTGTCATGTCATAAATCATTTTAGGAACGTCAACTCATCCTCTGAAAATTTTTCTACAAACTGAGATTTTCGGCAAAAAATCAAAATATGGTTATTTTGGATCGGGAAATTCGTATGTTATTTTGGATCGGGAAATTCGTATGCCCGCTTTTGGTCGCATTTTTGGGATACAAGTCAGTTTAATTGACAAGGAAAATGTAGATTTAAGTGAGGACACCTTGAATGAAATTATAGGCTTTGAATTGAGCTCAACTAGTTGAGAATTGAATGGAATTGAAGACTTTGAAGGCCAAATGCACAAAATTCGTATGCCATGGGGGGAGGAACATTTTGGACTACTTCAATGGTAGTCCAAAATGTAAACGCAATTGACTTGAGGATTCGACCGTAAAACCGACTACTCGACCATACTAATCTGCAAGGGTCAATACAGACTTTGTCAAAATTGATTAGAGATCAGAGATAGGTTGATTCAACTGAGATATGTGATCAGTGTGTGGGTGATTCCACCTGATGGCAGAATTCTCGTCGAACGACACTGGACTGATTATTATGTCTTTTCTATACCCTGTGTCCGTATTTGAAACCTCGAGATTTATACAACAATCAAGAGTCGCCTATGAGTCGAAAATGTACATTGTGACTTGAAAATAATCAACCACAAGTCAAATGCGCCAAAAATTCCTAAAAACTACCCTGTAGATTATGACGTGCTAAAATCTCACCAGATTGAAATTAACGTAAAATTGAACCGAATTTCAAAAATTAGAAGTTCTGTCATGTCATAAATCATTTTAGGAACGTCAACTCATCCTCTGAAAATTTTTCTACAAACTGAGATTTTCGGCAAAAAATCAAAATATGGTTATTTTGGATCGGGAAATTCGTATGTTATTTTGGATCGGGAAATTCGTATGCCCGCTTTTGGTCGCATTTTTGGGATACAAGTCAGTTTAATTGACAAGGAAAAATGTAGATTTAAGTGAGGACACCTTGAATGAAATTATAGGCTTTGAATTGAGCTCAACTAGTTGAGAATTGAATGGAATTGAAGACTTTGAAGGCCAAATGCACAAAATTCGTATGCCATGGGGGAGGAACATTTTGGACTACTTCAATGGTAGTCCAAAATGTAAACGCAATTGACTTGAGGATTCGACCAGAAACCGACTACTCGACCATACTAATCTGCAAGGGTCAATACAGCACTGTCAAAATTGATTAGAGATCAGAGATAGGTTGATTCAAGCGAGATATGTGATCGTGTGTGGGTGATTCCACCGATGGCAGAATTCTCGTCGAACGACACTTTGGACTGATTATTATGTCTTTTCTATACCCCGTGTCCGTATTTGAAACCTCGAGATTTATACAACAATCAAGAGTCGCCTATGAGTCGAAAATGTACATTGTGACTTGAAAATAATCAACCACAAGTCAAATGCGCCAAAAATTCCTAAAAACTACCCCGTAGATTATGACGTGCTAAAATCTCACCAGATTGAAATTAACGTAAAATTGAACCGAATTTCAAAAATTAGAAGTTCTGTCATGTCATAAATCATTTTAGGAACGTCAACTCATCCTCTGAAAATTTTTCTACAAACTGAGATTTTCGGCAAAAAATCAAAATATGGTTATTTTGGATCGGGAAATTCGTATGTTATTTTGGATCGGGAAATTCGTATGCCCGCTTTTGGTCGCATTTTTGGGATACAAGTCAGTTTAATTGACAAGGAAAAATGTAGATTTAAGTGAGGACACCTTGAATGAAATTATAGGCTTTGAATTGAGCTCAACTAGTTGAGAATTGAATGGAATTGAAGACTTTGAAGGCCAAATGCACAAAATTCGTATGCCATGGGGGAGGAACATTTTGGACTACTTCAATGGTAGTCCAAAATGTAAACGCAATTGACTTGAGGATTCGACCGAGAAACCGACTACTCGACCATACTAATCGCAAGGGTCAATACAAAGACTTGTCAAAATTGATTAGAGATCGAGATAGGTTGATTCAACCGAGATATGTGATCGGTGTGTGGGTGATTCCACGATGGCGAGAATTCTCGTCGAACGACACTTTGGACTGATTATTATGTCTTTTCTATACCCCGTGTCCGTATTTGAAACCTCGAGATTTATACAACAATCAAGAGTCGCCTATGAGTCGAAAATGTACATTGTGACTTGAAAATAATCAACCACAAGTCAAATGCGCCAAAAATTCCTAAAAACTACCCCGTAGATTATGACGTGCTAAAATCTCACCAGATTGAAATTAACGTAAAATTGAACCGAATTTCAAAAATTAGAAGTTCTGTCATGTCATAAATCATTTTAGGAACGTCAACTCATCCTCTGAAAATTTTTCTGCAAACTGAGATTTTCGGCAAAAAATCAAAATATGGTTATTTTGGATCGGGAAATTCGTATGTTATTTTGGATCGGGAAATTCGTATGCCCGCTTTTGGTCGCATTTTTGGGATACAAGTCAGTTTAATTGACAAGGAAAAATGTAGATTTAAGTGAGGACACCTTGAATGAAATTATAGGCTTTGAATTGAGCTCAACTAGTTGAGAATTGAATGGAATTGAAGACTTTGAAGGCCTGGCTTCATGAGGAAGATTGAGGAGAGAGAATGGCTAAGGATGAAAGCTAATGGCTGGTGAGGGCTTGTGAGATAGAAATTGGACAAGTGTTGAACCTTGGAAGGCCACTTGGAGTCCCCCTCTTCAGCAGAGCTTCTTCCTCCTTAAAACCCACCTTTCTCCATTGTTGAGGTCCCTTGGAAGCTCAAGAGAACCAGAGAAAACCAAGTAGACCAGCCCCCTCCACCGTCACATGCCCGCAAGCCACCGTCGACCTCTTTTCCCCCTCTGTTTTCTCTTCTACTAGTTTCTACTCCAGCTGACCTTTCTCCAAATATTTGAGTTAAAAGTTGTTTTCCTATTAGAATTAGCTCACACTCCACCCACCATTGTCTTCAGCACATCCAAACCGTACGGAGGAGCTCGACCTCGTGCTGAACGGAGCCGCCAGTCGTCCTATCCACCGGCGAGAAGCTGCCGCTTGCTGGACCGCTTGGAGTCCGCCCGATTTCGCTTGTTTCACATTTTCTTCGTTTTTCCTCCCATTCTGACCATTCCTCCACCCATACCAACCACTAGCAAGTCCCCCTTGACCCCTAGGTGCCGCCGGTTTCCGGCCACCCACTCGGCGAAGCTTCAATCAGCCCTTCCTCGCCGTTCAGCCACTGGTTCTCTCTCTGCAGTTCAGCCAAGAACAAAAGCAAAAAACCAGCAAGCCATGAGGTCTTCGTGGCCCGTTTTCAAGCCCTTCCCGGCCTCGGTTGGTGTCACCGCTAAGAGGTTTGTCGCCCACCTTGGCGTCGCCGTCACCATGGACTCATCGAAATGCTAAACCAGTGAGTTTACTCACTAAATCTTGCTTAGGAGGTTAATAATGCTTAGGGGTTGTTTAGATTAGGCTAAACATGGTTAGGTGGTTAGATTAGTTTAGTTAATTGTTAATTAGATTAAGGGATGTAATTAGTTTAGTGGATAATTAAGGCTAATTAGGTGATTAAACTAGTGTAATCTTAATTATGCCCTTAATTAATTATTTTAAATTAATTAATTATTTCGAATTTATAAATATTATTTTGTTAAATTATATTAGTATAATATATTATTTATTTATTTATTTTCGGAATATATTTAATTATTTATTATTTTCCTGAAATTATACCGAGATAGCCGGTTATCGGAATTTTGTGCTGACTACTGTGGTGTGTACAATTTATGCATTTGATTGATGGATTGTGCAAATTGAGTGATAATTGTGAAAATATGTTATTTATTCAGAAAGTCTCAGGTGTCAGGTTTTGACACCGAAAATGGATTTTAAGTACTATATCTAATAGTGAGGTTTGAAAAAGGAAAGGTATTAGTTTTTCTGATTCGAATTGACCGTATACCCACACACAACTACTTTTTCAATATTTTTAATATGAAGAAAATAGACCAGGATCACTATTTTAATTGAGGCATTTGAGTGCAATGCACGGTGTCCTAGGCCGAGATTGAATGGTCATGTGTTGGTTAAAAGAACCCATCCCCGAATTGAATTGGATGGACGTTACCCTATATGGGATATCTAGACAATAGGTTCGGGTCGCAGTAGATTCTAGACCTATGCTCCTTTGGGAAAGTCGTCTATGAGAGACGTAGCCATGCTCAATGAGGAAGAGATGATGCCTGGCTCCTCCAGTAGACCGCCGAACTTCAAGTAGGTCGTACCCTAGAGGGGCGAAATTAACAATTGGAATGCATGATTGATTGAGTTAATAAGGTGTTTCAATTGTTGTGTGCATGACCTATATGCACTATGATATGAACTGTACTAATGTGCAAGAAAGAACTGAGGTGAGGTAAGTTCTCAGTATGGTGTGGTTAGGCCACCCTTGAGTGTATTTCCTTCCTAATAGGGGTTTAAGGGGTGAACTTGCCGAGACATTGTCTCACCCCGTCGTGGGCTTATCTTTTCAGGTCCATAGTAAGTGGTTGTGGAGGACCGAAGCCCCAGAGTTTGTGGAGGTGGAGTCTAAAGGATCGGTGTTTGTATCCAACTAGTATGTCATAGGACAGTTTCTTTTTTAGAGCCGACCATTTGTAGACTTTGACCAGACTTGTTTTGTAACTAAACCTCGTTGTCTATAAAAGTTGGTTTTTGTGAAATGTTGCCCTACTTTCCTATCCCATGCTATTTGTTGTCATGGGTTTATTGTTTCACTTCCGAATGTGCATTAAAATCAATGGGTTAGCGACGCATCCTGGGAAGTCACATATTTGTATCGATCGCAGTGGGATGTGCGCACGCTCAAAGTTCGGGGCGTGACAAAATCTCTAGTTAAAGCTGTGCTAAAGCATGCTTGGGATGGGGCTATATATATGATATGTGGAGGGAGAGAAATGATGTGTTGCGAGATCATGTTGTTCCTCAGATTGTTCAAGTTATCGAGTGCGTTGTTTTCTCTGTCATTCAAGCTGTGTTGCAGGAAAGGATATCGTTCTTGAATGATGCAGATAAAGCTTTGTGTTCCAGATGGGGCATTGAGCTATAGTGGATATGAGCAAGTTTGATTTTGGGCTTGGGAGAATTTACGTGATTTTTTTAAAGGCCTGTGAGCATTGATTTGTGTGATGTTGACCTGCTTGTAAGTGTTTGGTGCCATTGTTGTGATATCGGGCTTGGATTTGAGCTTGGTCCACCCAGTTTACCTCATAGGTTGAGCAATGAAAGGATTGACAAAAATGTTTATCTAGACTAAATAAAACCAAAATAATCAACGACGTGAGAGTTCTAGATATGCTAATCCTCCACTGATCTTCATAATCTTAATGTATAAAACATCATGTACATATGATTAAATTTCATACACGGCTCATGTTTTCCCTGATAAATGGAAAGAAAATTGACGGGTCAAAAAACTGGAAGGATAATAAAGAAAGAACCTAACTTTAGGAAAAGCTATTTAAGTGGCTTTTGGTCTTTGCCCCATACGTGGAGAACTATTATCATTGAACTTAACTTTTAGTTAACATTAAATAACCCCACCATGATGCGCAATGATCGCGGCAGAAAGTTAAAACATCCACAATTTGTTCCACAAACTTAACCACATTGGTTTAGTTGGGTAATCCTACGAGGATACTAATTTATTAAGAAAAGCAATTATTATTTGATTGTAGATATATTCGAAGAGGAATAGAGGACTATTGCACTTAATGTGAATTATAATTAATCGAGTGGTCAAAGGATTCCATAAGTCCGATTATCATTGGAAGAAGAAAACAAATAAATAAATAACAATGCTAACCTGGTTGATGGCCGTGGAACGTGCACGTTCCACAACGTGCGACGGACGACAACCGCGAGGAACAACGTATGCATGGGGAGACGACTTGCACATGGATGAAGCAAAAAACATAACCACGACCCTCTGAGCGCATATGAGAATGCAAGAATGCCTTCTCTCTTTATCTAAAGCCACTTTCTTTTCCCCACGATAAGATAAAAGTGTGTTGGACAACACTTTTACCATGGAAAAACAGGGTTTTGACGGAAAATATGAGAGCGTGGTCATCAAGAGTTGGTTCACGTCGGGAAAGTGATATGATCTGATTCTTGCTTTTCACGTTCCACCAAGTCCAGCACAATTGAGTTCACACAATAATTATTAAAAAATAAAAAATAAATAGGATGACAGTTCAATTGCCAAAGATTCCTTCAATTCTGCCAAAAATCAGATATTTTGGCTTCCATATTTCCATTTAACAAGATTTTTGTTGTTTTTAAGTCTCTGTGGATGATGGACGGCTTGCGACCATTATGCAGATTAATCCAAACCTGCAATTCTTGCAAAATCTCCTATAACTATGCCAATGCGAAGGAGCAAAAAGTGATAATAGTGGACATCTCATAGCACAATATAAACTCCCTCTGTGAGTTCAATTCCCATCCCTACCGCTAATAAACTCACATGTACGCTGAAGTGCGAAATGGGATCGCATCAAATCCTCGGCGCCCCAAACAATTCTGCAGGACTTTCCACATGCACTTTAAAATATTTCAAAGACCTGCATAGACTCTGTGGTGAAAGGAAAAAGAGAACTCCCGGAAATCACAATAAAGATTCCTCGGTTATAATGCAAGGTGATTCCATAATTGCTTATCCTAATCTTTGGAGATTGTTGATCTTGATTATGCTTGGGTTGACGGGGAAGGGGATGGCCTCCCATTGGGGCCACTTTGTTTATGAAATCATCGCATACAAATTTCTATATCTCACCCTCCGAGCTAGCTAGGTTCTACATCCTCCTCTGAATTCTTTCATCATTGCCCAGTTATTGTTTAATATTCATTTGCCAAATACTAGTGGGCATGTAAGGGTATTTGACATGCCAATTATGCATACTAGTAACTTAGTAATTAAGTGGATTTATGTTGTGTACGTTTAGCTGTATGAAATGGTCACTTCAACTTTGAATTAAACCAAAAAAAAAAAAAAAACAAAAAAAATATATATATATATATATATATATATATATATAAATATATTTGGTATAGGTGTACTTATGCTGCATTGTAATTATGGTTTGAAGTATTACAATTTGTTTTCTTGGCAATACATATTTTAAAGTTACAACGTCTTAAATTTGTGTGAGGCAATTTTTTAAAAAGTTGTTGCAGGTTATTGTAACACTAGAATGTTTGACAAACGCTTTATCAAACTTAAAGATATTAGAGATTTAAAGTATTTGTCAATTAAAATGATATCTTAACGGAAAAAATTCATAAATGACAACCCTCTTCCAAAACTTACCTATCAGATAGTAGTGACTAGAATCATGCATATTTTTTAAATGGAAAATGTCGCTTCGGGCCTGACTAATATATACTTGTATGAAGAACCAGAGAAAACTTTCGGGTGGCGAGACACATACCCAAGAAACACCAACCTTGACAATCAAGCAAAGCAAACAGGTAACCAGAGTGACGTCATTTCAAGAAGACTTTGACTTCTTAGCATTTATAATCGAGTGTAACTCTAGGCATTGTCCTCGAGCCATTGTATCTTTTATTTGCCTTTTTTGCGCATTCGTAGCTATATAATATATAACAAGCACTTTAATAAACCTGAAAATAATTGTCGCCTTATCATAAAATCCACAATAATTAACTTTGAGAAACATTGATGAGAAATATTAATCTCAAGTACTCTTCTATTATACATGCTTGGACGTAATCCAAATAATATATTTAGGTTTGTGTATGTGGGTCAAACAAATTTTGTTGGCTTTTATTTGCTCTTTTATTTAAAAAGACATTCTCACCATATTTCCAGTTTTAATCCTTCTTCTTCTGCATTAATTCCTTTACTATCCACAAAATCATACCTGAGAGTCAAGTCTCTAAGGACTTTGACCCAAACGGAGTTAGGCCCCACTCCAAGTGTTTCTCCTTCACTACCCACAATTGGCTTTGGCAAAATATGAGACCAAGTATTGCATAGACTTAGGGTGCATTTGGTAACCATTCTATTACTTAGAATAATTTTTTTTTATCAAAAATGATTATTTTTATTTTATTTCAGGAACAATTTTTAAGCATTTTAATGCGTATGGTAATATTCAAAATTTCTATTCCTAGAATAGAATTGCATTTGCTACCATTTTTAAAATTTCTAATCCAAACCATTCTCTTTTAATTTTTTAAATAATTTTATTACTTTTTTATTTTTTATTATTTTCTTTTTTTTTTCTTTTCCTTCTCTTCTTCTTCAAACTTTGGCATGTTGTCGACCGCGAGATGATCGATGGTCGACTAGACGAGGGTTGGTGATCTCGTTGGAGTGTCGACAGCCCCCAGTGAGGTCGTGCCTCATTGACTGAGCCTCAATGACAACTAGGCAAGGCTCGATCGAGCCATTGCTGGGTGATGTCGAGCTTGCCCAGCCGCCAGCGGGGCTTGACCTCATCGGGCCACTGCAAGGTCAGCCTCGCTTCACCTAGCTAGGCAAGGCTTGCCAATGGCTGGGGGAGGCCCAGGCGAGGACCGCCTAGCCACCGATGAGGCAGCGAGGCCAAGCCTCTGCCAAGTGTCGCCCAGCCAAGTGAGGCTTGCCAGCGGCTGGGCGAGTCTCGCCTGGCTAAGCAATGCTCATCGGTGATCGGGGGAGGCCCGGGAAAGGCTTGCCTAGCCACTAGTGAGGCAGAGCCTCATCGGTGGTTGGGCGAGCCTCCGATGAGCTTGTCAAAGCTCACCCAACTGGTCGCCGGCAATCAGCAGTGGTGGACAGCGGCGGTGGCAACGGCTGATGGTGGCAACAAGGGAAGAAGAAGAGAAAAGAGAAAAGAGAAAAAATGAATTTGGATTGGCTTGACTTTGGAATTGTTCCCGGGAATAAATGATTAACTTCTTTTTATTTCTCAATTCTACTCCAAATCCATTCCTGGGAACAAATTTATTCTCGGGAATAAAAAATTTATCAAATAGATTTTTGTTCCAATTCTAATCCCGAGAATAAAAGAACAGAAATTTTTATTATTTTGCTAGTTGTCAAATGCGCCATTATTAGTTTACTAAATCAAACCAATGCATTCACGAACTTGTGAGACCCAAATTGGACGCATTAGAAAACACGAGTTTCCATGCAGTTTCTGCAAAATTTCGTTCACCACATCACTTATAGACAGAGTCGATGCAATATTTTGTCGAAGCCATAAGATTTCCATGGTTCTCGACTTTGAGGAAGGATGGCATGGCAGGTCGCGGGTTAGGTAAATCATGAATAACCTATCGTCTATTGAGCAGAAAAAATCCGTCATCCAAAATTATTCTAGGATGCTGAGAGTAGTTCAACAGATTTCATTAGTATAATGAAATATTTGATGTTGATTTTAAGGCAGCCATCAATCAGATTGTTCAATTTATCGAGTGGGTCGTTTTCTGTGTCATTCAAGCTGTAATGCAGGAAAGGATCTCGGTTTTGACTGATGCAAATTAAAGCTCTGTATTCCAGAAGGGGCATTGAGCTGTAATGGATATGAGCAAGTTTGATTTTGGGCTTGCGAGACATTTTGTGATTTTTTTATAAGCCTGTGAGTATTGGTTTTTGTGGTGTTGACCGACTTGTAAAGATTTGGTACCATTGTTGTGAAATCGGGCTTAATTTTGAGCTTGGTCCACCCATTTTACCTCATAGGTTGGGCAATGAAAGGATTAAAAAAAAAATGTTTATCTCGACTAAACAAAACCAAAATAATCAATGACGTGAGTATTCTAGACGTGCTAATCGTCCACTGATCTTGATAATTTTGATGTATAAACCATCATGTACATATTATTAACTTTCATATACTGCTCATGTTTGCCCTGATAAATGAAAAGAAAAATCTAGTAAGATTATGAAGAAAGAACCTAACTTGAGGAAAAGCTATTTAATTGGATTTTGGTCTTTCCCCCGTACGTGGAGAACTATTATCATCGAACTTAACTTTTAAGTTCTGTTCATTTTACATAAAATAATTTCTAGGGAAATGTTTTTAGGATTTTTTGGCATTCAATTCATGGAAAATAAACTAGTCAAGGAAAACATTTTATGCTATTGGAAAAAACACATTTTTAAAAGGGGAGAAAATACTCAACTTTTCATATTGTAGGAAACATTTTTCATAACTTCTTTCACCTCACTTTCTTCTATCAAACACATTTTCATTTTTTTTTATGTTTTCTTTTTTATTTTTAAAAATCAATATTTTAATTATTTTTTTTTTCTTCTTCTTTCGGACTAATTGCCAGCCATGGCGATAGTCAGCGACCGGCAATAGGCCGGCGCAAGCCTAATTGTTATCTGGTGAGCTCGAGCCTCACTAAATTATGGCAAGGCACGTGAGGCTTAGCCTCGCCTAATCCTAGCAAGTTGGAGCTTGCCTGAGACTAGATCAAGCGACCTCTAGTGAAGCCCAAGCTTGCCCAATTTGCCTTAGGTGAGCCATTAGCTCACTGGCCTCAGTGGAGCGCGAGCTCGTTTGGATCGACCAAGCCTCAAGCTTGACGACCTATGTCTTGGCTGATCGCCAAGCAACTGGCTATCGCTGAGGCACATGGCGGTGGAGGAAGGAGGAGGAAGAAGGAAGGAAAAGAATAGGGAAAAAAGAAAAAGTTTTAAAATAATAAAAATTCGATTTTGTAAAAATAAAAAATAATTAAAAATTCAATTGTTTAAATAAAAAGTAATTAAAAATTCAATTGTTTATATATATAAAAATTTAAATTATTTTTTTGGTAGATTAAAAAATAAAATTCTTTTTTGTAATTTTTCATAAAAAATAAAATCTGATACCGAACGATGAAAAATATTTGTCACTTTATTTATGAGTTTCAACCGAACACTAGAAAATATCATCATTCTCCTGAAAAATGGCTTCCTAGAAATTTTTTTAAAAAAATATAATATTTTCCGCAAAACGAATAGAGACTTTGTTAACGTTAAATAACCCCACCATGATACGCAATGATCACGGTGGAAAGTAAAAAAATCCAAAATTTGTTCCACAAATTTAACCACATTAGTTAAGTTGGGTAACTGTTACAAGGATACTAATCTATGAAGAATAGCAATTATTATTTGATGCTTGTAGGAATATTCGAATAGAAAGAGAGGACTATCGCACCTAATTTGAATTTTAATTAATCGAGCGGTCGAAGGATTCCATAAGTCCGATTATCATTGGAAGAAAACGAATAAACAAATAACAATGCTAACCTGGTTGATGGCCGCGGAACGTGCACGTTCCACAACGTGCGACGGACGACAACCGCGAAGAACAACGTATGCATGGGGAGACGACTTGCACATGGATGAAGCAAAAAGCAGAACCGCGACCTCTTGAATACATATAAGAATGCCTTTTCTCCTTTTTGAAAGTCACTTTCTTTTCCTCTTACTAGGTTTTCGTACGATAAGATAAAGTGTGTTAGACAATATTTTTGCCATGGGAAAACAGACTTTTGACTAAGAATATGAAAGCGTGGTCATCAAGAATTGGTTCATGTTGGAAAAGTGATGATGATCTAATTTCTTGCTTTTCACATTCCACCAAGTCTAGCATAATTGAGTTCACAAGACAATCATTAACTAAACAAAAAAAAAAAATTAGAATACCAATTCAATTGCCAAAGATTCCTTCAATTCTGCCAAAAATCAGATATTCTGGCTTCCATGTTTCCATTTGACAGGATGTTTGTTGTTTTTAAGTCTCTGTGGATGATGGAGGGCTTGCGACCATTATGCAGATTAATCCAAACCTGCAATCCTTGCAAAATATCATATTATTTTGTCAATGCAAAGGAGCAAAAGTGGTAGTAGTGGGCATCTCATAACGCAATATAAACTCCCTATATAAGTTGAATCCCTATCCCCACCGCCAATAAACTCACATGTATGCTGAAGGACAAAATGGGGTGGCATCAAACCCTTGGCCTCCCAAGCAATTATGCAGGCCTTTCTACAAGCACTTCATGTAGGTCTTTGATATATTTTTAATTTTTCCTTAAAATTGAAGCTAGACTAGACTCTGTGGTGTAAAAAGAGAAAAAAACTCCCGGAAATCACGATAAAGATTTTCCGGTTATAATGGAAGGTGATTCCATAATAGCTAATCCTAATCTTTGGCGATTGTTGATCTTGATTGTATGCTTGGGTTGACGAGGAAGGGGACTGCCGCTCATTGGGGCCGCTTGGTTTTGGTATATGTATCATGTTTTATGAAATGATCGCATACAAATTTTTATATCTCGCCCTTAGAATTAGCTAGGTTCTACTTCATCCACTGAATTATTTCATCATTGCAGAGTTATAGTTTAATATTCATTTGCCAAATACTAGTGGGCATATAAGGGTAATTGACTTGCCAATTATGCATACTAGTAACTTAGTAATCAAGTGGATTTATGTTGTGTGTTTAGCAGTATGCAATAGTCTCTTCAGCTTTGAATTGAACTAATTAAAACTAAAATATACCTGGTAGAGGTGAAGATGTGCTGCATTGTAAATATAGTTTAAAGTATTACGATTTGTTTATTTGGTAATACATATTTTAAAATTACAACATTTTGAAATTGTGTGAGGCAGTTTTTCTAAAGTTCTTATAAGTTATTGTAACAGTTAAATATTTGACAAATACTTTATTAAACTTAAAGATAGTAGAGATTCAAAGTATTTATGAGACCCATACCGGCCCCACCAAAAAACACGAGTTTCCATGTAGTTTCTGCATAATTTTGTTCACCACATAAAGACAGAGTCGATACAATATTTTGTCACATGACTTTCGTGGTTCTCGGGACTTGAATTGGTGGAACGCCTATGACGGGTCGCTGATTAAGTCACTCACGAATACTTTATCGTCTATTGAGCAAAAAAAATCCATCATCCTAATGTCACGGACTGAATTCTCTTGAACACTCGTATCTTTATAAGGGGAGCTTTATGGCAGATACAGAAGGAATGATACAATTGATTTGTAGTAATGGCATTAGGGCGTTTGTGCTAAAAGTTTTAGGACAGAATGGTGAAGAGTGAGTGATACAGAAGGCGGGGCTGACCACCAGTGCGCAAACTGGTGAGGAGCTTATGCCGCTTTCCTAATAAAGTCACGGCAAACCGAAACCAGTTATTCTATCTAAGTGTTATGCATGTCTCGCCTAAGAGACTAGATGTTTGATCTAAACTGAATATGGTATGATCCGGTACAAGGATGTGATTCACCATACTATTCTTAGGAACAACTATATAAAAAAAGGCTAGTCTAGTGTTCACAGTTCATTAGGCATCACACAAGTTATTATGCGGCCGAGAATTAAGCAGCCCATGACACGAGCTTATTCTAGGATGCTGAGAGTAGTTAAACAGATTACATTCGAATAAGAAGTTGCCGACATATTTATACATAGTTTTAGATGGAAGACTTACGTTGGAAGGCTATATAAATTGGCTCCCTATCCCAACCATCAATAAGTTGCCTTAAAATTGAAGCTAGACTAGACTCAATGGAAGGGAAAAGCAAGCTCCCGGAAATTACGATAAAGACTTGTGTCTTTTTTACTAGACCATGTCTCTTTTCTTTTCCCTTACTAGAGAAGACTTTGCCAATGCAATCACACTTTCAAAGAGCTATATAAGTTGAAGCACTCCCCCACCATTTAACTCAGATGCACGCAAAGGTGAAAAATGGAGTGGCATCAAATCCTTGGCCTCCTCTATTTCCTCTTTTTCCTACATTCCTCCCTTCCCTTTGCCTCGTTCCTTTGCCCTCCTGACCAGCACGATGCCTTGCTCAATTTTAAGAATTCCTTCGCACTTGATAGTGAGTCATCGCGGACTTGTGAAGAGGATTACTATGTGACATCTTATCCAAAGACAAACTCATGGAACAAGGGTGTAGATTGCTGCTTGTGGGATGGTGTCACTTGTGACAATGTCACCGGTAACATCATCGGTCTCGATCTTACTTGTAGTTGGCTTTATGGTAGTCTCCATTCCAATAGCTCCATCTTTCTCCTTCGCCATCTTCAGAGTCTCAACCTTTTTGGTAATAACTTTGATGATTCACCCATTTCGCCTAACCTAAGTATATTTGTAAATATGACTCATCTAAATCTCTCTCGTTCACAATTTCGTGGAACTATTCCAAGTGAAATCTCTCTCCTCTCCAAGTTGGTGTCACTTGATCTCTCATTTTGTCCTCTTCAGTTGGAAAACTCTATCTTGACAATGCTTGTTCAGAATTTAACATCACTTAGAAAGCTTGCTCTCCATAGTGTGGGCATGTCCACGGTTTCACCAAAGTCCTTCACGAATTTTTCTTCTTTGACACATTTAAGTGTTATTGATTGTTATTTAGGGGGGATAGTTCCAGACACTTTTTTCCAATTACCAAGCCTTACATATCTCGATATGAGTGACAATTATGGCTTGTCTGGGATTCTTCCCAAATTCAATTGGACTAGTCCTCTTGAGTCCTTATCTCTCTTAAATACAAACTTCTCGGGAGAAATACCTGAATCAATTGGTGACGTGAAGAATTTAACCGTTTTAGATCTTACCAATTGCAAATTCACAGGACTCATCCCCTCATTTCTAGGGAATCTCAAGCAACTTCAATTTCTAGATCTTTCATATAATAACTTTAGTGGGGTTGTAGAGTTTGATAACTTTACGAACACTGAATTGAAGCATGCATTCCCGATGCTTAAAGTGTTGGAATTGTCTTCTTGCAACCTTACCAAGTTTCCCTATTTCTTGCATTCGTTGAGAAGATTAACATACTTAGACCTCTCTTCCAATAGTATTAGCGGGGAAATACCAAAGTGGTTTTGGGAAATAAGCCTTGATACATTGGAACATCTAGATCTTTCTCAAAACCTTCTAGAGGGAGGTATACCACAATTGCACTGGAAGCTATTGTCGCATATAGGCCTTTGGGAGAACTCTTTCCAAGGACTACTCCCAATACCTTCACCTTCTCTATCTTACTTTCATGCCCAAGACAATGGTTTCACCGGTAAGATCGACTCTTCAATTTGTCAATTGAGTTCACTCTTGGAATTAGATTTGTCTAACAATCATCTCTTTGGAAATATACCCCTATGTTTTGGTAATATGACCAATCTTGTGAACCTAGACTTGAGTAGCAATAACTTACAAGGGCCATTACCACAAGTCAAATCTACGAACTTATCATGGCTGAATCTCAGTCACAACGAGTTCGGTGATACCTTCCCACATTGGCTAGAAGCACCAAATTTGCAAAGCTTTGATTTGCAATCCAACAAACTTCATGGTAGGATCAACATCACTGCCTTTGCACTCACCTTTCCTGCTCTTCATTCTTTATCCATTTCCAACAACCATTTTACTGGTTTGTGGCCTACAGAGGATTTCTCAAACACCTCATTGTTCGTAATAGACTTGTCCAACAATAATTTTGGAGGCCCAATTCCACTTCCATCTCCTATCACATATTATTATTCTATTGCAAGTAATAATATGACAGGAAAGATCCCTCCATGGTTCTGCAATGCCACCCACCTCAATATCGTCATCTTTTCAAACAATGACTTAAGAGGTAGCTTGCCTTGGTGCTTTACAAATTTAAGCACATCTCTATCAGTTTTGAACTTGCGAAAGAATCATCTTGAGGGCACAATTCTTCAATTATTTACTTTGACAAATGAGTTGACAACTCTTGACTTGAGTCAAAATCGATTTGAAGGCACATTGCCCCGATCCCTTGTCAAATGTAAGTATTTGGAAGTTTTGGATCTTAGTAACAATCAGATAGAGGATACGTTTCCGACATGGTTGGGCACACTCCAAGAGCTAAAAGTTCTCGTTTTGAGGTCCAACAATTTTAAGGATTTTTTGAATATTTCCAAGGGAGCTCACCTCTTTCCCAAGTTACACATTTTGGACCTCTCCAACAATAACTTTGGCGGTCCCTTGCCATCCAACTTGATTATGAACCTTGAAGCCATGATGAATAGTGAAAATGGGCAAGAAAAATCACTGTACATGACCTCATCCAGATCATTGATTTATGAAGATTCCATTACCGTGACCATGAAAGGGCTAGAGATTGAGCTAGTCAAGATCTTGACCTTCTTCACAACCATTGACTTGTCATGCAACTCTTTCCAAGGGGATATCCCGGGAGTCATTGGACATCTTCACTCTCTCATAGGGCTCAACTTTTCTCATAACCACATTACTGGTTCCATCCCTCTTACTCTAGTGAACTTGATTAATCTTGAATGGCTTGATCTTTCTTCAAACAAGCTCAATGGGGGAATTCCTACAAAATTGGGAGATTTGGCATTCCTTGGGTACTTAAACCTCTCAATGAATCAACTCACTGGACAAATTCCTCAAGACAAGCAATTGAGCACATTTTCAAGCAACTCATTTGGTGGGAATCTAGGCTTATGTGGAATGCCATTGCCAAAAGCATGCCCTGACAATGCTCAACGTCTGCAACCATCGCCCTCATCAGCTTTTGATTATGAAGGGCATAAGGATTGGTTCAAACAGAAAGCAGTGTGGATAGGCTATGCATCTGGAATCGTAATTGGGATTTCCATAACATACATTGCATTTGAAATAGGAAGGCCTAAATGGCTCTCGCGAGTTGTGAGAATGCTGGAGAGAAAAGCAGCCGAGTGGATGGAAAAGCCAAAGTGGAAGGCCATCAAATTTTATGGACAATGAAATTGTTTGAGGAGTTGCCTCTTTAAATTGTGCTATGTAGATTCACTGCATAAAGATATCATAAAAGCAGTTTGCAATGTCATTTTTCTTATAGAGGCTTGTTTCTAATGTCATCTCTTATTGTTTTTTGGTGCAAATATTTATGTAATTGAGAAGATGAATATTGAGTTTTGTTAAGCACACAACTTTAAAACTAATGAAGCGAAAATATAAAAATAGCAAGTGCCATTAACGTTCCCAAATGTATTTTCCATCTTCCCATATGTGTAGCTTTTATTCCATGAAGAGTAAGAAGTGAAGAATTAACTCATTCAGCCAAAGTTGTAAATAAATTAATCAGCCAAGGAAATAATGTCCTTAAGAGTAAATACTAAATTTTTTAAAGTTGGTCAGTAGTGAATTGTGGACTGTAAGCTGCTATACATGAACTCTGATAGTAATCGGTGCAGATCCATCGGGTAAGATTCAGTGCCATTACCTTGGGAATATATGCATACTTTGGAGCTGTTGGCACCCAAAATTGTCTAATTCGGGAGTAGACAAGAGCAAAGCAAGCCCAGTGTGCGAGAATCCATGGATAATGGGCTGGAAAGCTAGCAATCAACAGCGAAGGTTTCGAATGGTGCGACAGTAGAACTTCTCGAAACGAGTGAAATAAGAACCAAATTAGTTATGGGAATCGGCACTAGCGAGAATATAGGGCGAAGCAGTTATCAACAATGAGGTGAAGCTTCCGAAAATTTTAAAATATCTAAATGGTAACGGATAAAGAATAGTTACCCATAGATTATCACTATAAATAATCGAGAAGGCATCAATGTAAGGGACCTTTTGCCAAAATTGATAATCGAACACCTGTTTTCCTTTGCTATATTTTCTTTTATCGCACTTTTACATTCAATCATACCTTTATTTTTTTTTCCTGTTTTCTTGCATTTACGTTTGCCTGTGATTTAGACAAGTTGCTTCTTTTCTGGAGCGACATAGAACCCATTTCAAACAATAAAGCCGAAGTTTTGCCCCTTCGATGAAAGATCTTTGTCGAGGGAACTTGTCACGCTCCGAACCTCAAACGCGCGCACATCTCTCGGTGGTCGACTAAATTGCAACGTTCTCAAGACGCGTTGCTGACCCAAACGAATCATGCACAAGCAGAAGTGAAATGCTAACCCCTGACAACAAACAACATGGGATAGAAAAACAGGACAACCAAATTTTACAAACACACTTATATAAACAAGCAGGTCAGCCTTACAAGGTTATATACAAAGTCATAGCCTTAAAAGGACTACCTAACCAACCCTACCCCGGACCCTATCTATTTGGGATCCAGGTCTACCACAACACCGTCAAGGGGGTCAGCTACCCCCTCACCCACAACGGCGGGTATGTCGAAACCCTGAAGGGGACCTTTCCATATCCCATTAGGCCCATAACAAAACCACGACCTGAATCGATGAGGTATCAACTATGGTAGCCCTCATCGACCAAGATAGTGGTCACGATGAGCTCATGGAGCCAGGGACTCCCAAGGATATGGACATCGGTACTATGCTCAGTATATCCCCACGGCTGTCCAAAACAAACCAGATGGGCCTCCATCTAGGGACCTGAAAAGATTAAACCCACAACGGGATGAGATAATATTTCAACAAGTCTACGCCCTAAATCCCGATTTGGAAGGAAATACCCCTAGAAGTAGTTTAACCACACAACCAATGAGACTCACCTCGTCTCAGTTCCTTTCTGCATATCAATACAGTTCATATAACAGATATATGTAGTAATCACACTCAACATTTGGAACGCCTCACTTCACATTTTAATTAATCACAAGGGTCTCGATTATAAGGCCAAATCGTTATGACACGTTCTATTCCGTGCCACACAATTTTGTCCCATAATCAGGCGTGTCAATTTGAATCATCCGTGCGTCCCAATTGATTACGACCCAACGGCCACGGTTGACTCAACAGTCAATGGTCTTCTGGCATAGCCGAGCATCGTCTCGTGCCATTGAGCACGGCAACGTCTACATCTAGATGGCATTCCACATAAGAGCATCGGTCCAGCCTCCACTACAACCGGCATCCATTGACTTGGGACATTCCCGAAGGAGCATCGTCCGGCATAATAGCTCGTGATGGATTCTCATATCGATCACACACACATCCAATCCTAGCCAAGGATATCGTGCTTTGCACGCAAATTTCTCAATTAAAATAATATATTTGGCATATTTTTTTCATATTAAAAACACCTAGTAAAATAATTGTGTGTAGGTACACGGTCAGATCAAACTAGAAAAATTGATATCCTCTTTTTTAAAATCTCAATATTTGATATAGTACTTAAAAATGTTTTTGGCGTCAGAAACCGACACTTGGGATTTTTTTCTAATTAAATACCAAAATCCATATTTTTGAAGTAATAAATAAAAAATTCACCAATCAAGACTCAATTTACACAAACTAATTGCACCACGACAATCGGCATGAAATTCTAACAACCAGCTATCTCGATATAATTTCCGAAAAATATTAAATAATTAAATAAATTACAAAATTAATTAAATAAATGCCTAATAATTAGATAAATGCCTAATTAAGCCAAATACACTAATCTAACCACCTAATTAGACCTAAATAAATAATTTACTAAGCTAGATAAATCCTACGATCTAATTAACCCTTAACTAAACTAATCTAACTAATAAGCCTAATTAACCAACTAAACCACTAAATAAACTAAACTAACCACATAAACCAATCTTAAGCTAATATAATCCTCCACTAAGCATAATTAACCCTCTAAGCAAGGTTTAGCAAGTAAACTCACCAGATTAGCGAGCTAATGAGTTCGCGGCGACGGCAACGCAGAGGCGAGCGAGACTCGAGCCTATGGTAACACCCAATAAGGCTTGAAAGGACCTGAAAAAAGGCCCAATAGCTCACTGCTAGAGCTGGGCTTCTGATTCTCCTTGGCTGCTGGAAGGGGCTGGTCGAGTGGCTAGGACGGCGTGAAACAGGCCAAGCGAGGCAGTGGCGCGAGTAGGGGTTAACAACGAAACTAAGCGGCGAAGGTAGCGGCTCAAGGACGCGATGGAGATGGCTAGGCGAATGGCGACAAGCAGCTGTAGGCGTCGCTTGACTGAATGGTGCAGGAGACAAGTGGACTGGAGGGTAGCGACGGGCAGCAGTTCGCTGGATCGAACTGGCGTTGGACCGGCGTTACTGGCTGGTTCACGTCTAGGATGATGGAGAGGGCTAGTGGTTGGTTTTTCTAGCTCTGGAAATGGAGATCTTCAGCAACAATGGAGGAGAAGCTGAGGTAGAAGGAGAGCTGCTGCTTCAAGGGAGACAAAGGCCACCAAAGTCAACAAATAATATCTCAAACACTTGAGTGTTGCCCCCACCATCTTCAACCTCATCCATAGCCCAATTTCCTCTCTCAAATCTTCCATAGCAAGCCAACAGGGTACTGAAATGTTGCAGCCCCCCTCATGGCTACGAATTTTGTGCATTTCCCCTTCAATTGAACTCAATCCACCTCAATTGGCCTCAAATTAAATAGCCAAAATGCCAAGGAGGAAGTCCACACTCAATTCTACTATTTTCCTCGCCAATTGATCCATCTTGAATGCCAAAAATTCACCCAATTTGGCCTATCCGAATTTCCCAATCCAATTTCACCAAATCTCGATTTTTCACCGAAAATCCGGGCTCACCGAAAATTCTTCAAAGGAAAATCGACGTTCCTAAAATAAATCGTGACATAACAAAACTTTCAATTTCTGAAATCGAGTCCAATTTCGTAATTAATTTCAACCGGATGCGATTTTAGCGTGACCTAACCCATCGGGTAGCTTTTAGGAATTTTTAGCGCATTTGACCCGTGATCGATCATTTTCGAGCCACATTGTACATCTTCGACTCAAACGAAGTAAAAAGAACCCATTTGGCATGGAGCTGCTGTAGTTTTGTCCTTCTACTTTGCAAAAAAAAACCAGATCATAGGGAGGTATCTGACGGAGGAAACCCTGACCGTTTGAGGCAGTCGACCGGATCGAGCTCTATCTGATTTAGTGAGTGCTCAGCGATAGCCTCCACCCCCGAGCATGGGGAGGAAGAGAGCCAAAGTTGGGGTGGATTGAGCGCCACCCTTTTTCCCCCCACACGTTATCATCGGTATATTTGGCTAGTCAAATAAAAAGAAACTGAGATAGTCAAATAGAAAGAAACTAAGATGGTCACTTCCCACTTAAGCACTGAATATTCTGTGAGGAACTAGAACCTCTGAGATCTTGCAAGGACAAGGACCAACTTCATAAGGTCCCCAGACAAAAATATATTCACTTCGAGATTGACATAATCAACAGTAACTAGTTCTGCCGTTCAGTCTTAATTTCTAGTTCGACCTCCATGAGAAGGATGAAAAAAAATGTTTCTTTCTCGCTGATGGTGCCCATCTTGACCCTCAAGCACTACTATGTACAACATAATCCGACACAGTTACCGGAACCAAATTGTGATTCTGCAGGGCTATCTTCAATTTTTAAACATTGAATGGAAACTTCCTGAATTGTATGTACCTTCATAGAAAGACAATTTACTGGATCTGAGAAGAGAGGCGAAAAATCCAAATGTGCAAAGATGAAGGGCTCCCACCAGATCAGTTATCAGTTATATCATCGGTATATGTGCCAGAAGATATTTAAGAAGATGGTTTTGCTATTACCATCGTCTGTCTCACTTTTAGAAATGATTCATTCATCTTCCTCCAAAGTGTGCCTACTCACTTTGACATGCTCCCCATTGAAATGGATGTACTTCCACTTACATTGGTATCTTTTAAGAAACAGCTTTCGCTTTTCTTCTAGACCAAGTCTCCCAAAGGCACGTGCTATTCTCCTGACAGTATCTTCATCTGGCCTCACACCCAACTCTTCCATGTCCGCAAAGACCTTAAACATTCCACCAAAAAATTCTAAGTATGGACACAAATTTGGATGGCACATATGTAATCTTTCAATGAAGGAGAGAGTGCAAAATCTAAAAACCTGTGAACTGTAATTACAAAAAGCCGTTTCATGCAACTTAAGCAATGAAAACCATTTCTGCAGGTAGGAAAGAGTACGCACCTCTATTATTTTATCTTGCATGTCATGGTGATCATACAAAGAGATCATCCCAGAAAATAACCACTTTGAGATTGAGCGCGTATGTGTGTGCAAGATCATGTTCCACAATGATTCAGCCTCATCAACCCTCCCATCCACATCAAATGCCAGCAGTAAGGTATCATATGTTGCCATTGTTGTTCCCTGACCTTTGCCCAACATCCACTTTGCAACCTGAGTATTATTCAAATCAATTAACTGGTTTAGTTTGAAACACATGAATACTTTTCTCCAGGAAAAAGGTGGAACTGTTGCAATGTACATACAAATTGCTCATAACAAAAGAAGCCCCAGCAAATTTTGGAATAACCCCAATAGCCTCAGATTACCAAAAATGAAAAAGAATATGAAAGGAAAACAATGCCAGCATTCTTGATTATAAAATAGTTGCCCTTCATCAGGTGCAAGACACAATGCAAACACCTAGAGAACAAGGTAGACAGTGATTTTCCACAATATGATGCATATTTTTTGGACAATAACTTAAATAAGTTCTCCTTCCATAGCATCTTTACTAGAATCCAGCAGGGTCTTATGACTTTATGCACAGATAGGTCAAATTAACCTTTATGTCCTAATAAGAACACGTCCTCAAGCTATGGCTCTGTTGACATCTAGTTGTATATATCATCATAATTATTGCAGATGTTATGAATGCCAGCTTCTTTGTGCATGTGGAATCAATCAACACAGACTAGTTGGGCTTTTCATTATGTTCCCAGAACCAATCTGGTTTTAGATATACTTTGTCTAGCATCATGGACTCCAAGTGATTGTGCTTCATACATTGGTTGGACCATGAAATTAGGATAAGCAACTCTGCCCACGAATCTTATTGAGTCCATCGCATTTCAGATGTACATCGTCATTAGTTAAGTTTCAATGCATGTCCTCAATGGCAAGCAGTATGCCACCACATAACAATAATAGCAAGTAGTAATCAAGAACAGGACGCAATAAAGTGGGATAGCTATACCTGAATCACTCGCAGCCATTGATTTCTACTTTTTAATTTTTCAAAGCCTTTACTACAGCAACCAAGGGAAACTCCACCTCCCAAGCTGTCCATTTATCCAATGCTCTATAAACAGCCTCTTTCTCATGGGAAGATCAGAAATCTGTTCCAATAAAGAGACACTTTAAAATTAAAAGAAAATTAATATTACCAATTATATAGAATTAAATTTGCATAATAACCATATACCTATTTTCAGATGTGAAAGCCAAACAATTTGTCCTCCAAAGTTCTCACATTTCATGTAAGAAAGGGAAGTTTTAAAAAAGAAAAAATGAAACTATGCCTTACAATTCTCACAAGATTGTGAACCTTTTGACCAGACCCAGCTGAATCCCTTTTTTGCCAAAAGTGGCGCTCCTTTCCCTTCTTTTCTTAACACTATGCCTTTCCTGCAAAGCAAAATAAAGTGCAACAGCTAAATCAAATGGCAACAAAACAACAAAGAAAAGCTTTTCAAAGAACTTTTCTCACTTCCAGATTCAATATGGCTTATTTAAATTTAGTTTGACATAACAAGATAATTAAGGGAAGATCAAACAATCAAATTGGAGAAACAACCAACTTGGTAATGGCTTGAGAATTTGATAAAGACTCCCCATCTCTGTTATGGTTTCCCTTGACATGGGAAAGACCGATGTCCTACATATCACCAAAGAAATCTACTCACTAGATTTTAAACAAAAGATAAACAAACAAATTTAGTTGAGGATGAATTTCTTGAGACACATATAATTGATTTTTGTCATCAACTTTCCTTGGACAGCAAATGCATCTGGCTTTCGATTTAAGGAGATTCTTGAACTTCTAAATCCATAACGCAACGGTAATGCTACTCCAGCATTCTTGATCTGGCGGATCATGCAAAGGAAGAATCAGAAAAGATATATATGCTACAATAAAGGTAGCTAATCAATTCAATTAGATCAAATTTGAGGTGTTAAGATGCTAACCTGACTTAAGCCTGGACAGTAGAAATGGTGAGAAATTAAGTTCTGACAGTCCATGACCAATAGCCTTACCTTTTCTTTCAGTCAAACCCAACCAAAAATGCTAAATCAATCCAATACATCCTCTTTATTTTGTCATTCAACTAATCTCCCTCTCCCTTCTATCCTCATGCACCTTTTAGATTATGTAGGCAAGTGCAGTATGGTACTCTTAGCATAAGTCCAGTGACTTCACTTGAAAAGACATACAGGTTCTCGAAGGCTGAAATTCAACAGCAGCAAAAGTGAACATCTTATGAAGACCTAGGAAGTAACCTTAATCTAACACGGGCAATTCATCAAATGAGTTACATGTAAAATTGTGGCTGTTCTCATCCGCCAGCTCAGGATAAAAGGATGATATGAAATGTCAATGAAGCTCCTCAAAGAAATGCTTTATCATCTATTGAGGTTCACTAATTCATACTAAGAGAAAGGAATAATTCAAATGCAGTACGTGATTCTACTAGTTCCAGTCAGATTGCTCCATGGAAGATGGAACAACTAAAAGAATTATCAAAAACAAAACACAGCCGCAGTCTAATGGAGAGCGAAAATTTCATAGTATTTTAATGAAATAAAAGCAAACAGGAATTCTACCCAAAGAAAAAAAAAAAGATATACAGGGATGCTGTATACAAGACATAACCCAAATAAAAGTCCACGAATGAGTCATTGGTATTAATTATGACATATATTTTCATCACTAAATTTTTCATAAGTTTAGTTACCATCTGCAGTGATGCATTAATTCAATTTCTTTAGACTTTTAGGCCATTAATCACTCGTGAAATTCAAATTTATGCACAAACCTCAAATATGCTCCCAATGTGCACATACATTCCAACACTATGTTGCTTGGCTCACTTAATTTACAATAGGAATGAACTAGCAACAGTATCCAGTAAACAATTAACACCTTTATGCATGTAGGAGTCCTCAAAAAATGCAAAACCAGGACCAACAACTTTCCCGTTTATGTTGTCCTTTAAACAAAATTTACGGGACTCTGCTTTCTGTGACACATGTTCTCGCCTGTTACATGCAGTTGAGTCAGATATTCACATAATAGAACTTAATGAGTCGTGTCTTGAGCAATCTATCAAGCAGGTTGCGTGCATCCAAGCCAATTCGACGCCCCGCACCAACGGGCGCTCGAAGGAGCGTTCATTACCACATGGGTCGCTGCTAAAATCAAGAAAATACTAGAAACTCGAGCATTAGAATCGGTGGGTCAGAGATCAAAACCATCTAAGAACACAACACTCAACATGTCTCGTCCTTTTCTACGCCTGCTGCTGCACATGAACCCGCGAAAGTAGGAAGCGGGACTTCTATGAGAATCGGCGAACAAGTAAAGAAAGGAAAGGACAAAGATCAGAGAGAGAACGAGGGAAACGGAGGGTACCATGTTGGGAGCTCAAGGCGACTGGGCACGAGAGCAGGGAAGATAGCAAATATACTGACCCGGTAACCACCGTGCGCGTTTCAGCCTATCCAAGAGGGGTACCCGGGAAATTGGAAAAAAAAAAAATGAGGTTACTTTTGTCTTTTCAGTTTTTTCAAAGAGTTCCAATACTTTTTTTTTTTTTTTTTGGTCAATAAAGAGTTAGCATTGGGAGCTGGCATTCAGGTTCCCCAAATGGAAGAACAACGAGCACTTATCTATTTTCGAGTTCTAAATTTTAAGATTACAAATTAGGTTAATTTCAGATTTTAAGTGGATGCAATCTGAAATAATTTCTTGTATTTTTCTTGGTCTATATATTCATGTAATCTTACAATATTCCATTACATATAATAATGAGTTTATAAAAATTTTCATTTTATTAATTTTTTATTTTATTAATATTTAAATATAAATTATTATATTTGTCAATAAAGATGATTTTTTAAAGATGATCTTTTAATATTGATGAAATTTGGATAGAGTTTGGAACAAGTTCCAAATTTCTGATTAGAAAAAATGGAAAACATATTCCGATGAGTAAACTTTATGTGGAATTTATAGAAGCTTAAAACCGCTCATCCTTCTTTGCGATTGGCCGGTGAGCAAATAGATCAGGTCCAACTGAGAACCGAACCGGAAGGAACCGGCTTCATCCGATTCATTTCCGGACCGGTTCACTCACCGATTCGTATTTGACATCTCCTCCCTCCCTTCCCTCTCTTTTTACAGTCCCCCTCTCCTCTCCATTGGCACTCTCTCTCTCTCTCTTTCTCTCTCGTCTCTGCGATCATGAAGCGGCTGAGTGTCGGGCTGTACCCATCTCTAAAACGCGCAGCAAATGCGATCCCAGGCGGATAATTTGGTCTTTCGTCACCCCCCGTTTCCCCTGTTCCCACCGCCTCTGGTGTTTCTCCCTTTCCCTTCAGTCCCGCTGCTTCGCTCTTTAACTCTCGGTTCCCGCTGCCGCCATGGATTCTCGCGGACTCTTCCACTGACAAGAAACTAGGTGACCGATTCCATGGCCTTTGCCTTTTTGTTTTCCCCCCCTCGTGCCCGTTGTTGGCAAAGTTTGGTGACCTTTACTCTCTTTCTTTTTTTCGGGGGGTGTAGATGCTTCGGTGAATGGAAACGCGGGTGAGAAGCCGAAGTTCGTGTGTGCTCGTCGTCGTCCGACGTTAAAAACCGATCATCGTGTTTCCCTTGATACTGGTTGTCGGCGCTTGATCCTTTCAGTTATGTGCGTGTGTATTAGCGTCTTGAGTTGCGGTGCTGATGAAATGAACAATGTCACAGCCGGATTCGCGATCATAACCGACTTCCCTGCTTTATAATGAATTGCGTAAAGCACTGGTGCATCGGATGATGGAATTAGTTTGAGGGTGATCAGTTTTTGGCCCGGACAATTCTAGGCAGGACAGTAAAAATGGCCCGTTCCGTTTCTGATTCCAAAAACTGCGAACCAACTGATAGGTTCCAGGTTCTTGATATGAAACATACACACTCTAGAATCGTTCCCCTTTAGAAAATAGACTAACCGGTAAACTTATGCTATGTCGATCTTCAAGGTTGTAGTTTCAGTTTGTCGCGTAGAGGAAAAGAAAATGACCTTTTTCTAGCGGGAGAATACGGAGTCAACACAGGGATTCACCGGAGAAAGTGGGATAAGATGAAATTGGGGAAGAGTGAGGGGGATCTGGAGTTTAAAGTTATGGTGCTTTTTGGTAAAGCCATGTTTGCGAAGCAGGCTATAGGAGAATCACCAATTACTATGGGGCAGACTACCAAAAACACTTCTTTCCCGAGTCAGATTATTGGCATGTCACTAAAGATGCACATTCTTCATGGGGGTGACTCAGTAATATATCGGGTTGAGAGTCCTGGTATCAATTTTAGTCAGACTTTGCTTGCGAAAATAACTTTTACCGTTTTTATTGGCTTAATTTGTTTTTACACCTATTCACCTCCCCTCTAAGTGGTAATACTAGCATTTTCAGAACCAAAAGAGAGAGCAGAGATGAAGGAGAAAGAAGATTTTCACTTAATTTCCACGTCAATCGCTGACATGGGTACTTGAACACATGTCAAGATATCATTGGATATGAGTGAAAAAAATATATGCTATTTAGGATGTTGATATTAAACCACTGAATATTTTCTTTTTTGTGTGTTTGGAGGGGGGACCGGGGGGAGGAGCAGACTACGCACGCTCTCTCGTACACTCCCCCCTCATTTCATGAGCACTTCAATGCACTGACCTCATGAGCACTTCACCGCACAGCCACTCGCGCTTCTACCACTGCTCGTCCACTGTCATCCAGTGCCACCGTTCCGTTGGCTTTAGCCCCTCCGATCATCCAAAGCCCAGCGTACCTCGGCATCTTCTTGTGTCAGCTCTCTTTTTGTTCTTTGGCCATACAAGGCAAGTTTTCTCGTTCAGTCCTTACTCACTTCCAATGATCTCGGATTGGTCGTGATGAAAGATGGGCGTTCATGATTCATTCGGGGTTCTTGGCACCATGAACTTATCTCCATTCCAGCATCTTTAATTCGGGTAGTAGTTTAGGCGATTGAGCACCCATTCCCTCTCGGTTGTGTCACACTGTTCGTGTGAGATTAATGGCGTTTTTCATGTATACCGCTTCTTTTGATCAAAGCCATGGCTGAATGTGTCTTGGTTTTCCTTAATCTAGGTTCGATTCCCATTTTCATAATGGAGTCTTTACATCCCGCGTTTGCATTGACCGTCAGTTCTTCAATGTTGAGTTGTCGATGTTCTTGAATATACTATTGGAAATTTTCTATAATATAAGCTTACATTAATTAATTAATTTTCTATTTAAATAATCAGGTCAATGGATATTACAATATTTGTTAAACCCTTAAATGATCTTATTAAATTGGGTTTTGGCATCTATTAATAATGGACCTAATTGAGCAGTAAAGTGTAGGCAATTGTGTTTAATTGAAGCCTATAATGGGAGAGACCTAGTTGATACACTATTGATTAGAGTTTGCTAGATTCCCTATCTGACCTATAAAAGAGTAGGTTATGCCTATAAATCGCTTAATCCCATAAAAAGTTGCTATATTGAAATAACTTATAGAGAGAAAGATATGGTATTCCAATAGATCTTTGATTATAAAAAGATTGATTTATTTTTCTTCAAATGAATAAATGGCTCAAATAGGTACGTTTTAACTTCGTTGCGCATATCTTTTTGGTGTTTCACAGTTATATATGGATTTGATTGTTCTTGATTAATTAGTTTTTTTTTTTTTTTTTTTTTTGGTAGATAATTTTCTACTTGTGGTATTAGAGTGAGTCATATATGATTATAGAACCCCAAATTCTTTTATGAACAAATTCAAAAAAAAATTTCCCTTTGAATCGAATATGGTCTTTTTTTATGTGGATTTTTTGATCGATTTATCTTGAAACCTTAGCGTTTTTGTTCTACATGTCAAGATCTTTTCAACCATATATAATTTGTATAGTTTCGTTAAGAATTGAGTGAAAATTTTGAATTTTAAATTCTAGGGTTTATACCTTGCAAAAACTTTTAAAATTTTTAAATTACTTGCAATTGAATGATGTTCGTTAAAAATTGTTGCATGAGTATTATTATATATATGTCTTTGAATCTGTTGGTTGCATTAAGGTGAGTTTTTTTTTTTTTTGCTTAAATTTGAGAAAACTGAATTGTGGCCATGGGTGTTAGATATGAAATTTTGAAGCTTGAACATCAATGATTTTTTTTTTTTTCATTTGTCCTTCATTTAATTCATTATAGTCAATTATATTGATGTTAGATGTAAGATCCATGGAAAAAAATTCATCAAAAATCAACCATTATATGTGTTTTTTGAGTTTTGAGTTGAAACCAGGTCGTATGACCTGATTTATAGGTTTTGAGACTTGGCTAGAGGTTGAAAAAGACCTCCAGTCAGGCCGGCTTGTATTATGGGTGTAAGCCCATTTTATTTTTTAGTTTGTTCCTGATTTTGGGCATGAGCCTAGAAACTTTTTATCGGGTCGCGTGGGCTTGTAGCCCAAGCGGGGCAACTATAAGCTGAGAAGGATGTTGGGCCGATCAATTGGACCGAGCTCTATGTGGCTGTCCGCTGGGCTGCTTGTTCCAAGCTGGGAGAAGGCTTCGACTTCATGTGGCTTTAGAGAGGAGGGGACCGCGTGGGTCCGGAGAAGGATTGGGCCTCGCGAGTCTTAAGTTTTTTATTAAATATCTATTTAGAATTATTTATTTATTTTTGGTAAAAAATTTAGAATTATTTATTGTTATCCATATTTTTTATTACATGAAAAATATATAAAAATTAAATTAAATTAATTATATAATAGTAAAAAAATAAAATTTTGTCAAAAAATGTTATTTGATAAATACAATATAATCTTTGGAAGCACATGTGGTAAAGTGCTTCATATTGTTAGATGAATTTTGAGCATTGATTAAATGAAACATTATTTATAAATTTTGGAGTTCCCTATCGATAAAAAAGTTAGTATATACAATTACTCGCCTAAATGGGGTTATTGTGTATATTAATTTGAGAAAAATTGCATGAAGATTAATTCTCAATTTAAAAGATGAGGATATATAATTGAAAAATATTTATCTGCCCAAAGGAGATAATTTTTTGAAAATTATATATTATTTCCTTTTATATTAATATAATAGAGAGGATTGATGGTGATGTATGACTCAAAAGTTGTATCTTCCTAAATGGATAAATTTTTAGAGTTATGTGTAATTCCCCTTTATGTTGTGATAATTGAGATGTATAATTTAAAAGTATTGTTTGCACAAAGCAAATAAGCCCTTGATGATTATATGTAATTCTCCTTATTGTCTCTATATATTGATATCATGAAGATGTATAATTTAAAAGATTTATCTGCCAAAAGGGGATGGATTCTTGACAATTATATGTAATTCTCCTTATTGTAACTTTACAAACTTCATGCTATGGAAAATAATGGTGCATTATATACTTTGCCCAAAGGGAAGTTTATAATGTACTAATTATTTTTTTTGAATTACTTATTATCTATAATTGATTTTATTGCATTATGTGTGACAAATAGTTATTTTTGCTATAAACAACAACAATGCCATGGTTGAAATGTTAACTAAATCAAACTTCAAGAGATGGAAGCAAGATATTGTGGACATGGACTTGGCTCTACGTAAGGATGAACCTTCCAAGCCCAATGATCAAAGTACTGCAGATCAAAAGGCCCATTATGCTAGATGGGAAAAATCCAACTGATTAAGCCTCGATGCTATGAAGAGGTCCATTGCTGAGCATTTCACAGTGGTTTGCCGAAAAATAGGAATGCAAGACAGTTCCTTGAAGTAGTGGGAGAAAAATATAAAGTCTCAGATAAGGCTAAAGTTGGGAACTTGCTGAATGGGTTAATGAACATGAGTTATGATACTACTATGTGAGAGAATTTATACTGAAGATGATCCATATTCAGTTCAGACTTAAGTCTCATGAAATTGTCATTTCTGAAAATTATATTGTGTATCATGCCTTAAATGTTCTGCTAGCTGAATTTAGCCAAATTAAGACTGCTTATAGTGCTCAGAATGAGACATAGAGTGTCAATGCCTTGATTACCAAATGTGTGATTAAGGAGGAGAAGTGAAAGAATGATAAGTATGAGTCCGCCCACTTAATTGCTAATGCCAAGTTAAGTTCATTTAGAGGAAAATGGAAGCCTAAAGGGTCAAATCCTCATGGTCCAAAGAAAGAGCAAGACTTCAAGAAAAATGGGAATCATGGGCGAAATGGAAATAAGGATTTCAAGTGTTTTCACTGCAAGAAGTGGCGTCACAAGAGAGCCAATTGCTACAAGTTCAAAACTTGGCTAAAAGCAAAAAAAGAAAGTCACCAAGGTGAGTTGTTGATTTGTTTTGAATTAAATCTGGTTGATGTTTTTTTGGATTCTTAGGGGCTTGATTCTAGTTCTCTTTGTTCATGTAAGCTTGCTACCTTACAGGATCTTACAAATCTAAGAAATTCAATTCCGAGGGAGTCAAAACTTAAAGTTGGAAACAATACTGGAGTTGATGTGGAGCACATAGGCACAGTTGTTTTGAATTTAGATTCTAGTTTTCAACTTATTTTGAATAATGTCTTTTATGTTCCTAGTTTTAGGAGAAACTTGATGTCTCTTTCTTCGCTTGACAAAGTTGGATATTGTCTTTATTTTGCGAATAAAAGAGTGGATTTGAGTTATGATTACGGAATTATTATGAATTGTGTTCTGTCTGATGGATTATATCAATTATCCTTATCTCTCAATAGACCATATTGTTCTTTCAATGTTAAGAATAATATTGCTAAGAGATCCTTAATTAAAGAAAGATCTTCATTGCTATGGCATAAGCGATTAGGGTAAATCTCCAAAGAAAGGGTAAAGCGACTCATCATGGCTGATTTTCTTCCTCCTCTTAACTCATATGATATTGAGACATGTATTGATTGTGTGAAGGGAAAATTAACTAAAACCAAGAAGAAAGGCGCTACTCGCAGTCAAAATCTTTTGGAGATAATTCATACGGATGTTAGTAGACCATACTCAGCCACCTTGTGTGTAAATAAGTACTTTATCACATTCATTAATGATTTCCTCCATTATAGTTATGTTTATCTAATTAAGGAGAAGATTGATGCTCTCGAAATGTTCAAAGTGTTTCGCATTAAAGTTGAGAAACAATTGGAAAAAATTATCAAGATTGTCAGATTTGATCATGGTGGTGACTATTATGGGCGATATATTGAGACTGGATAACAAATGGGACCGTTTGCTAAATATTTGCAAGATTGTGGTATTGTCACTCAGTATACAATGCCGAGTCCTGAATGGAATGATGTAGTTGAATGGCGCAACCATACATTCATAGAGATGAAATGAAGTTCTAATTTGCCTGAATACTTATGGGGTGATGCAATTAAAACAACTTATATATTAACCATGTACCTAGTAAATTAATGCCGAAAAAACCTTTTGAATTGTGGACAGGGAGAAAACCAAGTTTGAATCACTTTCGAGTTTGGGGATGTCCTGCAAGGGTGAAAATTTATATCTTTCTCAGAAGAAGACCAAACCCAAGACTACTAGATGTTACTTTATTGGATACCCTAATCATTCTAAAGGATATAGGTTCTATGGTCCGACTCGTGGCACTAGAATCGTTGAATCCCAATCTGTCAAATTCCTAGAATTAGATAATACTGAATAGAGTTCTTCTCAATATTTCAAAAGGAAAGAACTAAACAAAACGGTCTCTATTCCATTGCCCATCTTGAATGATGATTCTATGCGAGGCCATGTAAAGTGGAAATTTAACAAGAAGCAGATACTGGAGATATGACGGTAGATCCTCCTACTATAAATGAAATTCCCCAAATAAATGATGTGGCTCCAAAAATGCTTGTGAGAAGATCACAGCAACAAAGAAGACCAATGCCTCTAAATGATTATTATGTCTATCTTGGAGAAGCTGATTTTAACATTGAACATATTGTTGATTCGACGACTTTCAAAGAAGCTTTTAATAGTGATCAGGTAGATGAATGGTTAGGAGCGATGAAGGACGAGATGATTTCCATGTCAAATAATTAAGTATGAGAACTTCTTGATTTACTTGATGGGCATAAATCGATCGGTTGTAAATGGGTATTCAAAATAGAGAAAGACAATAAAGGCAACATAGAGAGATTCAAGGCAAGGTTAGTCGCAAAGGGGTACATAGAGAGAAGGTATTAATTATATTGAAGTCTTTTCTCTAGTGTCCACTAAAGACTCTTTTCGAATAATCATGGTATTGGTGGCTCATTTAATTTAGAGCTTCACCAAATGGATGTCAAGACAACCTTTCTAAATGGAGATCTAGATGAAGAAGTATATATGCAACAACCTGAAGGGTTTTAAAAAGCCAGAATAGAGCATATAGTGTGCAAACTTCAAAGGCCTATCGATGGTCTCAAACAAGTATCATGTCAGTGGTACTTGAAATTTCACAAGGCTCTGAAATCATTTGACTTTGAAGAAAACAAGTTTAATCAATGCATCTACATGAAAGTAAGTGGGAGTAAATATGTTTTCTTTGTACTTTATGTAGATGACATTTTGTTTGCTAGTAGATATGTTGATCTATTGAATGACAAAAAGTTTTCTATTCACAAAGTTTGATATGAAAGACCTTGGGGAAGCCTCTTTTGTTCTACGCATCAAGATTCATTGTGACAGATCTAAGAAGGTTCTGGGGTTATCTCAGAAAAGTTATATAGATCGTGTTTTGAAAAGATTCAATATGCAAACCTGCAAGTTAGGTGAAGCTCTTGTTGTGAAAGGAGATAAATTAAGTATAGAACAATGCCCCAAGAATGATGCTGAAAAAGAAGTAATTAAGAATGTTCCATATGCTAGTACAGTTAACAGTCTTATGTATGCACAAGTATGTACGAGAGCTGATATTGCTTTTGCTATGAATACTCTTGAAAGGTTTCTGTCAAATCTAGGTCATGAATATTGGGTTGCAATTAAAAAAGTGATGAGATATCTACAACGAACAAAAGACTTTATGTTTGTGTATAACATAGTAGAGGACTTAAAGGTGATTGGATATTAAGATGTTGACTTTGCTAGTTATGGACTCTATTGCTAGACTTATGGTAATCTACTGTGACAACACTGTAGCTATATTTTATTCTAAGAATGACAAGATCAGCAATGGGTCCAAACACATTAAGATCAAATATTATACTATTAAAGACTTGGTCAAAAAGGGAGACATTATGATCAAGAATATTAGAACTGAGTTCATATTTGCTAATCCTCTAACAAAAGGTTTACGACTCATTTTGTTTAAAGAACATGTAAAGAATATGGGTGTGTTAGATTCTTTTGATCTCTTCTGTTAGGGGAGTTCTATAATTTGTATTTCTGGATATTATATTTATATGCAAACTGATAACGCTCTCATGATGTCTATTAAAGTATTTATTTTCAATGATCATTATTGTTGATTCTTTGTTATCCTTTCTCCTTTTGACTGAGAAATGGAAGTATAAAATAATATCTTTAAACAAATTTTAGTTTAAAAACGACTGGATGTTACTGATTATGAGATCTTATGTTGAATTGTGACATAGTCATGCAATTTCACGTTGTTTAGAAATTGCACTAATATAGTTTCATGCCATTGAGAAATTGCATTAAGAACCGATAAGAAATAGTGTATATTTTGATCACTTGTTGGCACTATTTCTTACTACACTATTAGGCTCATGATCCATAAAAATATAATGCTTATTATATGTGATTATGGAATGTCATGTTTTGGGATATTTTTTCAACATATTGATCTCCATAATTCTATGCTGAGGTTATGTAGGATTGGATTGGTTTGAGATGCCGTTATTAGAATATAATTTTTAAAGTTGTGGCCACATAAAACAAAATTTTTAGTTATTAACCTGATAGTGTCGTTTTCAATATAAATTTTTTTTCAAAATAAAAATAAGTTAATTAATGTAGCACAAATGGAAAAATCTTGAAAATTTCCTATAATATGGGTTTACATTAATTATTTAATTTTCAATTTTAAATAATCGGATTAATTTAAAAACTGATATTCCACGCGCAAGTCCTTCTCCTCTATTGCCTTCCATATCACTAGCTTAATGAGGCGGCCCCCTCACGCTTCAACGTTAGATAAACGCTCCTTATATGAAGATACATGTGAAAAATCAGGGTTAGAGGAGAGACTTGAGTACTATTTATAGAGTTTTCAACCAGGCCCCCTTATTACGGGCTAGGCTCAACTCGGCCCGCATTAGCCAGCCCCATATTGGACTAATTAGAAAACATTCTATTTCACATTAGACTAACCCCGTTTTACAATTACCGTAAAACGGTAAATTACAATATCAACTAATGTAGTTCACATTAGAAAAACTCTTACATTCTCCCACTTGGATTATATTAATTGAAATTGTACTGTATATACGCACATTGGTTCAGAGATAATTCTTAATAGTCAATCTTATCTCATAAAGTCTCAAACACCGAATCATGGCGATAATTGTATGTATACACACAGAGCCTTCCATAGTCACGAATGTTCTCAACTTTATTGATATTGATTCAATATAGTAGTGTGTCAAATGGATAACATCTCTCATAGAGAGATTCCATTTGTCAATCACCATTCTCTTACCTTAAGCGTCACAAAAAACTTGTACCATTAGAAAATGTCTTTATGGTTCCAATGAACTTACATATGTCTTGTCCTTACGGTTAACCTTTCTTTATGTATAACAAGACATATGCACAAGGCTAATAACCGAATGCCCTTAGCCTTCATTCAAGATTTATATAATACCTTGAGATTTTATCGATATGTATTCAACATAATAACAACACATTCAAAATTTTATTGAATGCAAAAATTGATACATATCAAACCGTTACTAAGTGTAACGAACACAGATAAAGTCAAAATAGCTCCCATTAAACAACAGTATCCCAGGATACTCCTAGGCCCATGCTAATGACATGTCGTTCAAATACACATGGGCATAGGGCTTTAGTTAGTGGATTTGTAACCATATCATCTATGGAAATATGCTATATCATAACGTCACATTTCTTTACCATTTCTTTATGATAAAAAATATTTGACCACCATATATTTAGAACCCCTAAGACCTTTGTTATTAATAATACTATAAATTTATTGTCTCAATACAACCGTATGGGTCAATCCATAAAATTAAAAACGGTCAACTCCTTAATGAGGTTCCGGAGCCTATTAACCCAAGTAACAGTCTAAAAGAATGTTACAAACTTTACTTACATAGTAGAAAATGACATAAAATTTTATTTACTGTACTTCTTGCTAACATAAATATGTATATTCTATTGATCACATGTCATCCTAATAGCTAGCAAAGTTTACATCTATATACCATACTAGCTGCAAGAATTGAACATGTCTTTAAATTAGCATATAGTTTCTTGTCCTATTTAACTACCTTAAAACCTTATTGGCAGCAACCTAGTGATCATGTCTTGGATTTAACTGATTTCTGCCTAAAAGTTCCGTCGCAAAGACGATATTTAGTCTAGTGCAAATTTGAGCATATATTATACTTTTAAGTGCACTGACACAAGGTACATCATTTAACTAGATTTTTTCAATATCTAAATAAGGACAATATAATGGATTCGGTCCATCACCGTTAACGATATGAGCAATTCATGGCTTGCAATGATGTATATTGAATATTTCCAATATACAATCAGTAAATGTCCTATAAGATATATCCAATAAAATTCAATATATATGGCAAGAACAATCCTTACGGATCTCAGTGTAAAGGATAAAAGACGCTTCAAAGTCATTACTTGTAAACGAAATATCATGTTCATAGAATATGAGAAAAATAAATTTCCTTCCACTAACCTTGCAGTATATATTTATATATTGAATTACTTTGTTCCAAATTGAACAAAATAACAACACTATGAAACTTTAATAATATTGTCTGGAGACTTGCTTAAAATTATGAATAAGATTTTTCAGTTTACACACAAGTTTACTTAAATCATCTGCTACAAAATCCTTCTATTGCACTATTTAGATTTTGTATATATTAGGCGTAACTCCATATCAAAAATAAACTATTAATGCCATGTTCACTTTAAAAGAATCTTTAAAAATACTAAAAAGAAATATTTATTTCTTTACTATTAACTATCCACCCCTCTTTCAGAGTAAAAACTTTTAACTATCAATTTAGCTTTAAACTACATAATCTTTCTTTAAAATCTTTTTAGTTTTGTATGTCAATTTGCAACTAATGTAATTGTGATCTTTAGGTAAGTCAGTAAGTTTCCAAACACTATGAGGTTTTATAGATTGCATATCGCCTTTTATGGCATTTAATCACATACTTGATTAAGAATAAGAAATAACATTTATATAAGTCGATAAATCAACCATGTAGTGGATATTATAGTCATGCGCTCACAAATAAACTATATAGTCTGATGGTATAACTGACCATTTTTCCCTAACAAATCTCCTAAATAAAACTACAACTACTTCATTTTGCACTTGAGAGGTTCGATAAATTTCATCACAAACTATATTAAGAATAGTATCTTGAATCTATTCTAAACTTTTACCAAAAAAAAAAAAATAGTATCTTGAATCTCAACAAATTTAATCTATGGTACAGGAAATTCCATAATTATCTATATAGGCAAAGACAAAGATACAGTAACATCTGTCATACTATTATCCTTAATAGTTGAGAGTAGCTATCCTCTACAACTATGTCAAATTCTAGAAACTTTACTGTATGTGATTTCATAATTCTTGTACCTTCTTTAGGGTCATAAAATCAATACCCATTTAAACAATCTATGTAAGATACAAAATAATTCCGAGTGAATTAGAATTGCAACGCACTTAATATTGGATTAGATGACCACCTTTAAATTTAATATGATTCAAGTAATTTACGTCAAGTCCATAACTCAAAAGAAGTTTATGAAACAACTTTGATAAGAAACATGTTTTGTATGTGAAAATATTGTTTTCTAAATATCAGCTCATAGAAGACCGAATAAATTAGGCTTACTAATCATATCATCATATTCATTATGGTGCATTATGCCTTTCAGCCAAATATTTTTGTTAGGTTTTTCGGGCATAGTAAATTAAATTACCACCCCAGAATATATCAAGCATTTGACAAATGATCCTTTAAGCTATTCCGCATTGTCATATTTGCCAAAATACTCACCACTATTAGGCCTGACAACCTTTAAGACTAATAATTGTAACTGTTTTATTTTTTATCTCGATCATTTTCCTTAAGTTGAAAACTTTTGGAAACAACCTTTTCAACCGTATACGATACGTATATATCATTATGTCTTAAACACAATCTTTGCAGATGTGTCCTAATTTCCGTATTAGACAAGACAAGTCATTAAGGTTTTCATCATTTTTAGTAGTGCAGTTCACAGGCAAACCACTTTTCAAGTGTTCTTGAATAGAATGCTTTATGAGCAATAAACAAATTCTATTACTATTTTTTTTCAAGCAACAAATCATATATCCATTACTCAAAATTTGTAGAAGTAAAAATCTCAATAATAGTGGAGTAATTAATTACAGAAAATGTGACTAAAAAACAAGTAATGTATATAATTAGCATCATGTGAGCACTATGTAACTTGACGTACAAGTACATATCCAGAGAGTTACACGCATAATCATATAATTACTTTTGGGCAAAATACATGACATGCAATTATACACTCCTCACATGATAGCGGTTATAAGAATATATTCCAATCTTCGTAAATTCATCACCTTTGAGCATATGAACCGCTAGGATCAGTCACTTCTCCACCACACCATTATGTATCTCTCCATGAACTAATACATAATTACCTCATTTGGGAGTATGATTACGTATTAGACTAGGAGATATCCCAATCATTATATGAGACCGAAATTTCTCAAACCTAACCAAGTGTGCCACTTTGGCGGTCACTACTCAATTGAATCATTGAAACTCTCTCATACTAGGGATATAAACTTTACTACTCACATACACCATATACATGTGATTTTAACCTTAGTGATAGGGACAGTAAATCACTAAAATCACATATCATGCTAATAACATCGCTTTATTCATTAATAAAAAACAATCATCTGTATATATATAAAGAACCTGAAAGACAGACTCTAATGAGATCACAGTAATACAAGAAACTTCTTATAACAGAAAAAAAAAAAAAAAAAAAAAAAAGCATCTCTTATGCACCTCGATTATAGATTACTAGAACAACATAAAAAGAATGCTAATCTAGAGGATCTATCACAAGTTAACATTAATAACAATACATGGTACACTAGATCGACAAGCCTGACAGCTGATCCACTATCGCTCATGAGTTTCATAAGGCAAACATGACTCCAAGGCCAATAGTTGATTTATTAGCCAATTTTAAGTAACAAATATCATTGCATCAACCAATGGCCTATAAATTGGGTCAAACCACAGAACCAAACATCTAAACTATAATAGTAGATACTATTGCTCTGCATAAATCTGCATAAATATTGTCATACTCCTTAATTATAAAAAATGTTCAACTTGATGGACATTAACTAGTGACTAGATGAGTTTAGGTACAAGATACAATAACTTAACTATCATGCATTATCCACATTTAGCAGATGTGTTAATTAGTATAATAGTATGGTCACAAGTTCTTAAGATGTCCACCATGTAAAGGTTACCAATGTGTAAAGGAATATGCTTGAGCAACAAAAGTTTCATAACCTTTACTGTTTCTTATCACCTCAATACATAGCTTAATTACTATCCCATAATTGTTGTATCTCATTAAGCCAGCTTCAATTCACAATAAAGTGTAATTTTTATTAATGAATCACACATTTGTAATGTTTATGTGATAACATACCAGTAACCCAACACTTATATTTCCAAAATCACAAAAAAATAAAAGAATGCGCAAAAATACACTAAAAATACACGTATTTAGGGTTTTGTATGTATTTTCACATCCATAAAATCATCAAACATATAAAATAAATACACCACAAGATAGATGAGGATCATATGAATCCAATGCCACCAACCACGCGCCCATCGGAGCTCCCACGCGCCTACACGCGTCGCGTAAGTGCGAAGCACGTGGGGCTCATGTGCAGGCAAAGGGTCCGATCAAAAAACCGATCCGACCGGTGGCGGTCCGACCATCCGGTCCATCTGCCCCGGTCCGACCGATTGATCGAGTCGGGTCGGTGTCCTGGGTTGGGTTGGTCACTAATCGGGTTGGGTCTGAGTCACTGACATCAACACCCGCGTGCATTGCACACGCGAGTCGTGCCCCACGAGTAGGGACGCATGACCGCGCATGGGGCGCATCTCCGACGCCCCAACAGCACGTGGCTGTGCATGGGGGCATGTGCAGCCTCCCCCGGCAATGCGCTGCCCACAGATCTCCTCGTCTCGTCGAGCCCAGTCCGAATTTGTGATTTAATTTTATTTTTATTTAACAAAAATTCTCGAAAATCACAAATTATGGAAAAAAATTTATGCGTTTGAATTCAAGGGTTATGGAGGCTCTGATACCACATGTAAGATACAAATTGCACAATCCCTAGATCTCCATAACTAGAATAAGAATATGCATAATTGAATAGAAAGATTAACGCACCTGTTTTGGATCCATCGTTCTTAAAGCGGAAGCGGAAAACTGATGTTCCACGCACAAGTCATCTTCTATTACCCTCCGTAACACTAGCTCAATGAGGCAGCCTCCTCACGCTTTAGCGTTAGGTAAACGCTCTTTATGTGAGGATACATATGAGAAATTAGGGTCAGATGAGAAACTTGAGTACTATTTATAAAGTTTCCAACCATGCTCCCTCATTACGGACTAGGCTCAACTCAGCCCACACTAGCTAACCCCATATTAGACTAATTAAGAAACTTTCTATCTCACATTAGACCAACCTCGTTTTACAATCACCGTAAAACGGTAAATTATAATATCAACTAATGTAGTTCACATTAAGAAAACTCTTACAAATGCTCCATGTAGTCTGAATTATCTCGATGGTCGAAATACTTCTATCGATGAGAAACATCAATTGCAAGCAGTTTAGGGAACTCGAAATGACTTGTAGCTCGATTACTCTTGTCCAAGGTAGTAGCCCAGCCATGATGGAAAAGTTCTTTTGTGAATTTGGTCGCAGTTTGTGAGCATACTTGGCAATAGAACTTGCTGGTTGGTTGTAAAATATTGGGGAATCAAACCACTAAAATCTAGGATTTGAACACAGATGCTGTTGCAAAGTTGAGATAACATCTGACCATTGAAGGCGTTGTCACCAACAAGGTTGCTTGAGATACATCGTGGTGGAATTTGGAGTGGTCCTTGCTGTTGATTGCCTTTGAGTCGCAGATCTCAAGCGCTCTTCATATGAGAGCAATGTGATGTCGCTCAAATATGGTGAGGAACTCCATTTCAATAAACAATTGCGACCAATTTTCCCTACTTATGATTAAGAAACATTCAGGTACTTGCCCATAGATATTGTTGTGGGACAAGTGTAAAACTTGCATATCTTGATCTTTTAGGAAATCGAGATAGCTGTTTCAGTTGCATAAATCCAAGCCCAAGAAGTAAAAGTTGTTACTTATGTTGCTCTCGACAATTAATCACAGGTTGTCGTAAGATAGAAAGAGTTATCTCAGATTTTGGATATACAAGAACGTCGAGGTCAAGGGAGGTGGTTCCAGTTAGACCAAGAAAAAATAGAGATTCTTTAGTTTGGAGATTGTGCTCTGGCCGTACGAATGATTATTCATGAGGCCAATACCAGTCAAATGGATGGGTTTCCTGGCTCCCAGGGAAATTCACCTGTAAAGTGAATCGAATCCAACCCAAAACTAGTGATTTGGATGACAATGTGAATTTCAGCCTGGATACCAGTCAAATGGATGAGTTTCCCCAGCTTTCCTGTCGATGTGGATTTCAATGATATTCTTTGTTGAAACTTTTGAGACTGAGCACATTACTGCTTCTTTCAACATCAACCATTCTTCCTTTTCTGTTTAACTTCTTTGAACTTGAATTCTCCATAGAACCTCTGATTCGTAAGCATTTCATCATTTTCCCTCTCAGCTTGTAAAAGTGTATAAGGCTTTGCTATTGTGGTTTCTTTATGGTCCCGCTTTTGGCAATTGAACGTTTGATTGCCTGTTTGTGCTGGATTGACGTGCATATGGAAAAAATTTCATCTTCTTCTAATGCTGTCAAGTGACATGTGATGGTAAAATTTCATCTGCAAGTTGATATCGCCTGATGATGCTTGTAGCGTAATCAGATCGCCACCTTCTTTGAGCCAAATTTTAGGTTAAATTCTTCGTAAAAATTGATTATATTGACTGACCTCTATTATAACAGAACTTTTGCAACTGTGTCAGCAGCATGGTGGCATATAAATGGAGAAAAGCTATTTGGTGCGTCTAGAAGAGCATCTAGGGAAAACCTTTCCATTATGCAAAAGGACTTTAGATCAGAGGGTTTTCATGAAATGCAAATAGTATTTGGTAAACACTTTTCTAAGAGTTTTAATATCCAATCTAAAATTCAATTTTTAAAATGAAAAAAAATGGAGGGGAGACTGGATGACTCGCCTGAGGGCTGCGGCTCAGGCCACTTAGTAATAAATAGTTACACAAGTTTGACGTAAAAATGCTACAGTAGATAAGCTTTCTGATTTTAATGTTATAGAACTAGTAATAAATAGATAGTTGCACAACTTTTGACGAGGCCAACTCTAGAAAAGACAAATTTATGAACAGGGCAATATAATTTTCTCAGCTTCCCGGTAGTTTTATACATGAATAATTTCTCATCTTGGCAGTGACAAAATTATTTCACGATGCTTGAGACAGCTTTCTAACGGAAGTGATGCTTTGTTGTCGAGTGGGATATGAGTCGCCTGACAGAGCACAAGACATGCACTTTTTTTTATCTTGAGGAGTGCTCTTTTCTTCTTTACGTGTCAAGATGCCTTTGTCGAAACATTGACAGTGTGATCTTCGTGATTGCATCGCATTAGGATTCTTATATTGTACCTTACACATGTTATGTTGGGATGGCTGAAACAGACTCTGACTTCGGAAGATGTGGTTGAGGAAATGTGCTGGTGAAATCCTTGACAAAAACGATAATGAAATAAGTCTATCGTCACCTTTTATGTGATGAATTGGCATTTACAGGCTTAGTGCTTCCTAGTAGTCAAAATTCATACTTGAGCTCAGATTTTCTAAGATTTTCTTGAGCTCCATGAATGTTAGGGCCTTTCAAGGCATTGCAAAGAAAAGAGGAGTAAAGCCACGCAGTCGCTTGTTGAATCAATGTTGGGTACAATCTGGATGAGATTAGAAGCACAAACATGACAAGATTGGAGACCCTTCTCTTTAACGGTTGTATTTGATAAGGAACTCATTCAAGGGCAACTCTAACGAATAATGCCTTCTCATGTTATTGTGGAACTGCCAGTAGCAGGGCTTCTACTGAAGTGGAAGAATTCTGAAACTTTGAGTTAACAAATTTGGCTGATTAAGCTAGAGCTGTCGTTTCAATAAAAGCTCTAAGTTATCAAACTTTAAATGGTGCGCATAGCTCGTTGGGACGCTTCAACTATTAGCTTTAGTGGTGCGCGCAGAAGTTCAAAATTTGATCCTAAAGCACATTTTGTTGACTAGTAAACAATTTTTTTTTCTTCTGTGTTCTACTCTTTTTACAAGAATATAACCATACTTATATACACCGACGTAAGCCACCCTAGAATCTCCTACAAATCAGAAGATACATATATACAAAGACCTTAAATAGAAAAACTCTCCTATTGAGGCCCTAAATGACAGCTCATGTTAACACTCCCCCTCAAGCAGGTGAGAAAATATCTTTGATACCCAGCCTGACAAGTGAGTTGTGGAATGCTCGACTCGATACAGCCTTTGTAAGTATGTCTGCCAACTGGTCTTCAGGTTTGATAAATGAAAAACTCATCACCCTATCATCCAGATTTTGCTTGATAAAATGCCTATCAACTTCAACCTGTTTAGTGCAGTCATGTTAAATTGGGTTATGGGAAATCTGAATCGCGGCCTTATTATCGTAAAATAGTTGCATTCCTAACTTAGGTGGAAAACCAAGTTCTATCAACAACTTCTTTAGCCACAAAAGCTCAGATAGTCCTTTAGCCACCCCCCGAAACTCGGCTTCAACACTTGACAAAGCTACTACTTTTTGTTTCTTGCTCCTCCATGTAACCAAGTTTCCTCCCACAAATGTGAAGTAGCCTAATGTCGATCTCCTATCCGAGGTATTGCCAGCCCAATCAGCATCCGTAAATCCTTCCACCTCATGGTGATTATTCTTCGCAATGAATAGTCCTTTCCCTAGTGTTGACTTCAAGTAGCGTAAAATCCGAACTACAACATTCATATGATCTTCACTAGGAGTGTGCATAAATTGACTTACAACTCCTACAGCATATGCAATGTCAGGCCGAGTGTGCGATAGATAAATTAATCTCCCTACCAACCTTTGATATCGATCCTTATTGGTTGATACCTAATTAGAGAAAGCTCCAAGTTTATAATTCTGTACTATAGGGGTATCAGCAGGTTTGCAATCCAACATCCCCACCTTAGCCAACGAGTCCAACACATACTTTCATTGAGATAAGAATATACCCTCCTTTGATCTGGCCACTTCAATACCCAAAAAATATTTTAGGCCCCCTAAGTTCTTCATCTTGAACTCTTTCGCCAGTTTCCTTTGAAGTTTTGTGATCTCCTCAAGGTCATCCCCTATGATGATCATGTCATCTACGTATATAATCAATATTGTCACTTTGTCATGCTGCCGTTTAGGAACAACGTATGGTCTGAATTACTTTGAGTGTACCCATACCTTTTCATTGTAGAGCTAAAGTGACCAAACCAAGCCTGTGGTGATTGCTTTAATTCGTACAACGACCGCTCGAGTTTACATACCACTTCCAATTTATCAGCACACGCATATCTTGGTGGGATTTCCATGTAGATCTCTTCTTCCAAATCTCCGTGTAAGAACGCATTCTCTACATCAAATTGATGTAAGGGTCAATCCAAATTTGTTGCAAGTGATAACAATACCCGCACAGTATTCAATTTTGCAACTGGAGAGAATGTTTCTTGGTAGTCCACGCCATAGTTTGGGTATATCGCTTTACTACCAGACGTGCCTTGTACCTCTCAACAAAACCATTTGTTTTATATTTGATGGTGAAGACCCATTTACATCCTACTGCCTTCTTTCCCTTCGGTAACTCGACAAGTCACCAAGTCTTATTTTTCTGTAAAGCCTCCATCTCTTCTTGCATTGCTTGTACCCACTTGGGATCCCTCAATGCCTCCCGTAGTCCATTAGGAACTCTACTTATAGAGAAATTTGAGACAAATGCCTTTAAAGGTCCCAACAATTGCTTTGTCAAAACATAATTGGTGATTGGATACTTCGACCTTCATTCTTCCACTTCTAGTGAGTTCCTATTAGGAGCCTTGCCATGATTATGTCTATCGGGCAATTTATAACAAACAGCTACATCAGTATCAATAGACAAATTCTGTATGGTAGGAGAACTTATCTCAGGAGTATCCTCAGGAGAATTGTCAGGTACTAAATAGGGGGTATTTTGAAGTGGAGTGAGCTATTCTTGAGATTGTTCGTGTGTCTCTTGCACCAAATCAACCTGATGATAAGATTCCTTAGTGTACTACTGCTCATTTTCCGGTGTCCCACCATAATCGTGACCACACCATTACTGGCCAATGCTGCCTGCCGCAGCATGTGAACCCGCTTGTCAACATGCACCTTAGCTTGTGTGTTACCAGTCCTTGTGTCACCAAGTGTTGGCACTGTAGGGTCATTTTTTAATTTTAAAAGCAAAATCAGCGGTAACCCTTGCCATCACACCACCTTCCCACCAATTTGTCCTTTCATTAGAAGTCTCCCCTGAAAGGTATAATTGGGTGTGGGAAAAAATAATTCAGATTCAATGAAGGTGACGTCCATTGTGATGTGGGTTTTTTTGGTAGCCAAATTGTAACAGCAGTATCCTTACTAATGAGTGCCATAACCAATGAAAACACACTTCACCGCACACGGATCGAGTTTTGTCCGTTGGTTCTTATGGAGATGGATGTATGCCACACACCTAAACACTTTGGGAGGTAGTGTCATGATGGAAGGAAGAGGAACATAGGATGCAAGTGCTTGAAGTGGGGTCTGAAAGTTCAACACACGAGAGGGCATTCTATTCATCAAATGTACCGCTGTAACTACTACGGCATCCCAAAATGAGATGCAACCTGACCACCTATGAGGAGTGCCCTTGCCGTCTTGAGGATATGGCAGTTCTTCCTCTTAGTGACACCATTTTGTTGGGGTGTCATAGTGCAAGATATTTCGTGTATAAGCCCGTGGTCCTGAAAGTAAGCTGCAAGATGTTGGTTAATATATTCCCTACCATTGTCACTACGAAGGACTCGAACTTGAGTCCCAAACTGCATTGCAATCATCCGATGAAACATATGGAATATTGCTGCCACTTCATCTTTATGCTTCATTAAATAAACCTAGGACATCCGGGTACAATCATCCACAAATGTTACAAACCAATGAATCCCAGATAGAGTAGTAAGCGGTGAAGCGCCCCACACGTCCAAATGAACCAAAGAAAACGGCCCAGTGCTCTTATTAAAACTCAAAGGAAAAGAGACACAATGACTTTTTGCCAAAATACATGTCTCACATTGGAATTTAGTATTTGACAAATTATGAAACAAGTTTGGAAATAAATGTTTTAAATACCCAAAAGACGGGTGTCCTCAACGACGATGCCATAACCAAATCGTTTTCTCTTTATTAGTAGACCCACTCCTTGTGTGATGTTTTTGGCCTGCATGAAAGTCATCAACATAGTACAGCCCCCCTCCCTTTTAGTACCCCCCTCCTTCCTTTCAAAGCATCATAAGAACACAACACTTCAAAGCATCACTGAGTTGGCCAACAGAGAGTAAACGGTTAGACAGAGAGGGCACTAATAAAGTGTGAGCCAATGATAAAGAAGGTGTAAGATCAACATTGCCAACCCCAGTGACAAGATAACTAGTGCCATTTGCATTATAGATACTCTGTCTCCTCGGAGTGGTGTAGCATATAATATCATTACGATTGGGTGTCATGTGATCCGTTGCCCCAGAATCAACAATCCACCCCTTCTTGCCACACTGAGAATTACTAACAAGTGCACATCCAGTGTTACCTTTAGGAGCCGCATCAGAAGTATTGGTAGCGTCTACTGCGTACCAAAGAAAGGGGTGAGGTCCCGGTAGCCAATGATGCTTGCCCCCATCTATAGCATTTTCTGTCTTTTTCTTGTTCTGCAACTCCTTCCATCGATCTGGATAACCATGCAACTTAAAACAGATATCTTTTGTATGTTTAGTATTACCACAATGAGTACAACCTCTTGGGTGTTGTGGTTTAGCCTTCGAACCTTTGTTAGTCCTCCATCCACTAAATGTAATATTAGGAGGGACCATCTAGATAGCTTTGGTCTCATTGTTGGCCTCGAGAAAGTGTGAGATAACATTTCCACCACGCGACACCAAGGCTGCTGCAGTGCTAGATGGTTCAATTGAAGATAACATAACAGCTTGGCGTACATCCTCCCGCCTCACCCTAGCATAAGCCTGCTCCACCATCGGGAACAGATGCATCTGTAGAACATCAGCCTTGACTTTGTCAAGGCGATCATCGAGCCCATCAAGGAAAAGATATACACAGTCTTCTTGCACAAGAGCGTTGTAGCACTCAATATCACGAGGACAATTCATGGGATTAGGCCGTTGAAAATCAACCTCCCGCCATAAACCTTGAAGATCATTATAATACTTTTCAATCGGGCCGCTTGCCTGCTTCAGTCGGGACAAACGTCACTTTAGATCATACACTTGGGAGACATCGGTGCCATCAAAGAACATAGTAGCCACCGCATCTCGTACTGCCTTTGCTATTGGGAAACGGATAAAATTTCCAATCAACGCCGGGTCCATGGAATTGATGAGCCATCCTTTAACTGTACTGTCGTCGGTCTTCTGATAATTAGGGTCGGTCAGAAGTGGGGGGGGTGGAAATCCCTAATGGTATATCCCAATTTTTCCTTCCTGGAGATATACATCTCGACAACTTGGGACCAAAGGCCATAATTACAGCCATCCAACTTGACTACAATTGGTGGGCTAGAGTTTTCAGCATGAGAAGGTAAGGCTTGATGGTGAGTCAAGATTTGTGTCAACTTGGATGTCAAGGTTTCAAGGAGTGCATCAGTAGTGGAAGTCCCTCCCGGAGCCTGATGCGAGACTACAATGCCTTCCGCTGGAGCCGAAGGAATTATCTCGATGGGTGGATTGTCATCCGCCATGAATCCCGATAAATGGTGTAGTCAGCGTGGCAATCCGCACGAAACCACCGCGCGACTACGCCACAGCAAGGAATTCGGATCGTGATCAGAGCATAGAGTCCCTAGATCATTTGCTTTGATACCATGTTGACCAATAAACAATTTTTTTTTCTTCTGTGTTCTACTCTTTTTACAAGAATATAACTACACATATATACACCGACGTAAGCCACCCTAGAATCTCCTACAAATCACTACAAATAAGGAGATCTCTTACAAATCATAAGATACATATATACAAAGACCTTAAATAGAAAAACTCTCCTATTGAGGCCCTAATTGACAACTCATGTTAACACATTTAACATTTATTTGCCAATTTTTGCTTCTTTTCATTTATGGTATTAATTGATTTGCAAGAAATCAAGTTTGTTAATTGGCTCGCTGATAATGGTACATTTAGATTCAGGCCAATTTCCACAAGCTTTGTAATTCTTTGTGATTTACAACAAAACTCGTTCTCGCACTTTCTCTTTCTACAAAAACAGTAAAAAAGAAGCTAGTATAATAATCAAGTATCACATTTGAACTCGACATCTATTTCCATGAGCCACAAAAATTTCTTAGTCTACATAATCAAAATTTGCTATGTTACAATATTTTATTCTCTATGATATTTTTGGTATGACAGGAGGAAATTGAGAAGAAAACGGGCTACATAACAATGTGATCAGGGAGAATATTTGATGTTGATGCTAACGCGGCCATCGATCAGTTCTCAGAAGGGTTAAATATCAAAATACCAGAGGCACATCGTTGCTTTAACCTGAGGTTTGTACTTGAGATTTTTCATTGCTTATATCTTCCTGAGCTTTGGTTTCCTTGTCCATTTATCTCTGCTTTAAGTAAAACTATCCTTTCAAACATAGCATGAGATTTAGAGTTTCGAACTGCTAAGGGGAAATCTGTGACATCCTGATTTTTCCAATTCCATTTTCAAGTGAATGAGTCGAACTTTTCGTCGACGCGCCTATAGCCTTTTTCTTTGAGTTGGCCACTCACGAGTTAACTAGTCTATCAGGTGAAGCCGTTAAGGAATATAAACGCAATTAACTTGAGAATTCGACCAGAAACCGACTACTCGACCGTACTAATCTACAAGGGTCAATACGGCACTGTCAAAATCAATCAGAGATCAGAGACAGGTCGATTCGACTGAGATATGTGATCAGTGTGTGGGTGATTCCACCTGATGGCAAAATTCTCGTCAAACGACATTGGACAAGTGTTGAACCTTGCAAGGCCACTTGGGGTCCCCCTCTTCAGCAGACCTTCTTCCTCCTTAAAACCCACATTTCTCCATTGTTGAGGTCCCTTGGAAGCTCAAGAGAACCAGAGAAAACCAAGCAGACCAGCCCCTCCACCATCGCATGCTCGCAAACCACCGTCGACCTCTTTTCCCCCTCTGTTTTCTCTTCTACTAGTTTCTGCTCCAATTGACCTTTCTCCAAATATTTGAGTTGAAAGTTGTTTTCCTATGAGAATCAGCTCACACTCCACCCACCATCGTCTTCAGCACATCCAAACCGTACGGAGGAGCTCGATCTCGCGCTGAACGGAGCCGCCGGTCGTCCCATCTGCCGGTGAGAAGTCGCCGCTTGCCAGACCGCTTGGAGTCCGCCCGGTTTCGCCTATTTCACGTTTTCTTCGTTTTTCCTCCCCCGACCATTCCTCCATCCATACCAACCACTAGCAAGTCCCCATTGACCCCTAGGTGTCACTGGTTTCCGGCCACCCACTCGCCGAAACTTCAATCAGCCTTTCCTCGCCGTTCAGTCGCTAGTTCTCTCTCTGCAGTTCAGCCAAGAACAGAAGCAGAAAACCAGCAAGCTATGAGGTCTTCATGGCCCGTTTTCAAGCCATTCCTGGCCTCGGTTGGTGTCACCGCTAGGAGGTTTGTCACCTGCCTTGGCGTCACCATTGCCATGGATGCATCGAAACGCTAAACCGGTGAGTTTACTCACTAAACCTTGCTTAGGAGGTTAATGATGCTTAAGGGTTGTTTAGATTAGGCTAAGCATGGTTAGGTGGTTAGATTAGTTTAGTTAATTGTTAATTAGATTAAGGGATGTAATTAGTTTACTAGATAATTAATGCTAATTAGGTGATTAAATTAGTGTAATCTTGATTAGGCCCTTAATTAATTATTTTAAATTAATTAATTATTTCGAATTTATAAATATTATTTTATTAAATTATATTAGTATAATATATTATTCATTTATTTAGTTTCGGAATATATTTAATTATTTATTATTTTCCTGAAATTATACCGAGATAGCCGCTTACCGGAATTTTGTGCTGACTACTATGGTGTGTACAATTTATGCATTTGAGTGATGATTATGAAAATATGTTATTTATTCAGAAAGTCCCGGGTGTCAGGTTTTGACACTGAAAATGGATTTTAAATACTATATCTACTAGTGGGGTTTGAAAAAGGAAATGTATCAGTTTTTCTGGTTCGAATTGACCGTATACCCACACATAACTACTTTTTCGATATTTTTAATACGAAGAAAATGGGCCAGGATCACTATTTTAATTGAGGCATTTGAGTGTAATGCACGGTGTCCTAGGCCGAGATTGAATGGTCATGTATTGGTTAAAAGAACTTGTCCCCGAATTGAATCGGATGGACGTTACCCTATATGGGATAACTAGACAATAGGTTTGGGTCGCAGTAGATTCTAGACCTATGCTCCTTTGGGAAAGCCGTCTATGAGAGACGTAGCCGTGCTCAATGAGGAAGAGATGATGCCTGGCTCCTCCAATAGACTGCCGAACTTCAAGTAGGTTGTACCCTAGAGGGGCGAAATTAACAATTGGAATGCATGATTGATTGAATTGATAAGGCGTTTCAATTATTGTGTGCATGACTTATATGCACTGTGATATGAACTGTACTAATATGCAGGAAGGAACTGAGGTGAGGTAAGTCTTCAGTATGGTGTGGTAGGCCACCCTTGAGTGTATTTCCTTCCTAATAGGGGTTTAATGGGTGAACTTGCTGAGATATTGTCTTACCCCGTTGTGGGCTTATCTTTTCAGGTCCATAGTTGGTGGTTGTGGAGGACCGAAGCCTCAGAGTTTGTGGAGATGGAGTCTGAAAAATTGGTGTTTGTATTCAACTAGTATGTCATAGGATATCTTCTTTTAGAGAGCCGACCTTTTGTAGACTTTGACCAGACTCGTTTTGTAACTAAACCCCATTGTCTATAAAAGTTGGTTTTTGTGAAATGTTGCCCTACTTTCCTATCCCATGCTATTTGTTGTCATGGGTTTATTGTTTCGCTTCCGCATGTGCATTAAAATCAATGGGTTGGCGATGCGTCCTGGGAAGTCGCATATTTGTATCGATCGCAGTGGGATGTGCGCGCGCTCGAGGTTCAAGGCGTGAAAAAATCTCTAGTTAAAACTGTGCTAAAGCATGCTTGGGATGGGGCTATATATATGATATTTGGAGGGAGAGAAATGATGTGTTGCGAGATCATGTTGTTCCTCAGATTGTTCAAGTTATCGAGTGCGTTGTTTTCTCTGTCATTCAAGCTGTGTTGCAGGAAAGGATATCGTTCTTGACTGATGCAGATAAAGCTTTGTGTTCCAGATGGGGCATTGAGCTATACTGGATATGAGCAAGTTTGATTTTGGGCTTGGGAGACTTTACGTGATTTTTTTAAAGGCGTGTGAGCATTGAATTGTGTGATGTTGACCTGCTTGTAAGTGTTTGGTGCCACTGTTGTTATATCGGGCTTGGATTTGAGCTTGGTCCACTCAGTTTACCTCATAGGTTGAGCAATGAAAGGATTAACAAAAATGTTTATCTGGACTAAATAAAACCAAAATAATCAACGACGTGAGAATTCTAGATATGCTAATCCTCCACTGATCTTCATAATCTTAATGTATAAGACATCATGTACATATGATTAACTTTCATACACGGCTCATGTTTTCCCTGATAAATGGAAAGAAAATTAACGGGTCAAAAACTGGAAGGATAATAAAGAAAGAACCTAACTTTAGGAAAAGCTATTTAAGTTGCTTTTGGTCTTTGCCCCATACGTGGAGAACTATTATCATTGAACTTAACTTTTAGTTAACATTAAATAACCCCACCATGATGCGCAATGATCGCGGCAGAAAGTTAAAACATCCACAATTTGTTCCACAAACTTAACCACATTGGTTTAGTTGGGTAATTACTACGAGGATACTAATCTATTAAGAAAAGCAATTATTGTTTGATTGTAGAAATATTCGAAGAGGAATAGAGGACTATTACAATTAATGTGAATTATTATTAATCGAGTGGTCAAAGGATTCCATAAGTCCGATTATCATTGGAAGAAGAAAACAAATACATAAATAACAATGCTAACCTGGCTGATGGCCGTGGAACGTGCACGTTCCACAACGTGCGACGGACGACAACCGCGAGGAACAACGTATGCATGGGGAGACGACTTGCATATGGGTGAAGCAAAAAACATAACCACGACCCTCTGAGCGCATATGAGAATGCAAGAATGCCTTCTCTCTTTTTCTAAAGCCACTTTCTTTTCCCCACGGTAAGATAAAAGTGTCCTGGACAACACTTTTACCATGGAAAAACAGGGTTTTGACGGAAAATATGAGAGCGTGGTCATCAAGAGTTGGTTCATGTTGGGAAAGTGATGATGATCTGATTCTTGCTTTTCACATTCCACCAAGTCCAGCACAATTGAGTTCACACAATAATTATTATAAAAAAAAAAAAAAATAGGATGCCAATTCAACTGCCAAAGATTCCTTCAATTCTGCCAAAAATCAGATATTTTGGCTTCCGTATTTCCATTTAACAAGATTTTTGTTGTTTTTAAGTTTCTGTGGATGATGGACAGCTTGCGACCATTATGCAGATTAATCCAAACCTGCAATTCTTGCAAAATCTCCTATAACTATGCCAATGCGAAGGAGCACAAAGTGATAATAGTGGACATTTCATAGCACAATATAAACTCCCTCTGTGAGTTGAATTCCTATCCCCCACGCTAATAAACTCACATGTACGCTGAAGTGCGAAATGGGATCGCATCAAATCCTCGGCGCCCCAAACAATTCTGCAAGACTTTCCACATGCACTTTATGCAGGTCTTTGACATATTTTAATTTTGCCTCAAAATTGAAGCTAGACTAGACTCTGTGGTGAAAGGAAAAAGAGAACTCCCGGAACTCACAATAAAGATTCCTCGGTTATAATGCAAGGTGATTCCATAATTTTTTTTTTTTGGTCAGAATAAACGATATATTAAACCGTTGTAAAATTACAACCGCTTGAAACAGTGTCCGCATACACAAGATCTAGAAGTAGAAAAAGGGGAAATATATTCCAATTACGGGCTTGATCGATGCGGCCATGGGCCTTCGTGGTCCAGTCCGCCACCGAGTTGGCCTCCCTCCTGCAGTAATTGAGTCGCAAATTAGGGTACGAGAGAAGCATCTTCTTGACCTCTTCGAAGAGTACTCTGTCCTCCCATGGCGGCGGTTTGTTCTGGTTCAAGGTGTCAAGCATGATCCAGCAGTCCGATTCAATCACTAGGCGACCGGTATGGAGTCCCTGCTGCAGCAGATGGCAAAGGGTAAAACTGAGCACTTGCACCTCAGATTGAAGCGCCGAGGTTGCTGGAAAATCTGCAGTATAAACATTAGTAAGTCATCCCCGGTAGTCCCTACTAATGCACGCCATGGATCCTTTTTGACTTCCCTGCTTGTAAGCGCCATCGATATTGCATTTTAGGGTGCCACGATCAGGGGGTCGCCATAGAAATTCAGAGTGCAGGGCAGTGGATTGTTGTTGCTTCCGCCTGGGGTTGGATCGGTCGTAGCTACAAGTCTGTGCTAGAGCGTCTGTAACAGCAATATGGGGCTGCGGCTTCTGGTGCCTGAAAACAAAATTATTTCGTCCTCGCCAGATCTGCCATAATACATGCGCGATAAGCTCTATCCCAGGTACTGAACTCTGACTCATGACCTGATTCGTGATCCAAGCTTCTATGCTAGTAACTGGTGGTGAAATGTTTAGTTCGTTTAGATCAGAATGCTGCCATACCTCCTTTGTCCAAGAACAATAGAAAAAAGATGCTCGATGGTTTCCTGGGTTTGTTGATCGCACAGGCAACAGATAGGATCAGAAATAATATGGTGTCTAAATAGATAGGCTTTGGTTGCGAGTGAGTTATGAAAAACTGACCATAAGAACATTCGGATTTTAGGCTCTGTTCGCATCGTCCATAGTCTCATCCACAGTTTTCTGTCATGTCTGAAGGTTGTTGAGGCTGCATGATCACTGTTGTTTAGTGCTGTACTGATTAGGGATTGATAATTGCTCTTCACTGAATGAAGACCATTCTTTGTTGCTGCCCATATTAATTGGTCAGAAGCAAATACTAGTCTAATAGGTATTTTGATAACCTCATTGACAATACATTCATCATAATGCTGCTGGATAAGTGGAATATTCCAGGATTGGTGGTTAGGGTCAATAAGATCAGCCACCAATTCCAATTCTTCTCTTGCAAGAGGTCCTGGTATTGGCCCAATACGTAACCATCGATCCCTTCGGATTCGAATACTTTTACCATCACCCACAGACCATTGCAAATTCGGTTGAATGGCCTCTCTTCCAATAATTAGGCTTCTCCAGCCCCAAGAGGGGCGATACCCAGTTTCCGCATGTAGAAAGGTTTGAGTTGGGAAATAAAGGCCCTTAAATATTTGACTCCATAAGGATAGTGGACTGTGAAGTAATTTCCAGGCTTGCTTACCCAGCAATGTTTTATTGAAAGCCATCAAGTCGCGAAAACCCAGACCTCCACTATGCTTGCTTATCTTTAATGCATCCCATTTCTGCCAATGCACCCCTCTTCTACTAACATCGTTCTTCCACCAAAAACTAGATATACGTTGTTCTAGGCCCTTGCAAATAGATTGAGGAAGCTTGAAAACAGACATTGCATACTGGGGAATAGCCTGCACTACCGACTTAAGAAGGACTTCTTTATCCCCTTTAGATAAAAGGCGTTCTTTCCACCCTTCCAATTTTGCAGTTACCCTCGCTGAGATCCAAGAGAACATTTCTCGTTTCGATCGTCCTAGTCTGAGGGTATACCCAAGTACTTGCCGTATCCTTATAGGACGGGAACCCGGAATTCCCTTGCCAAGTTTTCCTACAAACTCATCGGACAATATTTGCTGCAAAACATGCCCGATTTGTTTCTGTTGATAATCTGTCCTGTAGCTAGACAATATTGATTCAGAATATTGGACATGTTCTGACATTCAGTGATTGTACCATCTAGAAAAGAGACTGAGTCATCGGCGAAAAATAAGTGTGATAGAGTTGGACAAGACCGAGCAAGCTTTATTCCCTTAAGATGGCCACTATGAACTGCTTGGGTAATTAAAGTAGAAAGAACATTGGCCACTAGCACAAAAATGTAAGGAGATAAGGGGTCACCTTGACGAAGTCCTCGTGAAGGCTGGATGTAAGGTAGTTGCTTGCCATTAAATCGTACACTGAGAGATGGTGTGGTTATACATTGCATGACCTATAGAACCCATCTGTGATGAAAACCCAACTTAATCAAATAGTCTCTCAAAAAGTCCCACTCCACTCGATCATACGCCTTATGCATTTCTGTCTTGATTAAGACATTATGCTTTCGCTTCCATTTTCTTGCTTTGAACTGATGCATTACTTCCTGGACTATTAAAACATTGTCTTGAATTTGTCGTCCACTAACAAAAGCAGCATGTTCCTTAGCAATGAGATTCGGTAGCCATGGTTTCAGTCTATTTGCAAGAACTTTTGAGATGATTTTATATGCGTAGTTGCATAAACTGATTGGCCTATACTGATCTAGTCTTTCAGGGTGATTGGTCTTAGGAATCAAAGCAATAATGGTTCGATTAAGGTTACTGGGTAGCACACCTGAATTAAAAAAATCTTCCACTAATTTTAGAAGATCATACTTTACTATTTCCCAATGTGTTTGGTAGAAAGGTCCGCTCAAACCGTCCGGGCCTGGAGCTTTAGAAATCCCCAACTGGAAAGTCGCCTTGCGCACCTCTTCAATATTGACTGAAGCAGTTAAGTGGGTATTCATATCTGAAGTGACAACTATAGGGCATTGGTCCAAAACATGGCCATAGTCACGAGCCCCCTCTGAAGTATATAACTGTGAGAAAAAAGAAGTCGTAGTCTCCCTTAATGTTTGAGGATCCCGCACCCATTCTTGATTTGCATCTTGTAGCGTTGTTATCCTGTTTCTTTGGCATCGTTGGATGGTTGAGGCGTGGAAAAATTTCATATTCTTATCCCCCCAACGCAACCAATTGATTCTAGACCGCATGGCCCAGAATTGCTCCTCTTGTTGCCATAAATGTCTAATTTCATCCCAAATATTAGATGCCGCCTCTATCTCATTGGTGTTGATAGATGGATTGTTGGTGAGGTTTGCTAGCTGTTGGTGTAGCGAATTGATTCGTAGATGGCCATTCTTAAATTTTGCGCGACTCCATGCCTGTAAAGCCCTCGATATAGCCTGTATTTTGTGAACTAAGATGGAATGTTGATGATGGATGGAATTCCAGGTCCTATAGATAATCTCCTGACATTCGGGATCCTGGTTCCAATATGCTTCATAAACAAATTGTTTGTTTCCTTTTCCAATCTGTGCTGTTGTAGTTAGAAGTAGGGGACTATGATCAGAGCCCACAGCTGGCAAAGCCAATACTTCAGCCTCAGGATATAAAACACGCCAATCGGAAGTGCACAGAACCTGGTCTATTCGCTCTTTTATGAGCTCATCGCCTGCTCTTTTATTCGTCCAGGTAAACCGACAACCTTTACTTTCCACTTCCATTAGGGAACGGTCATTAATAAAAGACCAAAAGGAAGAGAGTCTAAAAGGAGCAGCTGGCCTCATGCCCACCTTTTCCCATGGGTAGAGTATGTCATTAAAATCTCCTGCACAAACCAAAGGCCATGTATTTGAGATGCTGATTAGTTGTAACTCTTGCCATAATAACTGCCGCTTGTGATAGGAATAGGGTGCATGGACACAGGTAATGCGCATAGTTCTGTCGGCAATCAAGTCACTACATATCATATCGAGATAATCATCTGAAGAATGGATAATATCTAAAGATAAGTTATTATGCCATAGAAGCGCTAGACCCCCTTTCAAACCAACAGGGTTGCGAACAAAAACATGCTGAAATCTTAAACGCCGTTGCAAGCTTGTGAGAACCGATTCAAAATTCTTGGTCTCCATTAGAAAAACCAAGTCGGGCTTATCCTTGGCCACTAAGGCCTTAAGAGCTTGAACTGTCAGGGGATTGCCCAGACCCTGACAGTTCCAACATAGTAGTTTCATTTACTTGTGGGTGGCTGTTGAGGGCCAGCCACCATCGCCCATTGGGCCATTTCTTCTGCTGCATAAACTGGAGTTTCCATCAGGTGATTGTCATCAAAAGCTGAAGGGGGTGAATGTCGCGTCTCATAGGGTGAAAACCTCCGCTGTTTCTTAGAAGTACCCCCTGTGGTATTAGTCCGTAGAGACTTTCTTTGTATTTGCTTTGTCCTGTCCATAGATGGAGTTTGAACTGCTTTTAATTTTTTCGATGCAGGTACCAGGTCAGTAGTGTGCCGAGTCGTTGACACAGGGCAGCTAGGCGCAACGATTCTTCTGTTGCATTTGAGTCCATTGGGACTATCCGACAACTAAGACCTTAAATTAATGGGACACGAAGCTTCGGCTAGTCCCCCCCATCCAACAATCCATCAACGGAGCGAAATAGAAGCAGGAGGAGTACGAATAAGAGTAAGACCTTATCGTCAGAATTGCTAAAAGGAGCTGACCCAACCTCGTACTTGGAGAATCGGAGACATGCAAGACCTTAGACGAACAGAAATTGAAGTGTGATGTCGCGCAGTGGATGTAGCTTCAGAATCGAAGAAAAAGAAGCAGAGGATGGGGAACCCTCCAAGAAGAGCAATAGAAGTGTTCATTCCGGACAGAGTAAGGAGAATTCCAGTAGAAAGGATGTGTGAAAAGGGTACTGAGTGATGGGATTGGTTAAAGAGGGCTTCAAAGGCTACGAACTACCATGGCGGTAGAAGATTTCTCTGCATATCGAGAGAGGAACTACCATGGCGATAGAAGATAAGGTGATTCCATAATTGCTTATCCTAATCTTTGGTGATTATTGATCTTGATTATGCTTGGGTTGACGGGGAAGGGGATGGCCTCCCATTGGGGCCACTTTGTTTATGAAATCATCGCATACAAATTTCTATATCTCAACCTCCGAGCTAGCTAGGTTCTACATCCTCCTCTGAATTCTTTCATCATTGCCCAGTTATTGTTTAATATTCATTTGCCAAATACTAGTGGGCATGTAAGGGTATTTGACATGCCAATTATGCATACTAGTAACTTAGTAATTAAGTGGATTTATGTTGTGTACGTTTAGCAGTATGCAATGGTCACTTCAACATTGAATTGAACAAAAAAAAAAAAAAAAATATATTCGGTATAGGTGTACTTATGCTGCATTGTAATTATGGTTTGAAGTATTACAATTTGTTTACTTGGCAATACAAATTTTTAAGTTACAACGTCTTAAATTTGTGTGAGGCAATTTTTTAAAAAGTTGTTGCAGGTTATTGTAACACTAGAATGTTTGACGAACGCTTTATCAAACTTAAAGATATTAGAGATTTAAAATATTTGTCAATTAAAATGATATCTTAACGGAAAAAATTCATAAATGACAACCCTCTACCAAAACTTATCTATCAGATAGTAGTGACTAGAATCATGCATATTTTTTAAATGGAAAATGTCGCTTCGGGCCTGACTAATATATACTTGTATGAAGAACAAGAGAAAACTTTCGGGTAGCGAGACACATACCCAAGAAACACCACCGTGACAATCAAGCAAAGCAAACAGGTAACCAGAGTGACGTCATTTCAAGAAGACTTTGACTTCTTAGCATTTATAATCGAGTGTGCCTCTAGGCATTGTCCTCGAGCCATTGTATCTTTTATTTGCCTTTTTAGCGCATTCGTCGCTATATAATATATAACAAGCACTTTAATAAACCTAAAAATAATTATCGCCTTATCATAAAATCCACAATAATTAACTTTGAGAAACATTGATGAGAAATATTAATCTCAAGTACTCTTCTATTATACATGCTTGGACGTAATCCAAATAATATATTTAGGTTTGTGTATGTGGGTCAAACAAATTTTGTTGGCTTTTATTTGCTCTTTTATTTAAAAAGACATTCTCACCATATTTCCAGTTTTAATCCTTCTTCTTCTGCATTAATTCCTTTACTATCCACAATCATACCTAAGAGTCAAGTCTCTAAGGACTTTGACCCGAACAGTGTTAGGCCCCACTCCAAGTGTTTCTCCTTCACTACCCACTATTGGCTTTGGCAAAATATGAGAACAAGTATTGCATAGACTTAGGGTGCATTTAGTAACCATTCTATTACTGAGAATAATTTTTTTAATCAAAAATGATTATTTTTTATTTTATTTCCAAGAACAATTGTTAAGCATTTTAAGGTGTATGGTAACTGTTCAAAATTTCTATTCCCAGAATAGAATTAATTGCGTTTTCTACCATTCTTAAAATTTCTAATCCAAACCATTCTCTTTTAATTTTTTAAATAATTTTATTACTTTTTTATTTTTTCTTCTTTTTTTTTTTTCTTTTCCTTCTCTTCTTCTTCAAACTTTGGCTTGTTGTCAACCGCGGGATGATTAGTGGTCGGCCAAACAAGGGTTGGTGATCTCGTCGGAGTATCGATAGTAGGGCTGAGCACGGTTCCCGGGTTACCCGGGAACCGGAACCGAACCGGAGGAGGGTCCGGTTCGGTTCCCGGTTCCAAGGGGGACCGGTTCCGGTTCCGGTTCCTTTTTCTGGGAACCGGGATTCGGTTCCGGTTCCCGGTTCCAAGCGGAACAGGAACCGAACCGAACCGAACCGAACCGGTCTCGAACCGAACCGAACCGGAACCGAACCGGTCTCGAACCGAACCGAACCGGTCTCGGAACCGGAACCGGAACCGGTTACTTAGGGCAGAAAAAGCTCGACCTTGGATGTTCTAGTATCTTGTATGTGATGTTCTAGTTGAAGTTTGGATTCGGCCTCTAAATGAAAGTTGTAAAGGACTTCTTGGAGTATAACATACTCAAATTTGGGACAAAACAAACAAGTATAAGTGGGTGAAATCGTTATTCTTTGGAAAGACTAGATCTGGAGATTTTGGGACCGACCCTTGATGAATGCATGGACTGTAAGGCAACCTTTTTGTCGAAATTTCACTTCGGTTTCTTAACAAAAGTTGTAAAGGACATCCTGAGGTACAACATATCAAAAATTTAGAGAAAAAAAAACAAGAATAGGTAGGTGAAATCGTGGTCCTTTGGAGATGGTTAGATCTGGAATTACGGTACTACGAACAGGGATTTTAACCGTCCATATTTAATTATCTAGGACGAATTTGACTTCGATATTTTCATGAAGTATCTACCTTATGGTCTTGGCTATCACATAGTAGAATTTCATAATTTTTTAAGGTTATTTGGGTATTTAATCGGAAATGTTTCTAAAACTGTGCAATCCGATGTGTTCGGATCTTGTAAGTTGCAATGCGTGGACTATATCATTTTTTATGAGGTTCTTTTGGAAATGTGTTCTGCATGAAATATCTCTATTCATGTCTTCCCTACAACATATTTAAATTTCGTAATTTTTGTAGTTCATTTGCCTATTTAACCAAAAATGTTTCAAAAACTGTGCAAGTAGAGAATAGGAAAAGTAAATCGATTTTATCTTTTAATCCAGAACGAATTGGACTACGATTTCTTCATGAAACTTGTACCTCTAGGTCTTAAATACAACGTATCCAAATTTTAGAATTTTCTGAGTTCATTTAAGGGTTTAATCGAAATTTTTTCAAAACTTGTACTTCTAGACATTCTTGTTCTAGTGGTGTTTTAATTCTACTTTGTAGTTTGCTATTTGTTTTGAAATTTATAATTATATTCTATTATTGTTGTGCTGTGCGAAGTTAATGTATCAAGATAACATGTCAATGGGAAGTTACCGTGTAGTATACACGTACATTATAGTTTTTTTGGTAACATGCACATACGTTATATTTTTTTTTTGGTAACGTGCTTGCACGTTATTTTTTTGGTAACGTGCGCATACGTTATATTTTTTTTGGTAACATGCGCATATGTTATAGTTTTTTTTTTTTTGGTAACATGTGCGTACGTTATAGTTTTTTTTGGTAACGTGCGTGTACATTATAGTTTTTTGGTGACGTGTTATATTTTTTTGGGTAACGTGCGCATATGTTATAGTTCAAATCTGAAAATAACAAAAAAAAAAAAAAAAGAACCTGTTGGAACACGGAACCGACCCCGGAACCTGTGGGGGTAGGTTCCGTGGTTCTCTTCCCACGGGTAGGTTCCGGGTTCCTCATTTTGAGGAACCTGTACCCGAGGGTAGGTTCCAGGTTCCGGACGGAACCGAACCGGAACCTGGAACCGCTCACCCCTAATCGATAGCCCCCAATGAGGTCGTGCCTCATTGACTGAGCCTCACTGACAACTGGGCGAGGCTCGATAGAGCCATCGCTGGGCAAGGTCAAGCTTGCCCAGCCGCCAGCGGGGCTTGACCTCATCGGGCCACTGCAAGATCAGCCTCGCTTCACCTAGCTAGGCGAGGCTTGCTAGTGGCCGAGGGAAGCCTGGGTAAGGACTGCATGACCACCAATGAGGCAACGAGGCCGAGCCTTACCAGTGGCCAAGCAAGCCTCTATCGAGTGTCGCCCAGCCAAGTGAGGCTCACCGGTGGCTGAGCGAGTCTTGCCTGGCTAAGCAATGCTCATCGGTGATCGGGGGAGGCCCGGGAAAGGCTTGCCTAGCCACTAGCGAGGCCGAGCCTCATCGGTGGTTGGGCGAGCCTCCGATAAGGTTGTCAAAGCTCACCCAACTGGTCGCCAACAATCAGCAATGGTGGACAGCGGCGGTGGCAATTGCTGATGGTGGCAGTAAGGGAAGAAGTAGAGAGAAGGAAGAAGAACAAGAAGAATAAAATAAGAGAAAAGAGAAAAAAAGAATTTAGATTGGCTTGACTCTGGAATTGTTCCTGAGAATAAAGGATTAACTTCTTTTTATTTCTCAATTCTACTCCAAATCCATTCCTGGGAACAAATTTATTCCCGAGAATAAAAAATTTATCAATTGGATTTTTGTTCCAATTCTACTCCTGAGAACAAAAGAATAGAAATTTTTATTATTTTGCAAGTTGTCAAATGCACCATTATTAGTTTACTAAATCAAACCAATACATTCAAGAACTTGTGAGGCCCAAATTGGACGCATTAGAAAACACGAGTTTCCATGCAGTTTCTGCAAAATTTTGTTCACCACATCACTTATAGACAGAGTCGATGCAATATTTTGTCGAAGCCATAAGATTTCCATGGTTCTCGACTTTGAGGAAGGATGGCCTGGCAGGTCGCGGGTTAGGTAAATCATGAATAACCTATCGTCTATTGAGCAGAAAAAATCCATCATCCAAAATTATTCTAGGATGCTGAGAGTAGTTTAACAGATTTCATTAGTATAATGAAATATTTGATGTTGATTTTAAGGCAGCCATCAATCAGATTGTTCAATTTATCGAGTGGGTTGTTTTCTGTGTCATTCAAGCTGTAATGCAGGAAAGGATCTCGGTTTTGACTGATGCAAATTAAAGCTTTGTATTCCAGAAGGGACATTGAGCTGTAATGGATATGAGCAAGTTTGATTTTGGGCTTGGGAGACATTTCGTGATTTTTTTATAAGCCTGTGAGTATTGGTTTTTGTGGTGTTGACCGACTTGTAAAGATTTGGTACCATTGTTGTGAAATCGGGCTTAATTTTGAGCTTGGTCCACCCATTTTACCTCATAGGTTGGGCAATGAAAGGATTAAAAAAAATGTTTATCTCGACTAAACAAAACCAAAATAATCAATGACGTGAGTATTCTAGACGTGCTAATCGTCCACTGATCTTGATAATTTTGATGTATAAACCATCATGTACATATTATTAACTTTCATATACTGCTTATGTTTGCCCTGATAAATGAAAAGAAAAATCTAGTAAGATAATGAAGAAAGAACCTAACTTGAGGAAAAGCTATTTAATTGGATTTTGGTCTTTCCCTCATACGTGGAGAACTATTATCATTGAACTTAACTTTTAAGTTCTGTTCATTTTACATAAATAATTTATAGGGAAATGCTTTTAGGATTTTTTGGCATTCAATTCATGGAAAATAAACTAGTCAAGGAAAACATTTTACGCTATTGGAAAAAACACATTTTTAAAAGGGGAGAAAATTTCAACTTTTCATACTGTAGAAAACATTTTCATAACTTTTTTTTTTTTTTTTTTTTTGGTAAAGGTAAGATAATTTTTCATAACTTCTTTCACCTCACTTTCTTCTATCAAAAACATTTTCATTTTTTTTGTTTTCTTTTTTATTTTTAAAAATCAATATTTTAATTATTTTTTTCTTTTTCTTCTTTCTGGACTGGTTGCCAGCCATGGAAATAGTCGGCGACCGGCGATAGGCCGACGCAAGCTGATTGTTATCCGGCGAGCTCGAGCCTCACTAAATTATGGCAAGGCACGCGAGGCTCGGCCTCGCCTAATCCAGCAAGTTGGAGCTTGCCTAGGACTAGATCAAGCAAGCTCTAGTGAAGCCCAAGCTTGCCCAATTTGCCTTAGGTGAGTCGTTAGCTCACTGGCCTCGGTGAAGCTCGAGCTCGTTTGGATCGACCAAGCCTCAAGCTCGACGACCCGTGTCTCGGTTGATCGCCAAGCAACTAGCTATCGCGAGGCACATGGCGGTGGAGGAAGGAGGAGGAAGAAGGAAGGACAAGAATAGGGAAAAAAAGAAAAAAAATTAAAATAATAAAAATTCGATTTTGTAAAAATAAAAAAATAATTAAAAATTCAATTTTTTAAATATATAAAAATTTAAATTATTTTTGGTAGATTAAAAATAAAATTCTATTTTTGTAATTTTTCATAAAAAATAAAATCTAATACCGAACGATGAAAAATATTTGTCACTTTATTTATAAGTTTCAGCCGAACACTAGAAAATATCATCATTCTCCTGAAAAATGGCTTCCTATAAATTTTTCTTTTTTAAATATGATATTTTCCACAAAACGAACAGAGACTTTGTTAACGTTAAATAACCCCACCATGATGCGCAATGATCACGGTGGAAAGTAAAAACATCCAAAATTTGTTCCACAAATTTAACCACATTAGTTAAGTTGGGTAACTGTTACAAGGATACTAATCTATGAAGAATAGCAATTATTATTTGATGCTTGTAGGAATATTCGAATAGAAAGAGAGGACTATCGCACCTAATTTGAATTATAATTAATCGAGCGGTCGAAGGATTCCATAAGTCCGATTATCATTGGAAGAAAACGAATAAACAAATAACAATGCTAACCTGGTTGATGGCCGCGGAACGTGCACGTTCCACAACGTGCGACGGACGACAACCGCGAAGAACAACGTATGCATGGGGAGACGACTTGCACATGGATGAAGCAAAAAGCAGAACCACGACCTCTTGAATACATATAAGAATGCCTTCTCTCCTTTTTAAAGTCACTTTCTTTTCCTCTTTACTAGGTTTTCGTACGATAAGATAAAGTGTGTTAGACAATATTTTTGCCATGGGAAAACAGACTTATGACTAAGAATATGAGAGCGTGGTCATCAAGAATTGGTTGATGTTGGAAAAGTGATGATAATCTAATTTCTTGCTTTTCACATTCCACCAAGTCTAGCATAATTGAGTTCACAAGACAATCATTAATTAAACAAAAAAAAAATTAGAATACCAATTCAATTGCCAAAGATTCCTTCAATTCTGCCAAAAATCAGATATTCTGGCTTCCATGTTTCCATTTGACAGGATGTTTGTTGCTTTTAAGTCTCTGTGGATGATGGAGGGCTTGCGACCATTATGCAGATTAATCCAAACCTGCAATCCTTGCAAAATATCATATAATTTTGTCAATGCGAAGGAGCAAAAGTGGTAGTAGTGGGCATCTCATAACGCAATATAAACTCCCTATATAAGTTGAATCCCTATCCCCACCGCCAATAAACTCACATGTATGCTGAAGGACAAAATAGGGTGGCATCAAACCCTTGGCCTCCCAAGCAATTATGCAGGCCTTTCTACAAGCACTTCATGTAGGTCTTTGATATATTTTTAATTTTTCCTTAAAATTGAAGCTAGACTAGACTCTGGGGTGTAAAAAGAGAAAAAAAAAAAAAAACTCCCGGAAATCATGATAAAGATTTTCCGGTTATAATGGAAGGTGATTCCATAATAGCTAATCCTAATCTTTGGCGATTGTTGATCTTGATTATATGCTTGGGTTGACGAGGAAGGGGACTGCCGCTCATTGGGGCCGCTTGGTTTTTGGTATATGTATCATGTTTTATGAAATGATCGCATACAAATTTTTATATCTCGCCCTTAGAATTAGCTAGGTTCTACTTCATCCACTGAATTCTTTCATCATTGCAGAGTTATAGTTTAATATTCATTTGCCAAATACTAGTGGGCATATAAGGGTAATTGACTTGCCAATTATGCATACTAGTAACTTAGTAATCAAGTGGATTTATGTTGTGTGTTTAGCAGTATGCAATAGTCTCTTCAACTTTGAATTGAACTAATTAAAACTAAAATATACCTGGTAGAGGTGTAGATGTGCTGCATTGTAACTATGGTTTAAAGTATTATGATTTGTTTATTTGGTAATACATATTTTAAAATTACAACATTTTGAAATTGTGTGAGGCGGTTTTTCTAAAAGTTCTTATAAGTTATTGTAACAGTTAAATATTTGACGAATACTTTATTAAACTTAAAGATAGTAGAGATTCAAAGTATTTATGAGACCCATACCGGCCCCACTAAAAAACACGAGTTTCCATGTAGTTTCTGCATAATTTTGTTAACCACATAAAGACAGTCGATACAATATTTTGTCATATGACTTTCGTGGTTCTCGGGACTTGAATTGGAGGAAGGCCTATGACGGGTCGGTGATTAAGTCACTCACGAATACTTTATCGTCTATTGAGCAAAAAAAAAAAAAAAAAAAAAATCCATCATCCTAATGTCACGGACTGAATTCTCTTGAACAGTCGTATCTTTATAAGTGGAGCTTTATGGCAGATGCAGAAGGAATGATACAATTGATTTGTAGGAATGACATTAGGGCATTTATGCTAAAAGTTTTAAGATAGAATGGTGAAGTGTGAGTGATACAGAAGGCGGGGCTGACCACCAGTGCGCAAATTGGTGGGGAGCTTATGCCGCTTTCCTAATGAAGTCACGGCAAACTGAAACCAGTTATTCTATCTAAGTGTTATGCGTGTCTCGCTTAAGAGACTAGATGTTTGATCTAAACTGGATATGATATGATCCGATACAAGGATGTGATTCACCATACTATTCTTAGGAACAACTATATAAAAAAGGCTAGTCTAGTGTTGACAGCTCATTAGGCGTCACACAAGTTATTATGCGGCCGAGAATTAAGCAGCCCATGATGCAAGCTTATTCTAGGATGCTGAGAGTAGTTAAACAGATTACATTCGAATAAGAAGTTACCGACATATTTATGCATAGTTTTAGATGGAAGACTTACGTTGGAAGTCTATATAAATTGGCTCCCTATCCCAACCACCAATAAGCTGCCTTAAAATTGAAGCTAGACTAGACTCAATGGAAGGGAAAAGCAAGCTCCCGGAATTACGATAAAGACTTGTGTCTTTTTTGCTAGACCATGTCTCTTTTCTTTTCCCTTACTAGAGAAGACTTGTGCCAATGCAATCACACTTTCGAAGAGCTATATAAGTTGAAGCACTCCCCCACCATTTAACTCACATGCATGCAAAGGTGAAAAATGGGGTGGCATCAAATCCTTGGCCTCCTCTATTTCCTCTTTTTCCTACATTCCTCCCTTCCCTTTGCCTCGTTCCTTTGCCCTTCTGACCAGCATGATGCCTTGCTCAATTTTAAGAATTCCTTCACACTTGATAGTGAGTCGTCACGGACTTGTGAAGAGGATTACTATGTGACATCTTATCCAAAGACAAACTCATGGAACAAGGGTGTAGATTGCCGCTTGTGGGATGGTGTCACTTGCGACAATGTCACCGGTAACATCATCGGTCTTGATCTTACTTGTAGTTGGCTTTATGGTAGTCTCCATTCCAATAGCTCCATCTTTCTCCTTCGCCATCTTCAAAGCCTCAACCTTTTTGGTAATAACTTTGATGATTCACCCATTTCGCCTAACCTAAGTATATTTGTAGATATGACTCATCTAAATCTCTCTCGTTCACAATTTCGTGGAACTATTCCAAGTGAAATCTCTCTCCTCTCCAAGCTGGTGTCACTTGATCTCTCATTTTGTCCTCTTCAGTTGGAAAACTCTATCTTCACAATGCTTGTTCAGAATCTAACATCACTTGGAAAGCTTGCTCTCCATAGTGTGGGCATGTCCACGGTTTCACCAAAGTCCCTCACGAATTTTTCTTCTTTGACGCATTTAAGTGTTATCGATTGTTATTTAGGGGGGATAGTTCCAGACACTTTTTTCCAATTACCAAGCCTTACATATCTCGATATGAGTCACAATTATGGCTTATCTGGGATTCTTCCCAAATTCAATTGGACTAGTCCTCTTGAGTCCTTATCTCTCTTATGTACGAACTTCTCGGGAGAAATACCTGAATCAATTGGTAACGTGAAGAATTTAACCGTTTTAGATCTTACCAATTGCAAATTCACAGGACTCATCCCCTCATTTCTAGGGAATCTCAAGCGACTTCAATTTCTAGATCTTTCATATAATAACTTTAGTGGGGTTGTAGAGTTCGATATCTTTACGAACACTGAATTGAAGCATGCATTCCCGATGCTTAAAGTGTTAGAATTGTCTTCTTGCAACCTTACCAGGTTTCCCTATTTCTTGCATTCATTGAGAAGATTAACATACTTAGACCTCTCTTCCAATAGTATTAGCGGGGAAATACCAACGTGGTTTTGGGAACTAAGCCTTGATACATTGGAACATCTAGATCTTTCTCAAAACCTTCTAGAGGGAGGTATACCACAATTGCACTGGAAGCGATTGTCGCATATAGGCCTTCAGGAAAACTCTTTCCAAGGACTACTCCCAATACCTTCACCTTCTCTATCTTACTTTCATGCCCAAGACAATGGTTTCACCAGTAAGATCGACTCTTCGATTTGTCAATTGAGTTCACTCTTGGAATTAGATTTGTCTAACAATTATCTCTTTGGAAATATACCCCTATGTTTTGGTAATATGACCAATCTTGTGAACCTGGACTTGAGTAGCAATAACTTACAAGGGCCATTACCACGAGTCAAATCCATGAACTTATCATGGCTGAATCTCAGTCACAACGAGTTCAGTGATACCTTCCCAAATTGGCTAGAAGCACCGAATTTGCAAAGCTTTGATTTGCAATCCAACAAACTTCATGGTAGGATCAACATCACTGCCTTTGCACTCACCTTTCCTGCTCTTCATTCTTTATCCATTTCCAACAACCATTTTACTGGTTTGTGGCCTACGAAGGATTTCTCAAACACCTCATTGTTCGTAATAGACTTGTCCAACAATAATTTTGGAGGCCCAATTCCACTTCCATCTCCTATCACATATTATTATTCTATTGCAAGTAATAATATAACAGGAAAGATCCCTCCATGGTTCTGCAATGCCACCTACCTCAATATCGTCATCTTTTCAAACAATGAATTAATAGGTAGCTTGCCTTGGTGCTTTACAAATTTAAGCACATCTCTGTCAGTTTTGAACTTGCAAAAGAATCACCTTGAGGGCACAATTCCTCAATTATTTACTTTGACAAATCAGTTGACGACTCTTGACTTGAGTCGAAATCAATTTGAAGGCGCATTGCCCCGATCCCTTGTCAAATGTAAGTATTTGGAAGTTTTGGATCTTAGTAACAATCAGATAGAGGATACGTTTCCGACATGGTTGGGCACACTCCAAGAGCTAAAAGTTCTCGTTTTGAGGTCCAACAATTTTAAGGATCTTTTGAATATTTCCAAGAGAGCTCACCTCTTTCCCAAGTTACACATTTTGGACCTCTCCAACAATAACTTTGGCGGTCCCTTGCCATCCAACTTGATTATGAACCTTGAAGCCATGATGAATAGTGAAAATGGGCAAGAAAAATCATTGTACATGACCTCATCTAGACCGTTGATTTATGAAGATTCCATTACCGTGACCATGAAAGGGCTAGAGATTGAGCTAGTCAAGATCTTGACCGTCTTCACAACCATTGACTTGTCATGCAACTCTTTCCAAGGGGATATCCCAGGAGTCATTGGACATCTTCACTCTCTCATAGGGCTCAACTTTTCTCATAACCACATTACAGGTTCCATCCCTCTTACTCTAGCGAACTTGACTAATCTTGAATGGCTTGATCTTTCTTCAAACAAGCTCAGTGGGGGAATTCCTACAAAATTGGGAGATTTGGCATTCCTTGGGTACTTAAACCTCTCAATGAATCAACTCACTGGACAAATTCCTCAAGACAAGCAATTGAGCACATTTTCAAGCAACTCATTTGGTGGGAATCCAGGCTTATGTGGAATGCCATTGCCAAAAGCATGCCCTGACAATGCTCAACGTCTGCAACCATCGCCCTCGTCAGCTTTCGATTATGAAGGGCATGAGGATTGGTTCAAACAGAAAGCAATGTGGATAGGTTATGCATCTGGAATCGTAATTGGGATTTCCATAACATACATTGCATTTGAAATAGGAAGGCCTAAATGGCTCTCGCGAGTTGTGAGAATGCTGGAGAGAAGAGCAGCCGAGTGGATGGAAAAGCCAAAGCGGAAGGCCATCAAATTTTATGGACAATGAAATTGTTTGAGGAGTTGCCTCTTTAAATTGCGCTATGTAGATTCACTATATAAAAATATCATAAAAGCAGTTTGCAATGTCATTTTTCTTATAGAGGCTTGTTTCTAATGTCATCTCTTATTGTTTTTTGGTGCAAATATTTATGTAATTGAGAAGATGAATATTGAGTTCTGTTAAGCACACAACTTTAAAACTAATGAAGTGAAAATATAAAAATAGCAAGTGCCATTAACCTTCCCAAATGTATTTTCCATCTTCCCATATGTGTAGCTTTTATTCCATGAAGAGTAAGAAGTGAAGAATTAACTCATTCAGCCAAAGTTGTTAATAAATTAATCAGCCAAGGAAATAATGTCCTTAAGAGTAAATACTAAATTTTTTAAAGTTGGTCAGTAGTGAATTGTGGACTGTAAGCTGCTATACATGAACTCTGATAGTAATTGGTGCAGATCCATCGGGTAAGATTCAGTGCCATTACCTTGGGAATATATGCATACTTTGGAGCTGTTGGCACCCAAAATTGTCTAATTCGGGAGTAGACAAGAGCAAAGCAAGCCCAGTGTGCGAGAATCCATGGATAATGGGCTGGAAAGCTAGCAATCAACAGCGGAGGTTTCGAATGGTGCGACAGTAGAACTTCTCGAAACGAGTGAAATAAGAACCAAATTAGTTATGGGAATCGGCACTAGCGAGAATATAGGGCGAAGCAGTTATCAACAATGAGTTGAAGCTTCCGAAAATTTTAAAATATCTAAATGGTAACGGATAAAGAATAGTTACCCATAGATTATCACTATAAATAATCAAGAAGGCATCAATGTAGGGGACTTTTTGCCAAAATTGACAATCGAACACCTGTTTTCATTTGCTATATTTTCTTTTATCGCACTTTTACATTTAATCATACCTTTATTTTTTTCCTGTTTTCCTACCTTTATGTTTGCCTGTGATTTAGACAAGTTGCTTCTTTTCTGGAGCGACATAGAACCCATTTCAAACAATAAAGCCGAAGTTTTGTCCCTTCGGTGAAAGATCTTTGTCGAGGGAACTTGTCACGCTCCGAACCTCGAGCGCGCACACATCCCTTGGTGGTCGACTAAATTATGACGTTCTCAGAATGCGTTGCCAACCCAAACGAATCATGCACAAGCGGAAGCGAAATACTAACCCCTGACAACAAACAACATGGGATAGAAAAGCAGGACAACCAAATTTCACAAACACACTTATATAAACAAGTGGGTTAGCCTTACAAGGTAATATACAAAAGTCATAGTCTTAAGAAGGACTACCTAGTCAACCCTACCCCGGACCCTATCTATTTGGGATCCAGGTCTACCACGACACCGTTAGGGGGGGTCAGCTACCCCCTCGCCCACAACGGCGGGTATGTCGAAACCCTAAAGGGGACCTTCCCATATCCCATTAGGCCCATGACGAAACCACGCTCTGAATCGATGAGGTATCAACTATGGTAGGCCCTCATAGACCAAGATAGTGGTCATGATGAGCTCATGGAGCCAGGGACTCCCGGGGACAGAGACGTCGATACTCTGCTCAGTATACCCCAGCGGTTGTCCAAAACGAACCGGATGGGCCTCCATTTAGGGACCTGAAAAGATTAAACCTACGACAAGGTGAGACAATGTCTCAGCAAGTTTACGCCCTAAATCTTGATTAGGAAGGAAATACGACTAGAAGCAACTTAACCACACAACCAATGAGACTCATCTCGTCTTAGTTCCTTTCTACATATCAGCATAGTTCATATAACAAATATATGCAGTAATCACACTCAACATTTGGAACGCCTCACTTCACATTTCAATCAATAACAGAAGTCCCAATTATAAGGCCAAATTGTTCTGACACACCACATTTCGTGCCACACAATTTTGTCCTATAATCAAGCGCGTCAATTTGAATCATTCATGTGTCCCAATTGATTACGACCCAACGGCCACAATCGACTCAACAATCAACGGTCTTCCGACATAACCGGGTGTCGTCTCGTATCATCGAGCACGGCAACGTCTACATCTAGACAGCATTCCACATAGGAGCATCGATCCAGCCTCCACTGCGACCAGCATCCATTGACTTTGGGCATTCCCAAAGGAGCATCATTTGGCATAACAGCTTGTGACGGGTTCTCATATTGATCACACACACATCCAATCCCGGGCAAGGACATCGTGCTTTGCACGCAAATGTCTCAATTAAAATAATGTATTTGGCCTATTTTTTTCATATTAAAAACACCTAGTAAAATAATCGTGTGTAGGTACACGGTCAGATTAAACTAGAAAAATTGATATCCTCTTTTTTAAAATCTCAATATTTGATATAGTACTTAAAAATATTTTTGGCATCAGAAACCGACACTTGGGATTTTTTTCTAATTAAATGCCAAAATCCATATTTTCAAAGTAATAAATAAAAAATTCACCAATCAGCACTCAATTTGCACAAACTAATTGCACCACGACAATCGCATAAAATTCTAACAATAGGCTATCCCCGTATAATTTCCGAAAAATATTAAATAATTAAATAAATTACAAAATTAATTAAATAAATGCCAAATAATTAGATAAATGCCTAATTAAGCCAAATACACTAATCTAACCACCTAATTGACCTAAATAAATAATTTACTAAGCTAGATAAATCCTACAATATAATTAACTCTTAATTAAACCAATCTAACCACCTAATAAGCCTAATTAACCAACAAAACCACTAAATAAACTAAACTAACTACATAAACCAATCTTAAGCAAATATAATCCTCCACTAAGCATAATTAACCCTATAATCAAGGTTTAGCAAGTAAAACTCACCAGATTAGCGAGCTGGTGAGTTTACAGCGACGGCGACGCGGAGGCGAGCAAGAGTCAAGCCTATGGCGACACCCAACGAGGTTTGGAAGAACCTGAAAAAAGGCCGAACAACTCACTGCTAGAGTTGGGCTTCTGGTTCTAGTTGGCTGTTGGAAGGGGCTAGTCAAGTGGCTAGGACGGCGTGAAATGGGCCAAGCAAGATAGTGGCACAAGCAGGGGTTGACGATGGAACTAAGCGGCGACGGTAGCGACTCAGGGACGCGATGGAGACGACTAGGCGAACGGCGACGAGCAGCTGTGGGCATCACTTGATCGAATGGTGCGGGAGACGAGCGGACTAGAGGGTAGCGACGAGCGGCAGTCCGCAGGCTCGGACGAGTGCTAGACCAACGTTGCTGGCTGGTTCGCAGCTAGGATGATGGAGAGGGCTGGTGGCTGGTTTTTCTAGCTCTAGAAATGGAGATCTTCAGCAACAATGGAGGAGAAGCTGAGGTAGAAGGAGAGCTGCTGCTTCAAGGGAGACAAAGGCCACCAAAGTCAACAAATAATATCTCAAACACTTGAGTGTTGTCCCCACCATCTTCAACCTCATCCATAGCCCAATTTCCTCCCTCAAATCTTCCTTAGCAAGCCAAGAGGGTGCTGAAATGTTGCAGCCCCCCTCATGGCTACGAATTTTGTGCATTTCCCCTTCAATTGAACTCAATCCACCTCAATTGGCCTCAAATTAAATGGCCGAAATGTCAAGGAGGAAGTCCACACTCAATTCAACTATTTTCCTCACCAATTGATCCATCTTGAATGCCAAAAATTCACTCAATTTGGCCTATCCGAACAGGCTTGCCGAAAATTCTTCAAAGGAAGAGTCGACGTTCCTAAAATAAATCGTGACATGACAGAACTTTCAATTTCTAAAATCGGATCCAATTTCGTAGTTAATTTCAACCGGACGCGATTTTAGTGTGACCTAACCTATCATATAGTTTTTAAGAATTTTTAGCACATTTAACCCACAATTAATTATTTTCGAACCATATTATACATCTTCGACTCAAACGAAGTAAAAAGAACCCATTTGACATGGAGCTGCTGTAGTTTTGTCCTTCTCCTTTGCAAACAAAAACCAGATCATAGGGAGGTATCTGACGGAGGAAACCCTGACCGTTCGAGGCAGTCGACCGGATCGAGCTCTATCTGATTTAGTGAGTGCTCAGCGATAGCCTCCACCCCCGAGCATGGGGAGGAAGAGAGCCAAAGTTGGGGTGGATTGAGCGCCTCCCTTTCTCCCCCCACACGTTATCATCGGTATATTTGGCTAGTCAAATAGAAAGAAACTAAGATGGTCACTTCCCACTTAAGCACTGAATATTCTGTGAGGAACTAGAACCTCTGAGATCTTGCAGGGACAAGGACCAACTTTATAAGGTCCCCAGACAAAAATATATTCACTTCGAGATTGACATAATCAACAGTAACTAGTTCTGCCGTTCAGTCTTAATTTCTAGTTCGACCTCCATGAGAAGGATGAAAAAAAGAGTGTTTCTTTCTCGCTGATGGTGCCCATCTTGACCCTCAAGCACTACTATGTACAACATAATCCGACACAGTTACCGGAACCAAATTGTGATTCTGCAGGGCTATCTTCAATTTTTAAACATTGAATGGAAACTTCCTGAATTGTATGTACCTTCATAGGAAAGACAATTTACTAGATCTGAGAAGAGAGGCGAAAAATCTGAATGTGCAAAGATGAAGGGCTCCCACCAGATCAGTTATATCATCGGTATATGTGCCAGAAGATATTTAAGAAGACGGTTTTGCTATGACCATCGTCTTTCTCACTTTTAGAAATGATTCATTCATCTTCCTCCAAAGTGTGCCTACTCACTTTGACATGATCCCCATTGAAATGGATGTACTTCCACTTACATTGGTATCTTTTAAGAAACAGCTTTTGCTTTTCTTCTAGACCAAGTCTCCCAAAGGCACGTGCTATTCTCCTGACAGTATCTTCATCTGGCCTGACGCCCAACTCTTCCATGTCCGCAAAGACCTTAAACATTCCACCAAAAAATTATAAGTATGGACACAAATTTGAATGGCGCATATGTAATCTTTCAATGAAGGAGAGAGTGCAAAATCTAAAAACCTGTGAACTGCAATTACAAAAAGCCGTTTCATGCAACTTAAGCAATGAAAGCCATTTCTGCAGGTAGGAAAGAGTACACACCTCTATTATTTTATCTTGCATGTCATGGTGATCGTACAAAGAGATCATCCTAGAAAATAACCATTTTGAGATTGAGCGCGTATGCGTGTGCAAGATCATGTTCCACAATGATTCAGCCTCATCAACCCTCCCATCCACATCAAATGCCAGCAGTAAGGTATCATATGTTGCCATTGTTGTTCCCTGACCTTTGCCCAACATCCACTTTGCAACCTGAGTATTATTCAAATCAATTAACTGGTTTAGTTTGAAAGACATGATACTTTTCTCCAGGAAAAAGGTGGAACTGTCGCAATGTACATACAAATTGCTCATAACAAAAGAAGCCCCAGCAAATTTTGGAATAACCCCAATAACCTCAGATTACCAAAAAAGAAAAAGAATATGAAAGGAAAACAATGCCAGCATTCTTGATTATAAAATAGTTGCCCTTCATCAGGTGCAAGACACAATGCAAACACCTAGAGAACAAGGTAGACAGTGATTTTCCACGATATGATGCACATTTTTTGGACAATAACTTAAATAAGTTCTCTTTCCATAGCATCTTTACCAGAATCCAGCAGGGTCTATGACTTTATGCACAGATAGGTTAAATTAACCAGCATGTCCTAATAAGAACACGTCCGTAAGCTCTGGCTCTGTTGACATCTAGTTGTCTATATCATCATAATTATTGCAGATGTTATGAATGCCAGCTTCTTTGTGCATGTGGAATCAATCAACACAGACTAGTTGGGCTTTTCATTATGTTCCCAGAACCAATCTGGTTTTAGATATACTCTGTCTAGAATCATGGACTTCAAGTGATTGTGCTTCATACATCGGTTGGACCATGAAATTATGATAAGCAACTCTGCCCACTAATCTTATTGAGTCCATCGCATTTCAGATGTACATCATCATTAGTTAAGTTTCAATCCATGTCCTCAATGGCAAGCAGTATGCCACCACATAACAATAATAGCAATTAGTAATCAAGAACAGGACGCAATAAAGTGGGATAGCTATACCTGAATCACTTGCAGCCATTGATTTCTACTTTTCAATTTTTTCAAAGCCTTTACTACAGAAACCAAGGGAAACTCCACCTCCCAAGCTGTCCATTTATCCAATGCTCTATAAACAGCCTCTTTCTCATGGGAAGATCAGAAATCTGTTCCAATAAAGAGACGCTTTACAATTAAAAGAAAATGTAATATTACCAATTATATAGAATTAAATTTGCATAGCAACCATATAGCTATTTTCCGATGTGAAAGCCAAACAATTTGTCCTCCAAAGTTCTCGCATTTCATGTAAGAAAGGGAAGTTTTAAAAAAGAAAAAATGAAACTATGCCCTTACAATTCTCACAAGATTGTGAACCTTTTGACCAGACCCAGCTGAATCCCTTTTTTGCCAAAAGTGGCGCTCCTTTCCCTTCTTTTTTTGTAACACTATGCCTTTCCTGCAAAGCAAAATAAAGTGCAACAGCTAAATCAAATGGCACAAAACAACAAAGAAAAGCTTTTCAAAGAACTTTTCTCACTTCCAGATTCAGTATGGCTGATTTAAATTTAGTTTGACACAACAAGATAATTAAGGGAAGATCAAACAATCAAATTGGAGAAACAACCAACTTGGTAATGGCTTGAGAATTTGATAAAGACTCCCCATCTCTGTTGTGGTTTCCCTTGACATGGGAAAGACCGATGTCCTACATATCACCAAAGAAATCTATTCACTAGATTTTAAACAAAAGATAAACAAACAAATTTAGTTTAGGATGAATTTCTTGAGACACATATAATTGATTTTTGTCATCACCTTTCCTTGGACAGCAAACGAATCTGGCTTTCAATTTAAGGAGATTCTTGAACTTCTAAATCCATAACGCAACGGTAATGCTACTCCAGCATTCTTGATCTGGCGGATCATGCAAAGGAAGAATCAGAAAAGGATGTATATGCTACAATAAAGGTAGCTAATCAATTCAATTAGATCAAATTTGAGGTGTTAAGATGCTAACCTGACTTAAGCCTGGACGGTAGAAATGGTGAGAAATTAAGTTCTGACAGTCCATGACCAATAGCCTTACCTTTTCTTTCAGTCAAACCCAACCAAAAATGCTAAATCAATCCGATACATCCTCTTTATTTTGTCATTCAACTAATCTCCCTCTCCCTTCTATCCTCATTCACCTTTTAGATTTTGTAGGCACTTGCAGTATAGTACTCTTAGCAGAAGTCCAGTGACTTCACTTGAAAAGACATACAGGTTCTCGAAGGCTGAAATTCAACAGCAGCAAAAGTGAACATCTGAATTATGAAGACCTAGGAAGTAACCTTAATCTAACACGGGCAATTCATCAAATGAGTTACATGTAAAATTGTGGCTGTTCTCATCTGCCAGCTCAGGATAAAAGGATGATATGAAATGTCAATGAAGCTCCTCAAAGAAATGCTTTATCATCTATTGCGGTTCACTAATTCATACTAAGAGAAATGAATAATTCAAATGCAGTAAGTGATTCAACTAGTTCCAGTCAGATTGCTCCATGGAAGATGGAACAACCATAAGAATTATCAAAAACAAAACACAGCCGCAGTCTAAAGGAGAGCAAAAATTTCATAGTATTTTAATGAAATAAAAGCAAATGGGGATTCTACCCAAAGAAAAAAAAAAGATATGCAGGGATGCTGTATACAAGACATAACCCAAATAAAAGTCCACGAATGAGTCATTGGTATTAATTATGACATATATTTTCATTACTAAATTTTTCATGAGTTTAGTTACCATGTACAGTGATGCATTAATTCAATTTCTTTAGACTTTTGGGCCATTAACCACTCGTGAAATTCAAATTTATGCACAAACTTCAAATATGCTCCCAATGTGCACATACATTCCAACACTATGTTGCTTGGCTCACTTAATTTACAATAGGAATGAACTAGCAACAGTACCCAGTAAACAATTAACACCTTTATGCATGTAGAAGTCCTCAAAAAATGCAAAACCAGGACCAACAACTTTCCCGTTTATGTACTGCTTTAAACAAAATTTACAGGACTCGGTTCTCTGTGCCACATGTTCTCGCCTGTCACATGCACTTGAGTCAGATATTCACATAATAGAACTTAATGAGTCGTGTGTTGAGCAATCTATCAAGCAGGTTGCGTGCATCCAGCCAATTCGACGCCCCGCACCAACGGGCGCTCGAAGGAGCGTTCATTACCACATGGGTCGCTGCGCAAATCAAGAAAATACTAGAAACTCGAGCATTAGAATCGGTGGTCAGAGATCAAAACCATCTAAGAACCCGACACTCAACATGTCTCGTCTTTTTCTTTTTCTACACCTACTACTGCACATGAACCCGCGAAAGTAGGAAGCGGGACTTCTATGAGAATCGGCGAACGAGTAAAGAAAGGAAAGGACAGAGATCAGAGAGAGAACGAGGGAAACGGAGGGTACCATGTTGGAAGCTCGAGGCGACTGGGCATGAGAGCAGAGAAGATAGCAAATAGACTGTCCCGGTAACCACCATGCGCGTATTAGCCTATCCAAGAGGGGTACCCGGGAAATTGAAAAAAAAAAAAAAAATGAGGGTACTTTTGTCTTTTCGGTTATTTCAAAGAGTTCCAGCAATCAGCAGATGGCATTGTTTCAAGTTCCCCAAATAAAACAACAAATTTCCAAGTTCTAAGATATGCAGATTAGATTGAGGGCCTCTCTCTCTCTCTACTCTCTCGCTTGAGAGCTCTCTCTACCTACTATGGTAGCCATCCCTAAACCCTAAAAAACCCATTTGGCCGAAAATCCCTAAATCATAAAACCATGCGTCATCTCGTATTCTCCTAGGCTCGCTGTTTTTGTCTCCTTGCTAGCTTTTGGTAAGGAATTGTCCAGACCCACTCTATTTTGTTTCTTTGTTTTGCGGAAGCCAACGAAGTTTTGGAGATTATGGAGGTTCAGCAAATGGGGCGACAGGTTTGCTAGATCCTCAGATTAGCTGAAGATGTTGATGCGCCCTGATCCCTTTCTCTGTAAGTTTTCTATTGGGATTGATCTGGCGTCTCCATTATCTGGAAAATATAGTTGATTGGAGTCATCCGAGGGTAATCTTTGCAATGGAAGGAAGGAAACAAATGGGTAAAACCTGGATTTGATCTCTGGCTTTCTTGGTGATTCTTCATTGCTGCTCATTGGGAACTCTTAATGGATGAATCTGGGGAAAAAGACTATCGCCTAGCCTTACTGTGTAAGAGGCTAGGGAATCTGAAAACTGAGGTGGATGCATCGCCTCGAGAAAGAGTTATTTCAGCAGAAACACTTGATGAATGCAAACGCACGGTATTCGGGAAGTTGTATTTGGGAGGAAATATAAATTACCAAGGCTTTATTTCTACTATGATGCGGGCTTGGAAGGTTGATTCCTTGAATTTTGCGCAACGCGAATCGATATCTTGGTGAAGGCGAATCGATATCTTATCCTTCACCTTTGAATCTGAAGATAAAAACAGAATCTTAGCCAATAGCCCATGGTCTTTTTCGAGTAATTTACTGATATTAAAACCGTGGGAGCCAAATAAACCAGCGCAATGCTGCAAGTTTACAAGTTGTGAATTTTGGGTTCAAGTGCATGGTCTTCCAATTGAATGGTGTAGTGAAGAGATTGTGTCTCTTGTTGCCCAACAACTAGGAGGGGTAAAGGAAGTAAAAGTGGAAAAAAAAAAAAAAAAAAAAAAGGAGTGGCTTTTCATAAAGTGGGGAGAGCTAGAGTTGATTTGGAATTGGAAAAACCCTTAAAACCAGGCATCTTATTTAATCTGGGAGAGGAGAAGGTCTGGTTAGACTTTAAATACGAGAGGCTACCTAGATTATTTTATTCATGTGGACGGGTTGGGCACTTTACAACTAATTGTGAAGAAATTCCGTATGATGGGGCAAAAATTGAAGATAGAAAGAATAACATGTTTGGCAACTGGCTAAAAGCTGAGGTAAAAGAAAACAGCCCCTTCTGGGAGTTATTTTATGAAGACAAGGGAGTTGAAGAAGAGGCGGAACCACAGGAGGACAGTGTCATATCTTCCCATGATACTCAAATTGTTATATTCACAGGAGAGGAAGCGTAAAAGGAAGAAGCATTTCCAGGCGATACTAAAACTTGACATGAAAAAAGCTTATGATAGAATTGAATGGGATTATCTAGAAGGTTGCATGCTGAAGTTGGGTTTCTGTGCTCAATTGGTTCATTGGATCATGTAGTGTGTTACCACAGTCACATTTAATATAAAGCTTAATGGGGAAACTCTTCCGGCTTTTGCTCCAACTAGAGGCATCTGACAAGGAGATCCTCTCTCACCCTATCTATTTATTTTGGTAGCAAACAGTTTATCCATGTTGATGAGAAATGCGCTACAAGAAGGTAACATAAAGGGAATCAAGCTAAATAGATACTATCCTACTTTAACTCATTTGTTTTTTTGCAGATGACTCTATTTTTTTCTTAGACGGATCTATTCAAGAATGCCAACACGTTGCAGCTATCATTAACCAATATTGTTATGCCTCAGGACAAGCTGTTAACTTAAACAAATCAGGGATCTTCTTTAGTAAAGACTGTCTAGCTTTATTAAAAGACAATATGAAGAGTGAACTCAGGGTACCAGAGCTAGAAAGATCAGAAAGGTACTTGGGACTTCCATGTAATTGGGGTGCATCAAAGAGGCAAGTGTTTGGGTGGATTTTGAACCGGATCAACATGAAATTGGAAGGCTGGAAGGAGCAACTAATATCAAAAGCTGGCAAAGAAACTCTCCTGAAATCAGTGGTGCAGGCAGTACCACAATATGCTATGTTAGTTTTTAAAATTCCAGTCTCAATATGTAAAGCTATAGAGAAAAAAATAGCCAATTTTTGGTGGAAAAACAGTGACTCAGGGGCTGGTTTGCATTGGAAACACTGGGAAATTATGAAGATAAGGAAAGATAGAGAGGGAATGGGCTTCAAAGATTTGATCACTGTGAATAAAGCCTTATTAGGAAAGCAAGCCTGGCGGATGGTCAAAAACCCAAATGCTTTATGGAGTAAACTATTGAAAGGATTGTATTTCAATCGCTCAGATCTCTGGCATGCTGAAACTGGTTATAATCCTTCATGGGGTTGGAAAAGTTTACTTATTGGAAGAGAAGCCATCGCGGAATCAATCAAATGGTCAATCGGAGATGGAGAATCTGTTAAAATCAGAACAGATAGATGGCTGAAACGTGGCTACATAGGAGGGCCAGCAAATAAGGATGATCCCCAGAAGTCTCAGAGCATCTTACTGGGCACTCAAAGCTGGAATGAAACATTGCTAAGAAATCTTTTTGATGAGCAGATAACACAGGAGATCCTTGCCATACCAATCAACGGCCCATTTTTCGGTGATAAATTATTATGGACGGGCACAAAACATGGTTCATTTACAGTCAAGAATGGATACAACTTGCTACGAGACACAACCACAGAAAACAGAGCAAAAGAGCACCCCTCCTCTTCATATCAAACTCCTACAGCTTTATGGAATGCAATTTGGCGTATGAAAACCAACCCAAAAGTGAAGTTATTTGTATGGCAAGCTTGTCAAAATGCCCTACCAACCAAGGAAAATCTATGGAAAAGAAAAATCCTACCTTATCCGATGTGTAATCTCTGTAAATCCAAGGTAGAAACGGCCGAGCACACCCTCCTCCTCTATCCTTGGGTTACTGAAGTGTGGAATCGCCAGGATACTAACCTGCGAATTGATAAACATGAAGTTACAAGAATGGATGAATGGTTGCTCAAATTTACAACCAAGAAGTCACACCTACCTTCCTTGGAAACAATCGGCTACCTTCTGTGGCAGGTATGGAAGGAGCGCAACAACTTTATCTTCTGAGGAACAACCCCAGAGGTCTGCAGAGTAGTAGATCTAGCAAGATCTCAGCAAATTAGCTACCGAAAGTGGGGATTTGGTGAAGATCAAGCCGAAACAGAAGCGAAACAGAAGAACCCACCTACCTGGTGAGCTCCGAAGACCGGCTGCCTTAAGCTGAACGTTGACGGGTCATTGGGGGAAGAATCGCCGGAGGGAGCAGTGGCTTGTGTCGTTCGAGACTCCTCCGGCACTCTCTTAGACGGATTTACGAAGACGGTATGGGCGGAATCGAGTTTTCAGGTTGAAACCCTAGGCGTCCTTCAAGCCCTCAAATTTCTAAAGGAAAAAAGATATCGTCGAAGCTGTGGTGGAAACTGATTGTCAGCTCGTTGTCCAACACTTAAACTCTGAACAGCAAGCGGAGTCATCTGCACGTGGGGCTTTGAAGGAAAGTCGAAGTCTGCTTCAGAAGATGCCGCAAGTGAAACTGACCCACTGCCCACACTCTGCAAACTCGGTGGTGGACTGGGCTGCTCACCATCACCGAACGAAGACCCTCCCATTGAATTGGCGGGCCTCACCTCCTACTGCCCTTTGGGCTTTATTATGTATGGATGCCCCAGTAGTGGGCCTTCGCGGTTTCCGCCTATGATATAAATAAATTCCCACCTTTTGACAAAAAAAAAAAAAAAAAAAAGATTAGATTGAGGAGGCAGATTTCAGATTTTAAGTGGGTACAATCTGGAATAATTTCTTGTGGTTTTCTTGGTCTATATATTCGTGCGACCTTATGATATTCCATTACATCCAATGATGAGTGTATAAAAACTTTCATTTTATCACTGAGAATTTTATTTTATTAATATTCTAAATATAAGTTATTATCAATGATTTGGTCAATAAAGATGATTTTTTACTACAATTGATATTGATGAAATTTGGGTAGAGCTTGGAACAAGTTCCAAATTTCTAATTCCAAAAGATGGCCAACAAGTAAACTTTACGTGGAAACTCTACAGAGCCTAAAATCATTTATCCCTCTTTGCAATTGGCCAGTGAGCAAATAGAGCGGGTCCAACCAGGAATCAAACCGGAAGGAACCGGCTTCATCCGATTTATTTCCGGACCGGTTCACGTGAAGACCGATTCGTATTTGACGTCTCCTGCCTCCCTCCCCTCTCTTTTTGCAGTCTCCCTCTCCACCCCAGTGGCTCTCTCTCTCTCTCTCTCTCTCTCTCTCGTCTCTGCGATCATGAGAAGCGGCTGAGCGTCGGGCTGTACCCATCTCTAAAATGCGCAGCAAATGCGATCGCGCGCGTATAATTTGGTCTTTCGTCACCCCCGGTTTCCCCTGTTCCCATCGCCTCTGGTGTTTCTCCCTTTCCCTTCAACTCCCGCCACTTAGCTCTTCAACTCTCGGTTCCTGCTAGCGCCATGGATTCTCGCGACTCTTCCACTGACAAGAAATTGGGTGACCGATTCCATGGCCTTTGCCTTTTTGTTTTCCCCCCTCCTGGTGCCTGTTGTTGACAAAGTTTGGTGACTTTTACTCTCTTTCTTTTCTTTCGGGGGGTGTAGATGCTTCGGTGAATGGAAACGCGGGTGAGAAGCCGAAGTTCGTGTGTGCTCGTCGTCGTCCGACGTAAAAAACCCCATCATTGTGTTTCCCTTGATACTAGTTGTCGGCGCTTGATCTTTTCAGTTATGTGCGTGTGTATTAGCGTCTTGAGTTGCGGTGCTGATGAAATGAACAATATCACAGCCGGATTGGCGATCATAACCGACTTCCCTGCTTTATAATGAATTGCGTAAAGCACCGGTGCATCGGATGATGGAATTAGTATGAGGGTGATCAGTTTTTGGCCCGGACAATTCCAGGCAGGACGGTAAAAATGGCCGGTTCCGTTTCTGATTCCAAAAACTGCAAACCGACTGATAGGTTCCAGGTTCTTGGTATGAAACTTACCCACTCTAGAATCGTTCCCCTTTAGAAGATACACTAACCGGTAAACTTATGCTATGTCAATCTTTAAAGACATAGTTTCAGTTTGTCGCGTAGAGGAAAAGAAAAAAACCTTTTTCTAGTGGGAGAATGCGGAGTCAACACGGATACACTGGAGAAAGTGGGATAAGATGAAATTGGGGAAGAGTGAGGGGGGTCTGGAATTTAAAGTTATGGTGCTTTTTGGTAAAGCCACGTTTGCGAAGCAGGCTAGGAGAATCACCAATTACTATGGGGCAGACTACCAAAAAGACTTCTTTCCCGAGTCAGATTATTTGCATGTCACTAAAGATGCACATTCTTCATGGGGGTGACTGAGTATGATATCGGGTTGAGAGTCACTATCCCCATCAGCTAAATGGAGGTTCAGAAATGGGTAAAATATATGGATCAGGGAAGACAGGTGGCTACAAAAAGCAAGAATCTGTGGCCACTTAACAAGGATCAGAGGCAGAGTATATCAGAGTCAATCGATTCAGAAGCTGTTTGGGGAAAGGAACGAGTAATTGGAGAGCAGCTTGATGAAGAGACTGCAAGTGAGATCTTAGCCATACCTTTGGCAACTAGTCAGGCTAAAGACAAATTGGTCTGGATGAGGAATAACTAGGGGAAGTAGTCAGTCAAGAGTGGATAGATCACAATGCTGCAGATGAGTCAAACAGAACTAAATTGTGAAGCCTCTTCATCTTATCAGAGGCCGGATAGACTCTGGCTTTAGTATGGAATGTGCCAACACCCCCAGAAATTTAAACTTTTCTCGTGGAGCATCTGTCAAATTGCCTCACCAATGAAGGACGCCTCACCAATGAAGGAATGTTTTATGTCCAAGAAATGTTATACCTGATCTGTTGTGTCCAAAATGCAGAAAATCCCCGGAAACCCTCGAGCACTTGATTCTTATCTACAACTGGACTCAACTAGTTTCGGAACAAAAATCTTGGCTCAGGGCCTAAGTAGAACAGAAGAGAGGATTTTGGAACCGTTTGGCAAAGCATTGGCAATGCAATTGCAATGGAGCGTTCCATGTGACAAGCTCTGAGGACATTCCAACGGAGTTACATGATTTGATGACATTGCCCTTGACAATAATCTCGATCAAGAGCTTGCTCATGGACAGTAACTATGGAGGTGTGATAATCTGGTACTTAATGCTTTTTATGGTCTTTGTTCGGAGGACGTTCCTCACTTTAATGGGTCTCTCAAGATTGTGATCTGGAGTTGTCGTGGGTGGGAAATCTTTAGTTTAGACAGAGCATCAGGGACCTTGTTAGCATACGGATCAACATTCTCATTTTGCTGGAAACATAGGTTAGTATGACTTCTATCAAAAAGAAGAAAAAAAGGTTAGTATGACTGGGCAGGAAGGATCTGTAATGACCTGGCTTTTGATGATTTTATTTCTATGGCTTTCTCGCATTTCATATCGTCGAAAACTTCATGACTTTCGTGTCCTCAAAGCCGCATTGTTCTTTTGTAATTTTGATGGAGTTGGTTTGTATTTCATTTTTGTTAGCTATGTAGGGATTAAGTGGAGTTCCTGGGGGAAAAAGTGAAGTTTGCGCTCAATCTTTTTAAGGAAATGAAAGACAACGGGGTGTTGAAAGATATGCTCAAAGATTTGGAAGATATGCTGGAATCTATTTTGGTTATGATCATGCATTAAATCAATTAGGGATTAGATTGAGATATTAAATTGATTTGTAAAATATTTCTTTTCCTTTTATTTATATATCTCTTGTATTATAATTACAAAGTGATGTACATTGAATACAATAGAGAAAACAGAAAATTTCCCCAAAACTCTACGACTCTTGTTCTGTTCTTCGCTTCTCTATGCTTTCTTTCATGGTATCAAAGCTTGGCTCTTGATCCCGCTTCCGCATTGATTGCCTGTCGAAGCTTCCTAATTTGCAAAATTAGATCAAAGCAGCGAAGGAATCAAAATTCATTAGAGAAGAAAGAAGCAGAAATCAATACTCACCATGAGTCACCCAGAGAATTCATCTTCTGGTATAGATACACAACCCACAGGAGAAGTTACACCTACACAAGAAATGCAAAGCACCATCGCGGCGATCCAATAGCAAGCTCAAGTTTAAGGCCTACAATGGCAGTATCACTCGACTCAATCAAATATGGGGCTGCCATCTCGGGCCATCCTTACCAATGGGTACCATATCCATAGTATAATGCATCATTGCCGGGGACTGGGAGAAGCCAAAGCAACCCCCAGCCCAACGGGAGTCCACCAGCCACGAATGGGGCAAACTCAACCGTCGGTTTAGGACGAATTAATGGGTCAGGTGAGCCGGGTTTTGGGACAAATCCCTACCCGGGCTTTTCCAATGCGAGTTATGGATTTGGATCTAGCAGATCGGGTATAGGGACGAATCCCTACCTGAGTCTCGCACCTCGCTTTTTGCCGTTTCCGATCACAGTTGTCACCGACCGACCAAAGCCAGGCGACCCTCTGTACGTGTCAACCGCCGACGGCCCAAAACTGAAATTGATCAGTTTGCAACTCACTAGATCGGAGAACTACTCCAGATGGTCGCAGGATTTCCGGTGAGCCCTCATGACGAAGGACAAAGACGAATTCCTCGACGGAACAGTACCCATACCTTCGAACGAGCGATTGGCTAGACACTGGAGAAAATGCAACCACCTCATCTGAACATGGATTGGCAACTGCGTTTCTCCAGAAGTGGCTACCGGGCTTCCTCCAACAAAGGACTCAAAGAAGATGTGGGATAACATCAAAGAGATGTATGAGAAGTTAGATCGAGCCAAGATTTTTTCTCTCATGTAGGAATTAAGCAAGTTAAAGCAAGGAAATATGACTGTCATAGCCTGCTACAACAAGCTGTCATCCCTTTGGAACCAACTCGAAGCGACGGAGGAAAAACTCGAGGGACCAGCAGAGACTCTCCAGCAATACAAATCTATGAAGGAGAGGGAAAAGGCTATGTGATTTCTTTTGATTTTAAACGAAACTTACCTAACCTTCCGTTCACAGATCTTGGCGATGGATCGAGTGCCTCCCCTTGGACGAATCTTCTAGCTGGCTGTCCAAGAGAAAAGCCAAAGGCTCACAGTTCCGGAGCAAATGCGAGGAAGCGACAGCGTCGCCCTCGCGCCGCACGGCGTCCGGCGAGACTCGGGGGTGAAAACCCTAGCCCGAGAGAGAGAGAATTGCGAAGGGCTAAGGTTACACGGAGCTGCTGGCGAACAGTCTCTTAAAAGAGAAGGGATCAATGGCTCAGATGCTCCACCGAGATCTAATGGTGCACAGGGGCTATATCACTCCGCTAAATTGGACGGTGGGTATAATCCCACATTAAAAGGACTAGACGGTCAGATTTTTTCTGCATCTTCAAAGAATTTTGTTCAAAATTCAAAGGGGAGAGGTAAATTATATTGCAAATATTGCAAACGTCCACATTATACCATAGATAATTGTTGAAAATTACATGGTAAGCCAGGAGAAAATGGGAAGAAGAAAGAATATTCTGCAGCCTATCAAGTCACTAGACCAACCGGTCTGAATAGTGACCAACTTATTACCTATGGATAGTACCAACAGTTGATGCAGGCGTTGCAAAAAATTGATGTTGGGAACAAAGGAGCAAGTTTTTCAGGTATTTTTCATTGCCTGATAAATTCTATTTCAAGAAAGGCTTTGATAGTAGACTCATGGGCAAGTGATCATATTATTTGTGATAAAGGATTTTTTTCCAATATACATAAAAAATTAAATACACCTATTTCTGTGTAATTGCCAAATGGGAACATCACTCATGTCACTTTGACAGGCACTGTCCAACTGAGTCATCGGATTACCCTTCAAAATGTCCTTTATGTTCTACAATTTCAATTCAATCTCATATCTGTGTCCAAAGTCTGCAAAGAAAATTTCTGTCGAATATTCTTCGATTCTGACACCTATTTTTTCCAGGCCCTTTCAACTAGCAAACTGATGGGCTTGGGTAGTCTTTCTGAAGGGCTCTATTTTTGGATTAGTTTTCCAAGTCATTTTGATTTATCTTCAATTCCCCTGAATAAAAAATCATTGTGTAATGTGTCCGCCAATGATAACAGTTTTCTTATGCATTCACGAATGGGTCATAGTGCATTCTTTCCTTACTCTAAATGTGACATATGCCCACTTGCAAAACAATCCCAAACTCCTTTTCCTTCCAGTATAGCACGTTCCAGTGACATTTTTTCACTGATTCATATGGATGTTTGGGGACCTTATCACACCCCACATCGTGATGGTTCACGTTATTTTCTCACAATTGTGGACGATTACTCTCGTGCCACATGGGTATTTTTGATGTAGTCGAAAGCTCAAGTTGCCTCTCATCTAAGGATGTTTTTAATTCTAACCAAGAATCAGTTTGGGTAGTCAATTCCATGAATTTGCACTGATAATGGGACAGAGTTTTTTTAATAATGATTGCCATTCGCTTCTTTTGTCCCATGGCATTCTCCATGAAAGCTCCTGCATTTATACTCCACAACAGAATGGGGTAGTGGAGCGAAAGCATCGTCATCTATTGGAAGTCGCACGAGCACTAAAATTTTAGAGATCTATCCTAGAAAATTATTGGGGAGATTGTGTTATTACTGCGGCTTATTTGATCAACCGAATGCCAGGGCAGATAATGGATGGCAGATCACCTTTCGAAGTACTTTATGGAAAAAGGCCAACATTGGATCATCTGAGAATATTCGGCTGCTTATGCTATGCTACAGTAACGGGGCCTCGGGATAAAATGAGTCCTCATGCTAGGTGATGTATATTCATGGGATATTCAAATCTACAAAAAGGATATCGTGTTCTCGACACAACAACAGGAGATTTTTTCATTAGTCGGGATGTTGTTTTTCACGAAAATATCTTCCCATTTCGTGAAACCTCATCTTCCCAAGAAGCCTTGGATGCTCCAACCAATTCCCATCAAGTCCTAGATGACGAGGATGCATCCCCGGGCTATATCCTCACAGCACCTCCAGAACCAGGTATTCATCCAACCTTAACTAACTCTTTTCCAGAAGAGGTTATGGATAATGCTCCTACAGACACAAACAACATGGAGGATGCCTCTGTTGTATCGGAGACAAATGAAGAAGGACAGTCTCCATCTCCATCACCGACCACTCATCCATGTCGCTCAGGGCAAGCTACATAACCACTAACGTGGACTAAAGATTATGTCTGCGCTTCACTTAACTCACCAGGTATTCGCTATCCATAATCTTCTTACGTATTCTTTGATAAGCTTTCGTCAGAACATAGATGTTGCATTAGTCGCATATCCGATGAGAGAGAACCGTCTAGTTATGATGAGGCATCCAGAGATCCACGATGGCAACAAGCTATGGCAGCATAATTACAGGCATTTACTGATAACCATACATGGGAATTAGTCACTCTTCCTCAAAATAAAAAGTTCATAGGATGCAAATGGGTCTATAAGATAAAATATAGATCTGATGGATCCATTGAGCATTACAAGGCTCGGTTGGTGGCTAAAGGATAATACCCAATGGGAAGGATTCGATTATCACGATACCTTTTCTCCAGTCGCTAAAGATGTCACAGTTCATTCATTTTTATCAGTTGCAGCTGTTCATAATTGGTCTTTACACAAGATGGACATCCACAACGCCTTTCTTCATGGCGATTTGGATGAAGAAATCTACATGGATATTCTTCAGGGCTTACGGAGATAGGGGAATAATAGAGTATGTCATCTCCACAAATCCCTTTTATAGATTGAAACAAGCTTCAAGGCAATGGTATGTAAAATTTGCAAATGCTCTCACAATTGCAGGCTTCAAACAATCCAAGTATGATTACGCCTTGTTCACATGGACTAAAGATATGTCATCTATCTACTTAATGATATATGTTGATGACATTCTCATCATGGGAAATGATGAAACTGCAATAGGGAGTCTTAAGAAATATTTGCATACCATATTCTATATAAAAGACCTAGGAGCACCAAAATACTTCCTTGGGATTGAGATTGCTCGATCCGACCAAGGGATTTCTCTTAGTCAGTGGAAGTTTGTATTGGAGATCATTTCAGAAGCTAGATTATCAAGATGTAAGCCAGCAGTTATTCCAATCAAGCGGAATACCAAATTAACCACAGCGGATTTTCTTGGGGGAATATCTCAAAATGATGATCCTATACTCAAAGATCCGACAAGTTATCAGAAGTTCGTTGGAAAACTCATATATCTAACTATGACCAACCTAATATTTCATATGCTGTACAAACTCTCAGCCAATTTATGCACAGCCCGAAGGAGTCTCACATGAATGCTGCCTTGAAAGTTGTGAAATATTTGAAGAAGTGCCTAGGACTCAGAATACTTCTATCTAGAAGATGTAACATGGAATTGACAGCATAATGTGATGTAGATTATGCGACTTGTCCGATGAGTCGAAGATCGATTACTGGCTTTTGTATTAAATTTGGGGAATCTCTTCTTTCATGGAAGACCAAGAAACAGGCAACGGTCTCTTTATCCTCAGCTGAAGCAGAATATCGGGCTATGGTGAAAACTACATGTGAGATTGTATGGATATGAGGGTTGCTTAGGGATCTTGGAATAAGACTAAGAGGGCCAACGAAGCTGTTTTGTGATAATGATGCAGCTCTCAAGCTCGCAGCAAATCTCGTAATGCATGAACGAACGAAGCATATAGAAGTGGACTGTCACTTCACATGAAAGAAGATTCAAGAATGAATCATCGAGACGAGGAATTGGAATTGCAGAACAACCTACAGACATCTTCACCAAACCTCTATGTCAAAGACAACATGTATATCTTCTAAGCAAGCTAGGAGTCTTGGATATCTACAAGTCACCAGCTTGAGGGGGAGGGTTGGAAGATATGGTCAAAGATTTGGAAGATATGCTGGAATCTATTTTGGTTATGATCATGCATTAAATCAATTAGGGATTAGATTGAGATATTAAATTGATTTGTAAAATATTTCTTTTCCTTTTATTCGTATATCCCTTGTATTATAATTACAAAGTGATGTACATTGAATACAATAGAGAAAACAGAAAATTTCCCCAAAACTCTACGACTCTTGTTCTGTTCTTCGCTTCTCTATGCTTCTTTCACGGGGAAATCTTCCTGCACTTGAAGAGCGATGAAATGAGAGTCACATGGCTGAAGTATGGGTTCGAAAAGGTTGGTCGTCACTAGGATGTTGGCAACTTATTCGTACTGCTAGGCATGCTACAACATTGTTTTAACTTTATTTGCACTGCCTTTGAACTCTGTTTCTTCTTATGTTTCGATGCGCAAAACTCGCCTTCAATGGAGTTCATAGAAGTAATCCTTTGGCAGATCGGAAAGCAAAGGAACGACTTTTTTCTCTCTCAGAGCTCTCGAGAGCCTGTCTCCACGCTTGTAGCTGGAGCTTCTTCCCCATTGATAGCTCCACCAAAACCTCGACCCATCTGAATCTTCCTTCTTTGAGTTATCATCATTAATTTCAACCCTCTTCTCTTGTACCCCTCTTTCATCTTTACCTATCCTTTACCCCAATTACTAACCCCTCATAGCACCGTGCCTTTCACCAAAAATGGAAGGTGCTGTCCCTTCCCAAAACCCTATCCTACCAACCACTAAGGGTGCGCATGACAAAATTTCTGAAATAGAAATTGATTTTTGGCCAGAAATTGATTTCTCAATTTCTATTTCGAAAGCGAGAAGCTAAAAATTTTAGCTTCGATTTCTTCTTCAAATCTATTTACGGAATAGAAATCTGTTTTAGAAATAGAGAAATCAAATTGCGTTACCAAACGGATTTATGTTCCAAACCTGTTTTAGGGAATAGAGAAACAAAGAAATCAAGAAGCAGAAATTTTATCATGCGCAGCCTAAGCAACTCCTTTTGGATGGATACACTCTTCATCTGCGAGCCCGATACTGCATTGATGAACTCCCTGAGCTTACCATCGTTCCTCTCGAACACTTGGAATCCTCTCGGCCAGGTATGTGTTGAAGGAATGGCGGGAATGTTTCGCACTTCATGAAGAGCTCGATAAGGTTCGAATTGAGCGGGGTGTCCTTGGAAATTGGTAGGAGCCCCGTCTCATGCTATATCCCTGGAGTTCGCCTTGATGATAGGAAAATATGAAATATTACAAAGATTAAAGTTATGGAAATATTTTTTTCTTCATTTATCTTATGAAAATGAATTTAATATTTCACTTTAAAATTTTCTTTAAATGTCCCGCGCATGTAAAGTAAAGGTAGAATTTGAAAGTAATGAGCATATGATGATGTATGAGGGAATAAAATGTATGAAATACTCAAACAAAAGTGGCAATCGAGCCGCATCAAGGGCCATTCATGAAATTCCAAGCGATCAAAAGGCCACAAGTCCCAAAGGCTGCACTAGAATGGGCCCAAATACAAAAGAGGTCCATCGAAAATCCCGAGTAAGCCAGAAGACGCTTGCTAACAAAGGAACAAAAGTACCCTGAGCTTTTCCCTTTTGCATACGGCCGCGTTTCGTGACATAGTGCTTTCATCGGTAACCCGACCATATTGCAATTAACGGCCGCTCGGGGGTTGTCGAGGCCACGGCAACATGAGGAAGACCCAATTGCAATGTATCGACATTGCAGCAAAGTACATATGATGGAGGCAATTAGGAGAGAAGCGACTTGATGCCGTGGAGATGGAGGTGGTAGGTGGATGGAGCCACAGAGACGATTGACAATATCACTTATCATTTTTTTTTTTTTTCGGATCGGATATCATTTATCATTCATTCATCTAAGTTCAAGTAGAGCATCTATGCTCAAATGTTCGACCGATGAATTTATCAAAGGCAAGTCTTGCAAGATTAGACGACATCGATGCACTTGTACCAAATCCATAAACTCGATCCATGTGAAAATTTATGATCAAAGTCCCCCTAATTATTTTACCTAGTAGTCTTAGGAAAATGGAATTGAACAACATGTTCCAATTCCTTCATATCTCAATATATTTATCCAAAAAGTTTCGAACTTATTGTATATCATCTAATTTGATTGTAAACTCATTAATTTTGCTGGTTTAATCCTAAATCTTTTGAGTATTTTCAAATGTAATCTTTTCAACTAATTTTGATCAAGAATTGTTAATGTGGTGGTCCAATCAACATCACTCATCCTATACGACATAATTAGAGCTAACATGGACAATTTTTATAATTTTTCAATATAACTATCATAAATTCTCGAGTCATATATTGCATAAGTTACCTTTTTGAATAGGACTGGTGCATGTATCGTCTGGAAGCTCAAGAGCTTGCTTACTTAACTCATGCAATCAAAATTAAATGATAAGGTCATATGCCAATTGTATTTAGCAGCGCAAACCGTGGGCAGCTCTTACCATCACGTCTCTCCATCTCTCTCTCTCTCGGTTGACCACCATTATAATCCGTGTGCAAGAAATGACCGTTCGTCGTCTTCGTGATAGCGAAGTCGACCCTAAAAACCCTAATTTCGAAGAATAAAGCAAGCGACTCAGAAGAAACCTACTTGCATGAAACTTCTTTTATCTTTATCTTTTTCCGGGTACTTTTGTTACGTTGAGAATAGAAAGTGGTGCCCACCAGGAAATGCTACATCTGTCTTTCTCCAATAGGAAATGTTCAAAGTTAGATAAATAATTTGAGAGCGACGGCCCTTTTTCGCTCATAGGCCACAAGAACCATGACCTTCTTTCGTTCCCACAACACGTGGAAGAATGATTATAAAGAGACACCTACAGGGGAATAGTTTATTTGCTGGTGATTTTTGGGTCCACGTAACATGTTAGTCTACTATTGTATTTAGGATAGAGAAATTAATTATTTTGGACTCATCATCAGCCACACAATTTATTTAAAGGGTGAACCTTTTTTTTTCCCATTCAAGATGTCCCGCCTTTTTTTAAGTAGCCTTTTTGCTATCCAAAAAAAAAAGAAATTGAATTATTTCTCTGAAAACACAAAACTAAATATATAAAAAAAAATTTCAATTGGGGACATATGAACTTACTCCGTTGTCAATGAGCAACAATTGGTCGCATTTATATGTAGTGCATCGTTTGATATCATATGTATTGATAAGTCTCATTTACCATACGTCCTAGGGTAACAAGATTCCATATGTTAAAAATGATAATAAACTCGGTTTTTAATCTCATTGAAAACTAGACTAGCAATAGAATAAATAGAAAATATAACGAGAACTAAAGTTTTCAAGGTAACTAGTCTGCTCAAAATGATAGTCCGGTCATGCTTTAATGGGAGGTAACATCACCACAATGATGATGATGATAATAATAATAACAATAATACTTATCCGGAGAAACTTAAGGTGTTTAATGTAAAAAAAAAAAATCTTCTCCGAGCAAAATTTTCAGCACATCTTATCTTGTTCAACTATCTCGATTTCCAACGTTTTCACCCACCAAATTGGAATTTGACAAGTTCCCCCCAATAGAATCTAGCATTCTCCACATGCAAATCCATTTGCATCCCAACAAGCCAGCAGCCCAAATCACTTCGCTTCAAACTCATTATAATATACTTCTCCCCCTACAACTCCTTGGTTTTCATTGGGTCCTGAACTACAACCCACCCACCCACACGCGCACAACACACGAAATAAAAGAAAAAAAAATCAGCTTGACTTTCTTCTCTTTCTTCTTCTTCTGCTTCTTCTACCTTCTCTCACATGGCACTCTCTCTCTCCTCGTTGTTTCCTTATCTGCGAAAGCGATTTTTATAATGTAGAAACAGATAAACACACACGCTCCCTCCCGAGGCAGAAGTTTAACCAGTGAAAATTTGACATTTGGAAACCCTAATTTAATGCAGAACACGCAAAATCTTATTTTATACCGGGGGTTCTTGATAGACTATGGTGCCGCAAGGATTTTCTGGCCGCGGTGCTGTCCGCGTTAGGCAGGGCATGAGCTTTGAAGTTATTCGGTCCCCTCTATTGGACAAACGTTTGCGTTCATTGAACACGTCGCCGGTCGTCATCAGACGTGTGCCAACACGTGGCATCGCGATTTTCATGCCGTGCTGCTGGTCATCGATCTACGCTCGAGGTGGGGCCTCAGTCCATCTACCTTAAGAAACCTAGAAATGCCACGTTTAAGAGTCAAATATGTGGGGAAGATAAAGAGAGTAATTAGGCTTCAAATGTTTGATCAACTTTTTTTTTTGTAATCAAAGATAAAATGAGTTTTGTACTGCCTGTCCTGTTATATATATGTATGTATGTATGTATGTATGTATGTATGTATTTATTTTGAAAATTAGTGTGTGTGAGAGAGAGAGAGAGAGAGAGAGAGAGAGAGAGAGAGAAGGTGGGGAGGGATAGATGATTAACTTGTAATTTGCCTCCTCTTGATTTTATAGAACTCACTTTAATCTTTAATTAGGAATATGTAGGGAGTAATTGGTAATTGTTCAATAATGCATGCAATTGGAAGAAGTTATCTTTCCTAGATTCTAAAGAAGCTCCCAACATGTTAAATGTTCTATTGCTAGGTCATTACAATATGGCAGGGGTAAGTAATCTAGCTAATTTAAGCCTTGAATTGAGAATCCAACTGAACCGACCTTACTTGATTGTGTTAAGGGCCAATTCGCATGGAGATTGGTTTGGTTCTTGTGTAGATCAGTTTTGAACCAGTTCAAAACCAAATTTTAAGCCGTTCTTGAAACACTTTCTCATTTCTCTTCTATTTATTTGCTATTTATCAGAAATTCCAGTACAAAATAAATATGTTTGATTCACGAAAAAGAATGATATAGATAAATAATTAAAAAAATGAGTCGGTTCAATTTGAAATTGATTCTAAAGAGATAGGTTCAACTCTTGTTTCCGAAATTTGAAAAGACTCTAACAGTGTAGATTTCAAATTCTTGACTTGAAATCTACTCACCCTAAAACTTGATTACTTGTACAACACTCGACATATGATCTTGATGCCCCATTTTGTTTTTATTTATGACTATCGACACATGCGCTTGATGCGTCTATAAGTTCAGCATGAATATGACAATTGCTAGCTTCCAAATCCAGGCATGAACAAACGTAGTAATGCACTAGGCAATCATATCCGGAAGCGTCCAAGAATCTTGTCCTATCCTAATTACTTTCCACTCCATGCTTATCAACGATCTCATGAAAACGAATGCTTCCATTAATTTGATTTTTTTAGTATGGACTAATGTACTGGTCGAAAGAGCTATTCTTTCAACGATGTGAACTGACACGTGCCACATTATCCCATTAATTTTTTACCCTAAAAAGAGCCCAATCTACATCTTCCATTAGATAGGATTAGAAGACAATCATACGGGTTCATTCATAGATTATTCATATTCAATGAGTACCGTCAACTCTGCGTAGATGAATGGATCAGTCTTCCAAACCACAGACAGGTAGCAACCCAGAATCATCCGGTATATCTTTTATTTGCAGAAAACCCTCAATATTATAATCACATATTATAATAGTCGTATATTTAATTCATAACAATTCAAGATGAGGACTTTTTCGTAATTACGAAGATAATATATTACAATATTTGGTATACGAAAGGACATGACAGACTATTTTCTACAATTTTGTATTCTTCTACAGTTATTTACATAAATATATTGATGACTTCTAGTTTAAACTAAAAATCCCCCAAGACCTGCAATACCCTTTCTCTTCCTTCTCCGAAGACCTGCAGTACCTTCAACTACACTGTTTATACAATTATGTGACCTACAATAGAGAAAATCCCTCCCTCATATAACAGCTGTTTAGGTAGGGCTTTCAGACAATACACATGAAACCCAACATTAATGCAACAAGCTGTCTGTACATGAATTTTAAGGAATAAAAAATGAATTGCACGAATTGCACGAGAACCCGCATTTACACTATTCCGATTTTGAATCCAAAGTTCTTCATTCCGTTACAATGAATGAAAATCTGAAAAAGAAACTGAGAAGACATCAAGAAAATGGGGATGAAACAAAGAAAAGGACACCGTCATTTTTTTGTTGTTGACATTTCCCTTCCCTTTTTCTTTGCCATTTTTCGTGCGTGCTAGGGAAAAAATAATGAATTCTTCAAAAGAGACCTTCTCATGATTCCAAAAAACCGGTCATTCTAAGAATTGAGTTCCGCACTTTATTCAAATGTCTCCCTTTAAGCGTCCTCCCATGGCTAAAGCATACCGAGGACGCCATCCTCGCAGCCACGCGCCGCTCAACGATCAGGTGTGGTGGCACGACCTCCCCTCCGTCGTCTCCCTCCTCGAACATGTAGTCAGATTCAGGGGACCGGATGAAAGTCTCTGGGATATCGACCGGCGATGAGTTTGTCGATTTCTTCTTCTTGGCCTTCTTCTTGATTGACTTGCCACGAGCCCACGATTCGTCGGGAACCGGCACCAACAATGTATTGCAGAAACCGTAGTAGACATGCTCGTCCTCGTCGCTGCTCTGATCCGTCGTTGCTTGATCTTGATCGGTGAAAACTATGTCGGATTCTTGAAATTCGAAATCCATGAAGATTGAAGAGCGAAAGATGGGAAGTGTGATGAGATTGACAAGGTACAGAGGTGGGGTTTTGAGAGGACGTATTAATGGTGAAGGGAAGGAATGGGAAGGGATTTATAGGTGGTGGCGGTGGTGATGGTGAAGAGAGAGAGAGAGAGAGAGAGAGAGAGGGGGGGGGTGAAATAATTTGGAGAATCTGCACCGTAGTGAGCACACTTTGTGATTGTTTATGATGTTTTGTCAAAGTGGCACTATTGCATTATTGGAAGAGAGGGATTGAGTGTGGTCCAGGGCATCTTCTTCCGTTTCTTGATTTCTCTCTCTTCAAGTTCTTGAGTGCTGGGTTTTCTTTTCTTTGCCTTCCTTTCTCTCTCTAAGTCGGCTGCCTAAACAAAACAGCTCCCCCTTTTCTTACGGCTCACGGCTGCTTTGGCTTTATATTTCGTTTGGTTATTCAATTGACCTAAGCAAAACTTAGATTTCTATACGATACATAATTTGTACAGTTTCTTTCGTACATAACCTATCTTCACCCCATTGATTAGGTAGTTACAATTTGAAACCCAAATCAATGATAGTAGATGTTGGATGAATACAAAAAAGACTATATGACTGCGCATTTAATATTTTTTCCAGTAAAAATTTGGATATGGCTTTAATTGCGGCTTCTTATGATTCATGGTAATGAATTGTAGAATATGAAATGCATTGCATGGTATAATTGCTAAAAAATTCATTAGCTTTCAATATCATGTGTTCCTACATTGGACAAAATAGATGTAATTACATTCGCAATGTATCTTATCTTGGAGTTGTTTCGTGGATGTACAGGCTCTAAAGTAATTAGATACAACGTGAAAATTTGGTGTATAATACGGATTCGTCATGGGTCCCTGAATTTATGGTTGAGGAGTGTTCCTTTTTTTAATTTTATAAGCAAAAAGTAACTTGGTTTTGTCCCGAAAATATATAATATCATTCACATTTAAAAGGTTAGAGGAAAAATTGCTATAAAAACTCAAGTATTAACATTGAAAGTTTAGGTCTTTTTTATTCAAAAAAAGTGAAATTGAGTGAGTTACAACATTCTTAAAAGAAAGTAATAAATAAAAATCATTCCAAATACACATATGACCAAATTTAAAAATAAAATTTCCATGATTTTCCGTCAAATGCTAATTGAGAAAAATTTCCACATTAGATTATATTCATATGACTCATATAAGTTTGTCAAAAATTGTTGGCATATAACGATGTACATTCATGTACACTTCTTATTGTCTCGTAATTAACAAAAAATAGAAAGTATTGAAAAAATTACGTCTACATTATATATTTTGATTCGATTACAATTAAACAATTAGTTATATAAGTAAAGCTGTCATATTATATCTCAAGATTAGTACTTGACTAATAATATATATATAAGATATTAAGTTGAAAACTGGAGTAATTTCGCAAATAAAGATAATACAATGATTAATATTTGAATAAACCGTTTAATTGTAAAATATTTTTTGTTTTTTGTTTAAGTAAAATCTCAAATGTACAATACGTGTTCTATATGTACAAGTACGAGAACTTCAGTAACAAAAATACGCAATTAAATGGAATATTCGATGTATAATGTGAAAGGATCAGGGCCATTTGGTTTACACGTTTACTTATAGATGACGGCCTCTTGCTTTAGCAATTGAATACTCCCTTTCCCATTACACATGCTATTCTATAGCCTAAAGCATAGTCAACGAGATATGTAATTAGCATATTATTATGGGCACATGATCAATTCTTATATGTTTGAGGTATTACTTGTAATCCCTTATTATATTCTTAGTAACGTATTTTACTAATATTGTGTCTATGGACACATGTGTAATTTGAGAATTTTATTTTATTACATTTTTCATTATTATAATTTAGGTAGTTTCTATCCTACAAAAAGGTATTTAAAACATTAAAAATCACTCCCTTTTAGTAAATATAATTTCTTTCATGTTAACTAATTTCTTTTCATTAAGCTAAGCATTTAAATATTTCGCGACGATCTTAATTTTTTGAATGTCAATTTCTTGTACATAAGCAATGCGTTTGCACATCCACTAGTAAGTATTTTCCATATTGGATTATTACAATCCACAAATTAAGGACGGTAGATCTTGCTTGCGAACAATTTTCTTTTGCACCGAGCTCTAATTTTTCTTAATTTAACCAGGGGTTCGGGATTATTCATGAAATGCATTGCTGGATTTTCATGATTTCCTTCAATTACCCTCTCCCTCCCTCTCCCTAATGTTATGATAATCTTTCCATCACCATCTTTCCAAGTTTGGCTGCCTAAATCGTAACCTTTCTTACGCCCGACGACAAAACTTCTTTTTGGGTTTGTTTCACCCGATTTCGATCAATCACTGGCTTGACATGACATGGACGAAATTCATAGAAATCTTTATTGCTTGCACTTCTTCCGGGTTAGAATCCCAAAGTTGCGGTCACGTTCTATCGAGGGGATCGAAGTCGTTTTCCCTTCTCCAAAAGCAAGAATTTGCCTCTTATTGCCCAAGCTCGATTGCATTATTATTTCTAAAAGATGTTCTGTATCACAAAATTCAAATTTATCATCCTATTATGATAATACGGTATATCATCTAGGAAATGTCGATTAATCAATCATTACCCCTTTGGGACGAAGTAAATGTTATAGGGTCCATTGAATACCCATTGATAATTATAATTAAAAAGAATATAATTCAAGAGGAAAATCCACTTGTAGAAATATAATTCGAACCAATTTGTCCCTCACTAAATGCAACAAATTACGATATATTGTATAGGAGCTTGTGCCGGATGTAAACATTAGGTTCTCTTGGAATAAATTTTTTGATACTTCAAAAACAATTATAATTGCCGATTTTAAAATGAATCACGCTGAGATCGAAATGGGGCTAACACAAAAAATTAAACTAAGTCATTCATATTACATTTGGAATATCAAAAGAATTCACCCGATGGGACTTGAAATTGTTCCCTTGAGTCGGCATTTGATCTGTCGGCACTTGATCCATCAGGTTGTATTTTGATTTAGTTTAAAAATTTTTAAAAAAAAAAAAAAAAAAATTACTGAAGGAAAGAGCTTGGCCAACTTATTGCATGCTCCGATTGATAACCAGGCGGGCGAAGTCAGATCGGGCCCTTTAGCCTAGCGCATCCCACGGCTCATGCTCCGCATCAGAAGTGGCGTGAGGCATAAGGTCCAATTCATGGTAATTGTGATTATTTAAAATGGAAAATTTCACTTATATTGTTATTATTATCCTAGGACTAGGAGTTTAGTCTTCTTTGATTTATATTTTTCTTTTTCCCTTAGATCCTAGGAATTTTAGTTCAATGTCATCAATTTTTTCCCCGAGCTTTTCTTCACCACGTGCAGTTTAACCATCCTTCCACTATTTTCCTACATTTCATTTTCTTTCGATAAATTATTTCTATCTATCCCATTGAAAATTACTCAAACGTGAATTGGAAAAATACTCAAATGTGAATTGATGGCAATGGTGTTCACAGTAATGATGTTGACCACTCCATAAATGGTTCAGATAGCAAATGTCATAACGATAATTGTGTCAAATTAACAAAAAAAAAAAACCTCTTTTTTTAATTATCTAAATTTAAAATTATAAATAACTCATATAAATTTCAAAATAATCATCAACATCAGTGGTTACGTGAGGTGTGAAATCGTGCTAAATAAAAAAAAAAAATTGTCACATCAGTAAATGCTAATTTCTTTTTTCTGTTTTCACTCTATTGACAAATTATCCTCCAATAATGTCTCTAGCAGTGAAGGGGGGGCCGGCCAGTCCAGGATTAGAGCAAATGCGACAAAGCGGTGCCGGTCGACACGTGTATTTGTGACGTCACATGTGTCCAAAATTGATTCTTGAGAAGAGAGTACCACGTTAATGTTCCAAAGTCTCTTGTCGTGAACCGCTCTTTTCATCCCACCATTTTTCGGCCGAGCAAGCGAGCGAGCCCACCACAATGTGTCCTAAAGCGATAAGGCTCTCCCCATCTGCTTTTCCGAGGAAGCTAACCGACAAAATCCAAAGCTCCAAAGCTAGCGGTGGGGGAAAGTGAGGCTTCAAAGAGAGAGAAACTCTTGGAAAGTGAGAAGGATGACATCCACTAGTTTCACATTAAGTAATTAAATTTGGACTCACGAGATACTTCACTAATTTCACGGACCAAGTGAGTTACGAGTCATAAATTTAGGGGATGGTCTATTTTTTATTTGTGTACTTGATGATCAAGAGAACCGAATCTGTATTGCGTACTTGATTTGTATACAAGTTTGATACTTATCCACCAAGCTAATCTGTGTGTTGAGTACGTGTAATGCTGCACATTGGACAAGATTGGAGATGATTTCAGGACTCACAATGGCACGATAATATGTTATTGGATGCCTCAATGATAGATGAGAAATTATCTTACATAACGTTATGAGATGATGTGGAGTAACAAGTCAAATTTATTGAATTAGTGTCTTGAGTTTTGATTCAATTCAAGATTGTTTCCAAGTTCAAGAGAGGTCCATATGCGAAGTTTGCAGAAGTGATGTTTTATATAGCGTTCTTGACAATTTCTTGTTTATTCTTCTCTTGTTATCTTGCTATTATAATGGATTACACAGTTTTATCATGGAGCGACTTTCTTCATGACAATATGAACAGAGATTATAATAAATTAAGAATCTAATTTTAAATTTTAAGATATCGAAATTCTGACTAATCACAATACGTCACTAGTGTCATAAGATAAAGGGACCCCATTCATGTTTCACGTTTAATTTACTTTCTTTTTAACTATCTAAATAAATATTTACTATCCCCCACAAATTTATTTATAAAACACGTGATCCACATGCTAAAAAAATCGTATCTTAGCCACGTCTACCCGAACAGCTGGCCAAAAAAAAGAAGAAGAAGGGAACAAGATCAATCGAATGAATACGTCATTCATACTTTTAAATTTTTGGAAAGTAACCAATGCAAATTGATCTCTCCACATTCCACCCAATACACTACCAAGGGTAATTCTATTTTTTTCCCCCACAAAGAAAAAGGAACATTAAATTTAATCACGGTCGTTTTCTTGACTCGGTTTTCTTTCTTCGGGTTTTGATTTCTTGCGGGGAAAGAGGACTTTTTCTCTTTCTCTGTATTGGTGAAAACTCCCATTCCAAGTCCATTTTCAAGAAATCATGGAGCAAACGCGACTATTCGCCGAATCTTTTAATCGATACCGGGATTGATCGAGGTTAACACGCCAGAAATTGTTCAACTGTGGATGAGAACAAAGTCTGCATCAAATTTTACCAATATAAATATCATTTTGTTGACAAAGCTTTGCGAAAAATAGAAATTAAAAGAGAAAAAAAAAAAAAATTGTGTGATTATTTGAACCTAAAACTTAAAATCATGTGATTGGTGGATATCAATAAAAGTTAGCGTTGATTTTGCATAAATTGACTTAAAATTTATTCATCTTGGTTTTGCTTTGACCAAAGTAAAGAGTTATTTTAGTTTTAGGAATAGGTTTGCTTAGTCAACCTTATGCACCTATCTTGTTGGAAATTTTCTTCAGTCGATGAGATAAAAAGAAAAGTAAAGAAAAACTATTAGAAATCATTAGTCGAGTTGATTAAGGCAATCATGAGGTGTTAAACTTGTTCACTTTAATATCCTCGACAACTTTGGATAAATAACAACGATCTCTCTAATCTAAACATATATTTATACATATGAATTCTACATCATCCTCAGGGAAAAAAAAAAAAACTCAATATGCAAATTTTAACCTCTAAATTTTGGATATGCTTACTTTGTTTCTGATAGGAAGAAATTTCTTTTGTCAAGACTTTAATCTTTGGGTTATGTGTTTTTGTATAAACCGGGGGATATCTTTCACATTAAAAAAAAAAATGGAGGAAAAAAAAAAAAACGTACCCCCTCTGTCTCCTCCTCTTCCCTACTCATTCAATTATCCCTTTAATTTATTCAAACAAAAGAAGGTCGTTAACTTCGCTACGTAACTTAGAGCAGAGGATTAGGGTTTTGATTAGAACTCGTCTATCGGTCTTGTAGTATTTCGATGGAAAATATTGACTTCAGAAGGATTAGGGTTTTCTTTTGTAGATCTGTGGGTGTTCGAAACCTACAAAGATTCTGTCTGCGCGGTGTACAGTGCAACAGAAGTAAGACGACCATTTGGTTCCATGTTGAACGGTTCAGCTTAATCACGTTAATTAATTGGAACGTGTGGTTTCTAATCATGTTGCTTAATCAACCCTTGATTATTGTTAAAAAAATAATAAAAAAAATCAACCCTTGATTATGACTTGATGAGCTTGAGTCTCGGCATGAACTGGGTTGCTGTCAGAGTACTAAAAGCTACAGCTTTGGAGCCAATGGGATTGGTCTTGTCTTCTCCGATTTCTTTAAATGCATTGGGAGACATTAGCAATGGAATACAATTTCTGGATTTGGTAAGATAGCAAACAAATTACAAAAATTATCCAAAAAATTCTAAAATTATTACATTTTTATCAATTCAATTCTAAATCTTGATTTTATAAACTAATTTTTAAATTTTGATTTTATCACATTTTATAAGTCCATCAAACCAATTTTTATTAGAAATAATTAATATGGATGTCGAGTCATCCTATGTGATATAATTGGTATTAACATGAATAATTATTAATAATATTTTAATTTTCTTTTTTCTTTTTTTAATTTCTTTTTCTCTTTTTTCTTCTGTCGACCATCATCAAGCCTCAACATTGGCCGGCAAAGGTTGTTGGCTAGAGGCAAAGGACACTTGCACTTGACCTATCGAGGGCTAGCCTAGATGGTATGAGGCAAGGGCAACCCTTTCTCATGTGAGGGTTGCCATTGCTTGAGGTTGACAACCTTTGCTAGATGGTGATGGTTGGAGAAAGTAAACAATGAAAAAAAAAAAAAAGGATAAAAAAAGTAAAAAGGAAAATATAAGAAAAGAAAGAAAGAAAAAATAATAAAAAATAGTAACATAGTATGAAAATATTATTAAAAAATATACATTTCATTGCCACTAGTGCCACATAGGATGGTTGATCTCTACGTTAGCAATTTCCAGTCAAAATTAGTCTAAGGAATTCAATTAGCAAAACATGAAAAGTTTTGAACTCAATTGGTATATATAAAAAGGTTTAAAATTACACTAGTAAAATTGCAATAAGTTAAGATTTTTTGGATAATTTTTCCCAAACTTAAAGATAGGAGATTGGGGTTATCAAGTATTCTCTAATCCAATCTATTTTCTAACTGCTTTCTCTCCTCACCCTCCTCCCCGGTTTCCCTTTTCTCTTCCACTCCAAGCTCTCTCGACTGAGCATGTCATTTATTTTCATTTTTATTTCCTTGGACTAATAAAATAAGTACATGAGTTTGATGATAAATTTTTGCATGGATCTAGTTTATGGACTTCCTGCAATTGCATTTTTGTCCTATAATCTTCGTATAATTTTTTTTTTTTTGAACTAAGACCTTCCTTTCATAAATTAATTAGTTGAAATTTTAGTTTGACCTTCAAATTGATCGCTTACTCAAAATTAGGATAACAATGGGTTGAAGAAGAACGGTCAAATGGTCAAATGCCAGCCACAAAATTTTTTTTTTTTTTTTAAAGGAAACTGAAAGATTGCTTGAAACGGTTTCTATTTCTCGACTTCCCATATTTGTTTTGCAAGCTTATATTTAGAGACAAAATCGGGAGGGGGGGGAGAGATTGGGATAATCTCGCCAGATTATTCCACTATTGCAGGCATGGCACAATCAAATCTTCTAATCCAATTAAGCCCTAAATAATTAAATTCCAATCCTAAAAAATAAATTAAATGCTAAAAAATAATCACAAGCAGAAAAATATTATCACAAGTAAAAAGCATTGACGTTAATATAAAAATTTATTAAATTTCAAAGATGAAAAAACACTCAAAAATTATTATGTAATGAAATAGCTCCCTATTCCTATCACAATGTTGTTGTTGTTGTTGTTGTTGTTATTATTATTATTATTATTATTATTATTATTATTATTATTATTATTATTATTATTATTATTATTATTATTATTATTATTATTATTATTATTATTATTATTATTATTATTATTATTATTATTATTATTATTATTATTATTATTATTATTATTATCATCCTAGGACTAGAAGTTTCCTTTTTAAAAATTTTCTTTTTTCCTGGATCCTAGGATTTTGATTTCAATGTCATTAATTTTTTTCCTGAAATTTGACCACCTTAAATCTAGCATTCGCATTTTATTTTCTATCACCCAATTATGTTCATCTACCTCATTGAAAACTAGTTAAATACTAAGAAGTATGACACTCTCCGAGAGCGTTCATGTCTTATCGGACTCTCGGACACTCTCTTATCTTGATCAACATGTATAAGAAAATCCAACACTTGATCAATGTCTCTGTGTGTGTGTCGACATGTGTGTGTGTTTAAAAATTTTCAATAAATGAGTGAAAAATGCGAAAAAATAATAATAAAAATAACAAATGGAGAAAGAAGAAAAACTCGGTTTTCTTTTCTTTTCTAACTCGCATTTTCCATGATACACAATTCATTTATAATTTTTTTCTCTTCTTTTTCGACACATTAGACATGCGAGTCCACAATGCAAATTGCTTTTTTTCTCCAAGTTTTATGGATTATTGAAATAGAGTTGAATTTGTCAAATTGAAAAAATGAATACTATTAATAAATGGTGGATTAATACTTTTAGTGTAAATTCATTCTTGTTTTTATTATAATTTATTTATTTGTGAATTTGAATTAAATTAATTTGATTGAAATAATCATAAAAATTATATTTTATTATGTAGATATAACAATATAAATTTAATATACAACATGTCCCAGTATAGCGGAATTCTCTATTTTTTTCTTTTAGAAATAGCATATCGTGTTAGATGTAAACGATTGGCAATGCTAATAACCATAGCGAGGTTAACTTCTCTAAGGTCAATGTAGATACTTGGAGTCATGATGACATTCATGAAATCTTCATAAAATTACATCAATTTTCAATCCAAAACATTTTCAAATTGGTACTAATTTAGTTTTTTTTATCTTTCTGATGCTAACGTAAACATTTTTAAATAATATTTTGATAATTTTTTGATTTTTCAAAAATATTCATGTTTTTCTTTCCTTTATTTTTCTTTTCTTTTTCCTTTAGACCGTGACTGGTATTGGCCATGGTCGTTGATTGGCCACAAGCGAGGGCCACCTTCAAATATGGCGAGGGCATGACCCTTGCAACTTGGGCAAGGGCATGACCCTTGCAACTTGGGCAAGGGCATGACCCTTGGCGGCCCTTGCTAGAGGCATGAGGGGCACCCTCATGGAGTTTGGCAAGGGCTCGACCCTCGTCTACTAGAGGCCACAAGGGCGGCCTTTGCCAAACTTAGTGAGGGTCAAGCCCTCACTAGATTCAATGAGGGCCACCTTTGCCCAAGCAACGAGGGTCACCTGGGGTGGCGAGGGCTCAACCCTTGCCAAGCGACCCTCTTCCAAGCTACGAGGGCCGTGCCCTCACTAGATATAGTGAGAGTGACCCTTGCCTATGGCTGTTTACCCACCACATTCTAAAGGAAAACAAAAAAAAGAGTAAAGACAAAAAGGAAAAAAGGTATTTATTTTAAAAAATAGAAAAACTATCAAAAAAATAATTTAGAAATATCCATGTATTGGATGTCCTACGTAAGGTGACCGGCGTCCACATCAGCAATTCTTGGCATATATTGACTGGATAGATTGATGACATAAATATAAAAAAGTTTAACATTAAAATCTAATTAATTTTTTTATTCAATTAGTATTGATATAATATATTTAGAACTTTTTTTTTTTTTTTGTACTGCGTCATAACTTGCAAGAGCGAGCTATCTTTTACGTCATTAGATTGTCGTTTCATTCTATATTTGGTCGAGTAACCATATTAAAATTATGAAATAATGTACAGTGACGCGACAATTATATAAAAACTGCCATCGGCGTTAGTCACTATGTAGGGTTTTCAGCACATAATTTATTAAAGCAACACATGTCATAATTGTCACGTTAGTGAAAAGTAAAGATACTGTGGTTTCATTTCTCTTTTTTTGTGCCCTTGGATAAATGGTGATTGGAGGGTTTGGGACAATTTGTCATCCAATAATGTCTTTAGGGCAGGCATGAGCAATCCAAAATCGTTCGTGATTGATGTGTAGTGATTGATTCCCACATTGCTGTTTCGAGGTCTCCGTTGTGAACCCTTCACAAGTCTCCTGGATGCGATGAGGCTTTGCATCTCCTTTCCAGGACGCAACCGGACAAATTCAAGCTTGCCGGCAAAAGTGAGGCTTCAAAGAGAGAGAAACTCGTGGAGAAAGAGAGAGAAGGATAATATCCATTTATTTCCAGACATTTTTCATGATAAAAAATGGGTGGTTGGATGTACGAAATACCTTGTTAACCCTATGGATTAAGAAAAATTCGGGATCCTAAATATGGGTAAATTATCTAAATAAAAATCCTTTTTTTTCCTTACACTTGATAATAAAGAGAATCGAATCAATGTTGTATGCTTAACCTATACACAAGTTCGATATTACTAAATACCTCATTAACCCAATGGATTAAAAAAAATTCAGGATCCTAAACATGGGTAGATTATCTAAATAAAAACCCTTTTTTTTCCCTTAGACTTGATAATAAAGAGAATTGAATCAATGTTGTATGCTTAACCCATACACAAGTTTGATATTACTAAATACCTCGTTAACCCTATGGATTAAGAAAAATTCGGGATCCTAAATATGGGTAGATTATCTAAATAAAAACCCTTTTTTCCTTACACTTGATAATAAAGAGAATCAAATCAATGTTGTATGCTTAATCCATACACAAGTTCGATATTACTAAGCCGATTTGTGTTGTTAAGCACGTGCACATTGCGCATTGCTTAAGACCAAAGATGACTAGAGGACTTGCAAAAGCCCGATACCATGTTATTAAGTTGCCGCAATGACATATGAGAAAGCATCCTCCACGGCATTTGGAGTTGATGTAACGTAGCGAGTCCAAATTTGAGGTATTCCTAGTTTAAGGGAGATCCAAGGGCGAAGCTTGTAGATTGGATATTTATAAGGGATATAAGATTAAACGCACGGGGCACCAAGCCCAAGACAAAGTATTACGTACAAGGCTAGGCATCCAAAGTGGTGGCTGCCTCCCCACCTCGCTGAAACTCAATTCAATTACCATATGTCTGGCAAGCCCCTAGTCCCAACCGACTTGTCAACGCCTCCGAAAATTTGTGCTTTGAAATATGTTTTTGACCTATTTTTCATTATTACATACACCTAAGAGCATTCAAAGAGTATTTGGATTTTTCTTTATCTTGATTTTCCCATTGAGAAAATCACGAGAAATTGTAAGAAAAACTTAGACGTGACGGCATGGATGTCATCTAGATTGAGAAGTACTGAGAAATTAAGAAATTGAATGTGTAATTTTTCAAGATTTCTTCATTTATGTAATTTTTGCCACTTTGAATGTGTCATTCCCCAGATTTTCCATAGTGGGCCCTTTGCCGCTTCTTTTCATTATGTAATTTTTCATTATTACATATACCTAAGAGCTTTCAAAGGTTGGCAAGCTCACCATTTTCGGCCGAGCTGAACCTCATCGCCAAAGGCCACGACCTTGCCCAATCTGGCAAGGCTCGAGCCTGCCACAAGCTTGCTCAATTTTGTGAGGCCCAAGCTGCTGGCCAGTGACAAGCCAAGGAAGAAGTAACAAAGAAAGATGAAGAAAAGAAAAAATAAAAAAGTTGAATTTATTTAAAGAAATATTTTTATAAATGTTTTTAAAAGGACCCAAATTTGAATGCCAAGAACTCGTGCATGGCTTTTGTGGACCTAGGCCCAATGTGTCGAGGTCAAAGCTCGAGCGTTGAGGATCCAAACATAGCATTGATTCCCTAGTTCGGGTGTCGAAGCATCAGGTACAGGCACTAGTGATTCGGGCTTGATTTCAATGGACCCAAGCTTGATTGCTGAAGACCTAGTCTTGAATGCTGGGACTCAGAAACCAATGTAAGGTTTTTCATTTCTTATCATAGAATATTGAGTCTAAGCACCAATACCTATTTATATCTTTCAAAGAGGAAATCATTTTTTTTTTTTAATTTAAGTTTTGAGAGGAAAGCTTTTTTCATTGATTAAGAAAGCACTTTCCATTAACTCATTTTTTAAGCGAATCAAATACCGAAAAATGAAGAAAATATTTTCTTCAAATTTTTTTTTTTCTTGAAATAAATGGACTAAATAGATAAAAAAAAAAGAATCACTAAAGGAGAGAGCTTGGCCAACTTATTGGAGCCGCTAAAGCCGGCTCCAATTGATGAGCCAAGTCGGTAAGTCTAATTCGCTTCGCGCATTGCGGTGATTGACAAGTTGAGAGGTGGAAGCATTTGTTAATGATTTTGGGTAAACGCGATTAAGCCCTTTAGCCCCGGCGCATCCGACGGGCCACGGCTCATGCTCCGCGTCAGCAGTGGCGTGAGGCAGAAGGTGCAGTTCAGGTAATTGTGATTATTTAATAGGGAGAAATTTCACTATATTCTTATTATTATCCTGAGTCTAGGAGTAAAGTCTTGTTTTATTTATATTTTTTTTTTTTTTCCTAAATCCCACAAATTTTATTTCAATGTCATCAATCTATCCCCGAGCTTTTCTTCACTCGTGAATGGTCTCGTACAAATGTAAATTATGACCACCTTTTTCTTACATTTCACTTTCTTTCTTCGAATTATTTGTATCAGTACGATAAAAAATTACTCAAATGTGAATGGTTGATAATGATGTTCACGCCAACAATGATGTCGGCCATTCCAATGAACAGTTGAAATAATAGGAGCCACGACAATAATTATGTTAGACTCAAAAAAAAGCTCTTCATAAATAATCCATATAATTTTATGGAGTAATACGTCCTAATGCGAAAATTTCAAGATGTGATCCACGTCAGTCAGTTATGTGCAATATGAAATTGTAATTTATTTATAAAAAAAATGTATCATATATGCAAATTTGTCACATCAGCAAATGCTATATTTTTATTTTTATTTTTTTTGGGCTCTGTTGACAATTTATCCTCCTATAATGTCTCTAGTGGGTCGAGAGAATGCGATAGATCGGTGCTGGTGCAACACGTGTGGTGTGATGTCACGAGTGTCCAAAATGGTTATTGAACTGTAAGTGCCACGTCACTGTTCCAAAAGTCTCTGTCGGAACTCAAGCTGCCCTTTTCATTCCCTCCATTATTTTTGTCCAAGCGAGCGAGCCCACCACAAAGTCTCCTAAAGCGATAAGGCTCTCCCCATCTGCTTTTTTAAGGAAGCAGTCAGAAAAATCCAAAGTTCGTAGGGAAGAAAGGAGGCTTTAAAGAGAGAGAAACTAGTAGAGAGAGAAGAATGGTACCCATTTATTTCATATCATTATGGCAAAAGCAAGTTTCACATTCAATGAATAAATTTCATCTATGCCTTGCTAATATCATGGATCAAGTAAAAATGAGTCATAAATTTGGGTGAAAGGTCTAAATTGAATTTTGTTTTATTTTTTTGTATATGATGATCAAGAGAACCAAATTGGAGTTACATACTTAAATCATATACAAGTGTGATAGCTATCCACTGAGCTAATATGTGATGTCAAGCACGCATGGGTAATGTTGCACATTGGATAAGGTTGAAGATTATTTTAGGACACGCAAAGGCATGAACGGGATGCCTCAATGATAGATGAGCAATTATCCTACATGGCATTATGAGATGATGTGATGTAGCAGTCAAATTTGTTGAATTGAGTTTTGATCCAATTCAAGGTTGTTTTTTAGTTCAAGAGAGACCCACAAAGTCGATATTTATGAAGTGTTCTTGACAATTTCTTGTTTATTCTTCTTTTATTGTCTTGCTATTATGATGGATTGCATGATTTTATTGTGGAGTGAGTTTCTTAGTGCATAGGGATTATAGAAACTTAAAGGATATGTTTTTAAATTTTAAGATATCGAAACCCGCTTTAATCACCATAGGTCACAAGTGTCATAAGAGAAAGAAGGCTAATGGGGCCATGAACCGTGGTCCCCTCCGTCCATGTTTCGCGTTTAAATTCACTTTCGTTTTAACTTTCTAAAAAAATATTTACTATCCTCCTCAGATTTTTTATAAAACACACGATCCGCAAGTAACAAAAATCGTATTTTAGCCACATCAAATCGAATAGCTGGCTTAAAAAAAATAGATCAATCGAATGAATACGTCATTCAAACTTTTAGATTTCAACATATCAGTGAACTTTTAAATTGACTTTTTTTATAACATTAAAATATTAAAATTTGGAAAGTAACCAAGGGAAATTATTCTCTCCACATTTCCACCCAATATACTACCAAGGGTAATTTTACTTTTCCCAGAAAAAGAACATAAAATATGGTCGTTTTCTTGACTCGGTTTTTTTGGCTTCGGGCTTTGATTTCTTGCGGGGAAAGAGGACTTTTTCTCTTTCTTCGTATTGGTGAAAAGTCCCATTCCAAGTCCTTTTTCAAGAAATCATGGAGCAAACGCGACTATTCGCCGAATCTTTCAATCGATACCAGGATCCATAAAGGCTAACACGACAGTAATTGTTCAACTGTGGATGAGAACAAAGTCTGCATCAAATTTTTGCCAATATAAATATCATTTTGTTGACAAAGCTTCCACAAAAATAGAAATTAAAAGAGAAAAAAAATTGTCTGGTCATATGAACGTGAAACTTAAAATCATGTGATTGCTGGATATCAATAATAGTTAGCGCTGATTTTGCTTAATAGTTAGCTTAAGAACTCTCTCTATTTTCTGTTCCTTGTATTTTACCAAAAAAAATAAAAAATAATAGTTGCGCTGATTTTGCTTAAAATCACTTTGGTTTTGCTTTGACCAAAGTAAAGAATTATTTTAGTATAGGGAATAGGCATCCTTAGTCAACATTATGCATCTATCTTGTTGGAATTTATTCTGGTCGATGCGATGACAAGAAATGTCAAGAAAAACCACTAGAAGAAGTTGACGTTAGTCGAGTTGATTAAGGCAATTGTGAGGTGTTAAATTTGTTCACTCAGATATCCTCATTTACCCCGGATAAATAATAATAATCTATCTAGTCTGAACATATATTTACATATATGAATCCTACACCATCCTCAGGAAGAAAAACAAAACCTCAATATGCAAATTTTAACCTCTTGATTTGGACGTTTCTGCTTTAATTTTGATCGGAGGAATTTTCTTTCCCAAGACTTTTAATCGTTGGGTCATGTGTTTATGTATAAACCCGGGAAATCTTTAACATTAAAAAAACAAAAACTTTGGGGAAAAAAAATACAGTAGCCCCTCTGTCTCCTAATCTTTCAATTATTCCTTTGTTAACTTTACAAACTAACTTAGAGCAGAAGCTTAAAATGCATCTTTTCTGGGTGCAATGACTTGCAAAGAACTCGTCTATTGGTTTTGTAGTTTCTCGATGGAAGATATTGACTTCGCAAGCATTAGGGTTTTCCTTTATGTAGATCTGTAAGTGTTCGAAACCTACAAAGATTCTGTCTGCGCGGTTTACAGTGCAACAGAAGAGAGACAGCCATTTGGTTCGATATTGAACAGTTCAGCTTAATTACGTTAATTAATTAGAATGTTGTGGTTCTAATCATGTTTCTTAATCAACCCTTGATTACGACTTGATGAGCCTGAAACTTGGCATGAACTGGGTTGCTGTCGGAGCACGAAAAGCTACAGCTTGGAGCCAATTGGGATTGGTCTTGTATTCTCAGGTTGCTTTAAATGCGTTGTGAAGCAATAGTGGCTACCGACCAAAAAAAAAAAAAAAAAAAAAAAAAGCAATAGTGGCTGGAATAAATTTCTTTATTTCATTAGACATCAATGCTAGGTTATCTAAAAAAATCCTAAATTTATTAGACTTTTGTCAATTCAGTTTTCTAAATTGTTCAAATTGAGTTCTAAATCTTTTTACATTTTGCCAATTGAATCCATATAGCCAATTTTGATCAGAAATTATTAGCATGGATGCCAGTTGTATTATGTGACACGGCTAATGTTTATGTGGACAATTTTCAATGATAATTTTTTTAGAATTTTTGTATTTCTTTTCCTTTGTTTTCTTTTTTTTTTTTTCGTTTTTTTTCCCCTTTTTTTCCCTCTGCCAACCATTGTCGGGCCTCATCAATGGCCGGAGAGGTAGTTGGCCTTGCAAGATTAGGTGAGGGCAACCCCCACTTGGGGCCAGCAACCTTTGTCGGCCATCAATGAAGCTTGGTGATGGTCGACAAAGAGAAACAAAGGAAAAAAAAAAAAAAAGAAGAGAAGGAAAAAAAATTAAAAAGTAAAGAAGGAAAACAAAGAAAAGATAAAAAAAAAAAAATAAAAAATAATAAAAATAAAGAAATATGAAAATATTATTAAAAAATGTCTATATCAACTAGATAGGTTCAATTGACAAAACATAAAAAAAAATTAAGAACTCAATAGGTATAATTAAAAAGTTTATGATTGAATTGATAAATGTGCAACATGTTTAGTAATTTTTGGACAATTTTGTGAGACTTAAAGATAGGAAATTAGTATTGTCAAGTATTCTCTAATCCAATCTATTTTCTAACTACTTTCTCTCCTCACCCTCCTCTTTGGCTTCCCTTTTCTCTTCCACTCATCCAACCTCCCTCGGTTGAGAAACTATCGGTCGAGGGATGCTCCATCTTTCCAATTCAAGTTAAGATTGTCTCTCCCGATCTAATTTGAGAGTATTTCATTATTTTCATCGATTTTTTTTTTTCTCTTGACTTGCTATTGATGCTCTTCTTCACTTGTTGGGCAAACTTTATGTTTCCATAGTTAGGAATTGAGAAATCGAATAGAATCGAGAAGGAATATGGTGAGTTCTTATCGCCCTGGAAGCATTTATACAATTTCTCTGAATTTTGGAAGCTCTCATGTTCAGTCTAAATCTAGATCTAGGAGCTCATTTAATCTATTTTTGGTGTATTTGTACAATGATAGCGTTGAGGACGCTGAATTTAGGCACACACCGCCAACAACCAAACCGTAGTTACTGGAGAAGGGAATTACAATATGTGCTCTTCACCAATGATGATGCAAGCAAGATTCAATGATTGGTCGCCGTTAAATTCGTTTTAATACCTAGATGGATTCGTGCTTTTTAGAGCAATTTGCACTTGGTAGTCATACTTTATTGTTTAGGATTTGCTTTATGTTGAATCTCTCATGTAACATATTGAATTATGAATAAAATATTTACTTTCTAACGAAAAAAAAAAAAAGTATTCTCTAATCCAGCTTAGGTAAAATTGAAGGAAATAAACAATATGCAGAGGAATCGGAATGGGCCATTCAATTTCATTTTCCTTAGACTACTAGATAATAAGTACATGAGTTTGATGATAAATTTTTGCATGGACCTAGTTAATGGACTTCGTGCAATTGCATTCCTGTCGTATAATCTTGCAGGACCTACCTTTCATAAATTAATTAGTTAAAAATTTGAGTCTCACCTCCAAATTGATTGGCTCTTACTCGAAATTAGATGAAGGGCCCGGCTAGGATAACAATGGGTCGAAGAAGAAGAGTCAAATGGTCAAATGTCCGCCATAATTTCTGTTCTTTTAGGAAATTGAAAGACTGCTTGAAACGGTTTCAATTTCTCGACTTCCCGTGTTTCCTTTTGCTGGCTAATATTTAGAGTCAAACTCAGAAGACCGCCCACCGTTGTTCCACTATTGCAGGCACGACACAATCAAATCTTCTAATCCTAAATTAAGCCCTCACTAATCAAATCCTCTAATCCGAAATCCTAGTAAGTGAAAATTCTTAACTATGAAGAAATAAAAAATAAATTAAATGCTAAAAAATAGATAATCATAAGTAAAAAAACATCATCATTGGTTAAAAGAAATCGTAAATGTTATTATAAAATTTATTAAATTTAAAAGATGAAAAAAATACTGAAAAATCATTATACGATATGACTCCCCATTCCTTTCAAGTTAGTAAAAGTAAAGATGAAATGATGACTGGAGGGGTACGGACAATTTGTCCTCAGGCACGATTAATCCAAAATCATTTGAGATTGATGAGTAATCATTGAGTACCACGTTGCTGTTCCAAGGTCTCTGCCGTGAGCCTTTCATCCCACCATTATTTTCGGCCAAGCAAGACCACAAGTCCTCCTCAAAACGACAAGGCTCTCCATCTCCTTTCCAGGACGCAACCCGACAAATTCAGGCTTGTAGGGGAAAGGGAGTCTTCAAAGAGATAGAAACTCATGGAGGGAGGGGGAGGGAGGGAGGGAGGGAGAGCGTAAGATGATATCCATTTATTTCCCGATATTTTTTCATGATAAACAATGGTTTGATGTACCAAATATTCATTAATCTTGTGGATTAAGAAAAAGTTGAGTCCTAAATATGGGCAGATTATCTAAACAAAAACCCTCTTTTTTCATTTAAACTTGATTATGAAGAGGATCGAATTAAGTGCGATGTTAAGCAGATTTGTGGTGTTAAGCGATGTTGCACGTTGCTCAAAACCGGAGATGAGGTGAGGGACTCGCAAAAGCACGAAACCATGTCGTCAAGTTGCTCAAACTTATGCGAGAAAGCATCTTCCACGGCATTTGGAGTTGATGTAACGTAGCAAGTCGATTTTGTTAAATTAATTTCTCGAGTTTTGACCCGACTCAAGGTAGATTCTTATTTTAAGAGATCCAAAGGCGAAGTTTACAGATTGGATATTTATAAGTGGTATAGGATTGAGTGCATGCGCCACCAAGCCCGAGACAAAGCATTATGTATGGTGGCCAGGTATCAGGAAAGTTTTTCAAAAAACTCCTAGACTTACTGTGGTTGTATCAATTCAGTTATAATTTTTTTTTTAATTTAGTCTTAAAATTTTTGCAATTGTGCCATTTAGTCATTCAATCAAATTTGGCGATTGGCACAAATGTAGGCAATTTTTTTAATAAATTTTATTTTATTCGAATTTTTAAATAATTTGTTATTAGTTTTTTTTCCTCACTTGTTTCTTCCTTTGGCCATTCATAGGACTAAGGTGATCAGTCGACAATTGGCTAAAGGTGAAGGTTGGTCATCAGTCTTGCCTAAGGGGTAGCTTGCCCAGTTGTTGGCAAGGGCTAAGTCAATCTCACTCGCACCTAGTGAGGTTCAACCTCATCGTCATTGGGTGAGGTTACACTCGCCTAGCTGTTAGCGAGGCAAGGGCTCCTTGTCAATGGTTGGGCAAATGCACCTTCACCCAGCAACAATAAGGTCAAGACTCACCTTTGCTAGATCCAATGAGGGCTTGCCTTGTCTAGCAATGGTGAGGACTTACCTCACTAGTGGCCAAGCAGGGTCGAACTTGCCCCCTAGTAAGGCTCGCCTCACCGGTTGCTAGGTGAGATAGGGCTTGCCTAGCCACTAGTGAGGTGAGCTCAACCTCGCCTAACAATGGCAAGGTCAAGCCTTGCCAAGAGTAGGGATGGGTGAGCTCGCCCTCGCCAACTAGTGGTAAGGTGAGACAGGCAATTGGCTAGACAAAGAAAGAAGAGGAAAAAAATAAAAAGAAAGAAAAGATAGAAAAAAAGAAAGAAAAAATTATTAAAACATTTGGAAAAAATAAGTAAAAAATTGTTCATATCATTGTTTGTCGAATAGGGCGCTCACTGGTGTCCACGTTAGCACGCTGGCTAGGCAAATATAGTTAGATGGATTGAATTGACACAATTGTAAAATATTTATAACTAAATTGGCCACAAAAAAATTAAACTGAATTGATAAAATTGTAATAAGTTTACAACTTTTTTGATAATTCTCCCACTAGGCACCTAAAGTGGTGGCTGCTTGCTCACCTCTGTTGAAACTCAAATAAGCTACTATGCATCTAGTGGGCACTCCAATAATCACTCTTGATTTTGCAAGGCCTCCGAAAATTTGTGTTTTTAAATATGTTTTTGACCTATTTTTCATTATTGCATAAACCTAAGAACACATAAAGAGTAAATTAGATTTTTATCTATCTAGATGTTCTTGTTGAGAAAATTATGGGAGATTGTGAGAAATACTGAGACGTGATGCATGGATGTAATCTAGGGTTGAGAAGTGCTTGAGAGATTGAATGTGTAATTCTCTAGTTTTTTCATTATATAACTTTTGCCACTTTGAGTGTGTAATTCCCTAGATTTTCCGCAGTGGTTGACGCTTCTTTTTCCACCGTCGTCCAACGACTCTAACCAACCAAACCATGAAAAATTCCCATGTGTTATTGGCTATTTCTTGTTTATTTTCTCTTGTTATTTCGCTATAGAGGTGGATTGCTAGTCCTATTACGTAACTAATTTCTTCTTTAACAAAGTGAATAGGAATTATAAAAACTTAGGAGTCTATTTTTTAATTGTGAAATATCTAAACCCCGAAAGTATCAAGTACGTTATTCAAACTTGCAAATCTAAACATATCCACTAAACTTTTAAATACAACTTTTCTTTTCAATTTTTCAAATGTCAAATTTAATCTTTTAAAATTTTTAATATTCGGAAAATAACCAATGCAAATTATTGTCTCGTAGTCCACACAATATAATACCAAGAGTAATTTCCTTTTTTTGAACAAATTAACATCAAGTATAATTAAGGCCGTTTCCCTGACTTTCTTAGGGCCTTAATTTTCTTAGAAGTAAAAGCAAAATTAATACCTTTTCTGTTTCTTTTTATTGGTGAAAACTCCTATTCCAAGTCCATTTTCAAGAAATCATTGAGCAAAGGCGACTATTTGCCGAATCTTTCAATCAACATCAGGATGCGTAGAGGTTAACACGGTAGAAATTGTTCGACTGTGGATGAGAATGAAGTCTGCATCAATTTTTGAATATCATTTCATCTTGTTTGGGCATGCAGAAAAAAAGGAGAAAGTGGGAGAAAAAGACGCTAACCAATAGTATTTGTAGTCATGTACGTCAAGTACCCTAATTAGCACAAATTCGCCCTTTAGACCTAGTCATTGTCCCCACCCACCCCCCGCGGGAGTTTTTATTTTCTCTCTCCGTGGAAGAAATTTTGGTTTACTGTTTTTCATGCCCACCATCGACTTATCAATATGGATCCAAACAAAGATAGAAATTACAAGGGAAAAAAAGGATTTTGTGTGGATTATTTGACAATGAAACATAAAATCATGTTATTTTACGTGGGCAACAGTACTTATGTCGTGAATATATTTCTAGTTTGAGCAAGTTATCTAAGAAACGATTTCTTATTTTTGATAGAAATAATGAAAGAGCAAATAAGATGAGTGTCATATTTTCTCTATGTGAGCTTTTTGAGTGAATTCTCCTTGAGAAATTGAAAAATAATTCTTGTGGGTTTGTTTTGGGTGTAATTTTAGGCTGGAAAACTTTGAGTGATTGAAACTCTATAATTCTCCAATTTGATTGGTAAATTATCTGCTATTATCTCTCTCAATAGAGTAAGTACCAATCTTCCGACCGAATCACGTAAATCTCTAACATAGACACACAGACACACAGACACACAGACACACAAATCACGTAAATCTCTAACACAGACACACACACACACACAAATCACGTAAATCTCTAACACACACACACACACACAGAGTGTTCCTCATTTATTCCTTTGGCAAAATTGATTAGCTTCCACATTATATTACAATAATTGGTTTTAAAGTCATGATTTTAGAGTTGAATTAGGGCTTTTGCTTATCCGAGTACCGTTTGGGAATTCTGTTATTGCAATTATACTTTAAGCAAAATTGAGAATGAGAAGTTTAACGAGAGGAATAACTTTAGGTTGTGAAGCATTAAAATGCATGGCTTGTTAACCACCCAAGGTTTAAGTGTTGAATGGTAACTGTAAATTGCTAAAAACTGTGAAAGCAGCCAATAAAGTAGAGTAATGGAGAATGCGAAGAGCATAATCTTGTTGACTCTGTCAGATGAGGTGTTGATTGAAGTGGCCAAAGAGAAGAATGTCGCAGCGTTGTGGGCAAGGTTTGAGGCATTTTTATCTAATGAAGGGTTTGCACAATTGCTTGTATATGCTGAAAAGTATGTTTTGATTTCGGATGGTTGAAGGGACATCCATCATAGCCCACTTACATGAGTTTAACAAACTCATGATGTACTTGAAGAACGTCAATGAGTTCTTACTTGATGAAAAACAAGGCATGATGTTGCTGGCATTTCTATTGGATTCTTTTTAGCATTATCTTGATTTGCTGCTGCAAGGGATGATACAATTATCTTGGAAGAGGTCAAGTCTGCCTTATTTTATAGGAAACAGCAAAAGAAGTTACAAAAAATATAACTTAGCACATGACACAACACGGATTTTGGTTATCCAAGGTAGAGAAGAACAAAGAGCGTTTGAAGGTAGCAAATGGAAGAGCCGTTCTCAATTAAGGCCAACATTTGGAACCGTTGATGCTATCACTATAATGAGGCAAGGTATTACATGAGAGATTGTCCAAAGTACAAGGGGTATAGGAGTTAAGGTGGAGTCTGCAAACAATAGTTATATTGCCACTGTAGCAAATAATAATTACAGTGATGCCTATAATGTGTTAACAGTCACTACGAGTTCATTAGGTGATGAATGAGTGCTTAACTCTAGATATTCTTATCATTAGCATTATCTTGATTTATTGCTGCGAGGGGCAATATGATTACCTTGGAAGAGGTTAAGTTCACCTTGTTTTCTAGGGAATCCGAACGAAGTTATGAGATGATAACTTAGCACAAGATATGACATAGAGTTTGGTTATCTAGGGTAGATAAGAACAAAGAGCATTTGCAGGTAGCAAATGGAAGAGCCATTCTCAATTTAGGTCCAACATTTGGAACCATTGATGTTATCACCATAACGAGGTAGTGCACTACATGAGAGATTGTCCAAAGTACAAGGGGTATAAGAGTTAAGGCAAAGTCTACAAATGATAGTTATATTGTTACTATAGTAGATAATAATTCTAGCGATGCCTATAATTTATTAATAGTCCGCACGAGTTCATCAAGTGATGGATAGGTGCTTAACCCTAGATGTTCTTGTCATTTGACTTCTCATAGACACTAATTTGCTACTTATCACGGAAGGGGATAAGGTGCTTATAGGAACTGGTATTGCTTGTGAAGTTTTAGTGATTGGAATAGTATTAGATGACTAATGTAAGGCATGTGCCATAACTAAGAAAGAAATTTATCTCAATGAGTGTTCTTGATAGGTTTAGATGTTGGACGCAAATTGCGCAACCCCAAGATCTCTATAACTAGAACAAGAACTTGCATAATTGAGTCGAAAGATTAACGCACCTATTTTGGGATCTATTGTTCTTGAAGCGGAAGCGGAAACACAATGTTCCACGCGCAAGTCCTTCTCCTCTATTGCCCTTCGTATCACTGGCTCAATGAGGCGGCCGCCTCACGTGTAGCGTTAGGTAAACGCCCCTTAGGTGAGGATACAGGTGAGAATTATGGTTAGAGGAGAGACTTGAGCACTATTTATAGAGTTTCCAGCCAGGCCCCCTCATTACGGGCCAGGCTCAACTCGGCCCACACTAGCCAGCCCCATATTAGACTAATTAAGAAACCTTTTATCTCACCTTAGACTAGCCATGTTTTACGGTAGCTGTAAAAACAGTAAATTACAATATCAATTAATGTAATCCACATTAGGAAAACTCTTACATTCTCCCACTTGGACTATATTAATTGAAATCGTACCTTATGTGCACACATTGGTCTAGAGATAATTTTTAATAGTCAATCCTATCCCATAAAGTTTTAAACACTGAATCATGGTGGTAACTGCATGTATACACACAGAGCCTTCCATGGTCACGAGTGCTCTCAACTTTATCGATATGGATTCAATATGGTATTGTGGCAAATGGATAATATCTCTCATAAAGAGATTCCATTTGTCAGTCACCATTCTCTTATCTTAGGCGACACAAAAATTTGTGCCACTAAAGAATGATTTATGGTTCCAATGAACCCATATATGTCTTGTCCTTATGGTTAACATTTCTTTATGTATCACAAGACATATGCACAAAGCTAATAACCGGATGCCCGGATGCCCCTAGCCTTCACTCAAGGTTTATACAATCCCTTGAGACTTTATCAATATGTATTCAACATAATAACAACACATTCAAAAATATTTTATTGAATGCAAAAGTTGATACATATCAAACCGTTACAAAGTGTAACGAACACAGATGAAACCTTTATCAGAGTAAAGCCAAAATAGCTCCCACTAAACAACAACATCTCATAATGCTCCTAGGCCCATGCTAACGACATGTCGCTCAAATACACACGGGCGTAGGCCTTTTTGTTAATGGATCTGCAACCATATCATCTGTATGAATATAATCTACTGAGACGTCATCATTCTGCACTGATTCTTTTATAGTCAAAAACTTGACCTCCATGTGTTTAGACCCTTTAAGACTTCTGTTGTTATTAATAAACAACACTGCAGAGTTATTGTCACAATATAACTGTATGGGTCTATCCACAAAATCAAAAACTGATAACTCCCTAATGAGGTTCCGGAGCCAAATAGCTTGAGTAGCAGCTGAAAAACATGTTACAAACTCCGCTTGCATGGTAGAAGAAGATATGGATTTCTGTTTTTCACTCTTCCATGATACTGCACCTCCTACCAACATAAATATATATCTTGTTGTTGACTTCTTATCATCTTGACAACCAGCAAAATCTGCATCTGAATAGCCTGCTAGTTGCAAGTCTGGAACATGTCTATACATCAGCATACAATCTTTTGTTCTCTTTAAGTACCTTAAAACCTTCTTGACAGCAACCCAGTGATTGTGTCCTAGATTTGACTGATATCTGCCTAGAAGTCCTGTTGCAAAAGCAATATCTGACCTAGTGCAAACTTGAGCATACATGATGCTTCCAAGCACACTAGCATAAGGTACATCCTTCATTTGAGCTTTCTCAAAATCTCAATTAGGGCAATGTGATAGATTTAGTCTATTACCCTTAACAACAGGAGTAATTCCTAGCTTGCAATGATGTATATTGAATATTTCCAATGTACAATCAGCAAATGTTCTTCAAGAAAATCTAATATAATATGGCAAAAACAATCCTTACAGACATCAGTACAAAGGCTATAAGATGTCTCAAGGTCACAACTTGTAAGCAAAATATCATGTACATAGAGTATGAGAAAAAATAAATTTCCTCCCACTGACCTTGCAGTATATTGAATTACTTTGTTCCCAATTGAACAAACTAATAAAACTATGAAACTTTAATAATATTATCTGGAAACTTGCTTAAAACTATGAATAAGACTTTTCAGTCTACACACAAGTTTACTTGAAACATCTATTGCAAAATCCTCCAATTGCACAATATAGATTTTATATCTATTTGGCGTAACTCCATATCAAAATAAATTATTAATGCCACGTTCACTCTGAAAGAATCTTTAAAAATAGTAGAAAGAAATATTTATTTCTTCACTATTAACTATCCACCCCTCTTTTAGAGTAAAAACTTTACGCCAATTTGCAACTAATGAACTTATGATCTTTAGGCAAGTAAGTTAGTTTCCAAACATTATGATGTTTCATAGATTGTATACCGTCTTTTATGGCATCTAATCACATACTTGATTAAGAATAAGAAACAACATTTATAAATATGTCATTACATCAACCATATAGTGGATATTGTAATCATGCTCTCACAAATAGACTATATAGTGTGATGGTATAACTGATCGTCTTTCCCTAACAAATCTCCTTAATAAAGCTGCAACCACTTCATTCTGCACTTGAGAGGTTTAAGAAATTTCATTATAAACTATATCAAGAATAATACCTTGAATCTCAACAAGTTTAGTCTATGGTACAGAAGATTCCATAATTATCTGTATAGGTAAAGACAAAAACACAAGTAACCTTCATCATACTATTATCTTTAATAATCTGAAAGCAGCTATCCTCTACAATTATGTCAATCTTTAGAAACTTTAGAGTATGTGATTCCATAATTTTTGCATCTTCTTTAGGGTCATAAAATCGATACCCTTTTAACAATTTAGATAATATGCAAAATAATTCCGAGTGAATCTGAATTCCAACGCACTTAATATTGGATTAGATAACCTCACTTTTGTATGACACCTCTAAATTTCAAATGATTCAAGTAATTTATGTCCAGTCTATAACTCAAAAGAAATTTATGAAACTATTTTTGTATGTGAAAATGTTACTTTCAAAATATCAGCCCACAAAAGATCATATAAATTAGTTTTACTAATCATACTCATCACCATATTCAATATGGTGCATTTATGCCTTTCAGCCAAATCTTTTTGTCAGGATTTTCAGGAATAGTAATTAAGTTACCACCCCAGAATCTACCAAGAATTTGACAAATGACTCTTTAAGCTATTTCGCATTGTCATACTTGCCAAAATACTCATGGCCACTGTTAAGCTCGACAACCTTTTAAAACTAATTGTAATTGTTTTATTCTTTATCTCGTTCATTTTCCTTAAATAGAAAACTTTCGGAAACAACATTTTAACCATATACGAGATGTATATGTCATTATGACTTAAATACAATCTTTGCAGATGTGTCCTGATTTTAATATCAGACAAGACATAATTTTAAGCAATTAAGGCTCAACGATCACAGCAACACAAGAAACTTCTCATAACATAGAAGCAATCATATCTTATGCACCTCGATTATTGATTACTAAAATAACATTAAAAGAATGCTGATCTAGAATATCTCTCACGAATTAACATTAATAGTAATACGGGGTACTCCAGATTGACAAGCTTGAAAGCTAATCAACTATTGCTCATGAGTTTCATAAGACAAAACATGACTCCAAGGCCAACAATTGATTTATTAACCAATTTTTAAGTAACAAATTATCATTATAATCAACTAGTAGCCTATTAATTGAGTCAAACCAGATAACCAAATATCTAAAATTTAACGGTAGATACTGCGTAAATATTGTCTTACTCCTTAACCATAAAAAACATTCAACTTGATAGACATTAACAAGTGACCAGATGAGTTCATGTACAATATGCAGTAACTTAATTGACATGCATTATCCACATTTAGCAAATGTGTTAATCAATACAATCAGTTTGGTCACAAGTTCTTAAGACATCCATCATTCAAAGATTACCAGTGTGTAAAGGAGTATGCTTAAACAACAAAAAATTTTATAATCAATACATAGCTCAGTTATTATCCCATAATTGTTGTATCTCATTAAGCCAGCTTCAGTTCACAATAAAGTTTAATTTTTATTGATGAATCACACAATTATAATGTTTATGTGATAACATACCTATAACCCAACACTTATATTTCCAAAATCATAGAAAATATAAGAAAAATATACAAAAATACACTAAAAATACATGTATTTAGGATTCCATATGTATTTTCACATCCATAAAATTATCAAACATGTAAAATAAATACACCACGACGTAGAGGATGACCATACAAACCTAACGCCACCATCCACGCGCCGAATGGAGGCTCCACGCGCCCACATGCGCCGCCTGAGTGCGCGGTGTGTGGAGCTCACGCACGGCGCGCATTCGATGCCCGGGCGGCGCGTGGACGCGCGTGGGGCGCGTGCGGCCTCCTCTGGCGACGCGTCGCCGACCGTCTTGCTCGTCTCATCGAGCCCAATCCGAATTTATGATTTAATTTTATTTTTATTAAAAAAAATCACGAAAATCACAAATTATGGCAAAATCACTATGCGTTCGAGTTCTAGGGTTATGAAGGCTCTGATACCACATGTTGGACGCAAATTGCACAACCCCAATATCTCCATAACTAGAAAAAGAACATGCATAATTGAGTAGAAAGATTAACGCACCTGTTTTGGGATCCATTGTTCTTGAAGCGGAAGAGGAAACACAATATTCCACGCGCAAGTCATTCTCCTTTATTCCTCTCCGTATCACTGGCTCAATGAGGCGGCCCCCTCACGTGTAGCGTTAGGTAAACGCCCCTTAAGTGAGGATATAGGCGAGAATTAGGGTTAGAGGAGAGACTTGAGCACTATTTATAGAGTTTCCAGTCAAGCCCCCTCATTACGGGCTAGGCTCAACTCGGCTCACACTAGCTAGCCCCATATTAGACTAATTAAGAAACATTCTATCTCACCTTAGACCAGCCCTGTTTTACGGTAGCCGTAAAAATAGTAAATTACAATATCAATTAATGTAGTCCACATTAGGAAAACTCTTACATTAGATACCAGATCTCCATCGAAGGTAGAGTTTTGAAGATTGATCGAGGTGTGCTTACACTAATGCGGTGGAAGATAGACTACATGCTATATCTCCTCTTGGGGAAAATATTGATTGGCTCATGTGCTAGATTCTTTGAGGTTTTTGGTCAAGAGACGACCCAGTTGTGACACATGAGACTCCGATACATGAGTGAGAAGGAGATGCTTCTTCTGAGTCAAAGGGTTCTACTAGGAGATCACAAAATTAAGGAACTGGATTTCTATGAATATTGTGACACCGGTGGTCAGTAGAGAGTGAAGTTCAATAAAGTGATTCGCTGAATCTTAGAGACTTTAGGCTACACACACTCAGACTAATGGGACCCTCTCAAGTTTCGTTTAAGGGTGGTGCATGTATGTGTTGTCCTTTGTTAGTGATGTCACACACACACACACACACACACACACACACACTCTAATATTAGATATAATAGAGCAAATAAGAAGAGTGTCAGACACACACACATACTCTAATATCAGATATAATAGAGCAAATAAGAAGAGTGTCGGACAAACTCTAATATTAGATATAATAGAGCAAATAAGAAGAGTGTCGGACACACTCTAATATCGGATATAATAGAGCAAATAAGAAGAGTGTCGGATTTTCTCTTAGTGAGTTTTCTGTGGGAGTTTGTGAGATAATACTTGTTAGTTTACTTTCAGTGTAATCTAGGGCTGAAAAACACTTGAGTAATTAAGTGATTGAAACTTTGAAATCGTCTGCTTTGATTAGTGGATTATTTGCGACTAGCTCTCCTTGTAGAAGGGATACTCATACTTGGACTAAATCACGTAAATCTCTAATTTTCTTAATAATTCCTTATTTTATTTCTTTTGTGGTTTCATGTTGATTAATTGCAAGAACCAATTAGCTTCCACTTTATAGTACAACACTAATATTGTGTGAATTGGGCTTAAATTAATTCATTTTGGTTGTGCTTTTGATCAAAGAAAATAACTAATTTGGCTTTAGGATTCTCGATTTGGATTAGTGGATTATTTGCAACTAGCTCTTCTCATTGAGGAGGTATCCATATTCGAATTGAACCATGTAAATCTTTGGTGTCCTTTATTATTTTTCATTATCTTTCTAGGGATTTTGGATAGATTTAATTGCAAGATCCAATTAGCTTTTGCTTTATATTACAACACTAATATTTTAAGAATTGGGCTCAAATGAATTCATTTGGTAGTGCTTTAATCAAATTAAAGAATCATTTTGGCTTTGGCGATAGATATGCTTAGTCAGCATTATGCACCTAGTTTTCTTGGAATTTTACTATGGCTGATGAGATGAAAAGAAACACAAAGAAAAATCACAAGACTAAGTCGACATTCATGGAGTCAATTAAAGCAATTGTGAGGTGTCAATATCGATTATTCTGATAATCATCTCACCTCGGGTCAATAACAATGATCTTCTATGATCTAAACATTAACATGCTAATTTAACTAGGTTTAGAATTTTCAAGTCCACTTTATAATTTTAAATATGGAGATTAATTATGCAACTTAGTACTTCAATACCAACATAGTGCAATCCCCATGTCTAATCACTGAAGTGAACCTTAATATAATTAGAATGATGAGTAACCCTTCCTATGACATCCTTGTCGGACTGAGTCGTTACAAGTCCACCAACTTCCATATGGTTCATTCTTGAACCATATACTTACTGGAGGGGGTCTCACTCTGATATCATATTGGGATATCTCTAAATTAATTCACTAAGGTATTATCCACTTTGACATGTCCCATACCGAGCCTTACGGTTTAGTCCTTTGGCATACAAGTGGGAGACTTTCCCAAGAGATCACTCATTTGAGCACTCTTAACTTTAGAGTGGAAAAAAATGGAAATGAATGACACAGTGGAAAAAAAATATAAGAGATGTTTTTTTCCCAACTGTATTCGGCAAGGCTTAGGTGACCCTTGCTTGCCACAGTGGAAAAAAAATAAATTTTTTTTTTAAATTGTAAAATTATTTATGTCAATGCCAAATGCCACATAGGAATGTTGGCATCTATGTCAACAATTTTTTTTATCAAAATTGATTGGAATAACTATAATGACAAATTGACAAAAGGTTTAGGGTAACTTGCCCAAATTAAAATATTTAGTATTGAATTGACATTGGTTTGTAATTCTTTTAGTAATTTTCTCATTATTTATCCAAAGATAAGGATATTAAAGTAATCGAACGATGGTCTTAATCCACTAGATCAACATAGACTCAGTCTCATGGTTTATTCTTTACATTTCTTTTCATCTCACCAACCGAAGTAAATTTCCAACAAGATCGGTGCATAATATTGATTAAGCATACCTATTCCTAATATTGAAATGGTTCTTATTGCTCAAAGAAGAACCAAAAAGAATAAATTTTAAGTCAAGTCAAGCAAAATCAATGATAAATTGGGGTGGCAAATGGGTGGATTGGGTTAGTTTGAGTGGGTCATAAATGGGTTTAATCCATCCATTTAATATTTTGTTTCCTAAATAATTTAGATAATCTATACTCAACCCAATTGAACCCGCCGGTTTAACCCATCCAAAAAATAGAGAAAAAAGTGCAATAATTCTAGATGTCATTTCTTGTCCTTTAATCTAACTTGCAAAAAAATTTTAAAAAAATAAACATCTCTAGTTCCTCTTCCTCTTAAGGGTTGTTTGGCAACGTGTCAAATAGTATCCGATTCTGATTCTTTGTTCCTAGGAGTAGTTTTGAAATAGAATCGTGTTTGGTAAAATTTTTGTTCTCGAGAACAGATTTGGAGTAGAATCAAGAATAAAAAAAAAAAAAAAGAAGTTAATTCTTATTCCGGGAACAAATATGAGAATCAAAACCAATTCTTCTTCTTCTCTTTTCTTCTTCTTCATCGACCACCATCCTGCAACTGCCGTCCGCCACCGTCCGCCGTTGCCCACCGTTGTTCGCCGCCACCGGTCGCCATCGTCCACCATCGCCGGTCGTCGACAACCGATCCGGCGAGCTCGCCGAGCTAGGGCGAGGTCCGGCGAGCTTGCCGAAGGCAAGCCCGCGTCGGCGGGGCGGGCGAGCCTCACCGGGCTAGGCAAGCCTTGCGACGCCCAGCCCCGCCGGTGGCCAGGCAAGCCTTGCCTTGCCCGGTGAGGCTCGCCCAGCCCCGCCGATAGGTTTGCCTCCAGCGAGCTCGCCGGACCTCGCCCTAGCCTAATGAGCCTCGACGAGCTCGCCAAATCGATTGTCGGCGACCGGCGGCGGCGGACGATGGCGACCGGTGGCAGCAAACAACAGTGGGTAATGGCGGACGGTGGCGGACGGGCAGGTGATGGATGGCGGTCGATGAAGAAGAAGAAAAGAGAAGAAGAAGAGTTGGTTTTGATTCTCATATTTGTTCCCGGAATAAGAATTAACTTTTTTTTTTTTTTTTATTCTTGATTCTACTCCAAATCTGTTCTTGGAAACAAAAATTTTACCAAACACGATTCTATTCCAAAACTACTCCTAGGAACAAAGAATCAGAATCGGATACTATTTGACACGTTGCCAAACAACCCTTAAGAGGAAGAGGAACTAGAGATGTTTATTTTTTTAAAATTTTTTTGCAAGTTAGATTAAAGGACAAGAAATGACATCTAGAATTATTGCGCTTTTTTCTCTATTTTTTGGATGGGTTAAACCGGCGGGTTCAATTTTTGCAAGTTAGATTAAAGGACAAGGAGAAGGTTCAGCTTGTTCCTTTTTTTTTTTTGCCTTTTCCTCTATTTGTCTTTTTTTAAGCTAAATGGGCTGTAAGTGAGTTTGGTTTTAGATCCATTTAAACCCACTTAAAATTAGACTTGCCACTCAAACTCATTTATCAAATTTTTTTTTTTTTTTTTGGTTGGTCATTTAGCAAAAGTTGACTAGCTTATACATGACCCAGCTCATTAAATATGGGTTAAATATAGTTTTCAACCTATTTTGACATCTCTAGTGATAACTAATCTCGATATCTACCGTTCACATAAAATCATATGATTTAAATTTTCACCATCAAATAATCCACAAAAAATATATTGTTTTTTGTTTTTTTTTTCTATCGTTCATCAAAACTCTATCAATGAGTTGATCTAAGTTAGAGTTGCCTTTTTAAAAAAAAGGTAAAAAAGGTCCACATGGGCATGAGATAAACCAAAATTTTCGTGAGAGAGAGAGAGAGAGAGAGACCAACAAAATGACTAGATGGAAGAGGAGAATTTGTGCTAATAGGGTACTTGACGCACATGACTGCAAATACTATTTCTAAGTGTCTTTCTCCTACTTTCTCCTTAGGTGGACCAACAAAATGACTAGGTGGAAGAGGAAAATTTGTGCTAATAGGGTACTTGACGCACATGACTTGACGCACATGACTGCAAATACTATTTCTAAGTGTCTTTCTCCTACTTTCTCCTTAGGTGGACCGACAAAATGACTAGATGGAAGAGGAAAATTTGTGCTAATAGGGTACTCGACGCACATGACTGCAAATACTATTTCTAAGTGTCTTTCTCCTACTTTCTCCTTAGGTGGACCGACAAAATGACTAGATGGAAGAGGAAAATTTGTGCTAACAGGGTACTCGACGCACATGACTGCAAATACTATTTCTAAGTGTCTTTCTCCCACTTTCTCCTTTTTTCTACATGCTCAGGTGAGAGCAAATGATATCTATATAGACAAAATTTGATTCAGACGTTGTTCTAATCCACAGTTGAACAATTTCTGGCGTGTTAGCCTCTATGCATCCTGGTGTCGATTGAAAGATTCGGCGAATAGTCGCGTTTGCTCCATGATTTCTTGAAAATGGACTTGAAATGGGAGTTTCCACCAAAACGAAGAAAGAGAAAAAGTCCTGTTTCCCGCAAGAAAATCAAAAGCCCGAAGAAAGAAAACTGAGTCAAAGCAACAACCTTGATTATATTTTATGTTCTTTTTTTTGGGAAAAGTAGAATTACCCTTGGTAGTAAATTGGATGGAATGTGGAGAGAATAATTCGCGTTGGTTACTTTCCAATATTTAATATTATACAAAAAGTCGATTTAAAAGTTTAGTAGATATGTCAAAATTTAAAACTTTGAATAACGGATTCATTCGATTGATCTTTTTTTTCTTAACCAGCTATGCGGTTTGATATGGTTAAAATTGAGAGGGACGGTACATATTTATTTAGATAGTTAACAAGAAAGTAAATCAAACGTGAAACATGGACAGAGGGGACCATGGTTCATGGCCCCATTAGCCTCCCTTTCTCTTATGACACTTGTGAACTATTATGATCAATCTGCAAAGCTATTGAAAAGCTATTGAAACGAAAATTGCAAATTTCTGGTGGCGGAATGGTAACAAAGCTGCTGGGATTCACTGGAAAAAATGGGATAAATTGAAACTTAGGAAGGAGGAAGGAGGTCTCGGATTTAAAGACCTCCTAACTTTCAACAAGGTGATGTTAGGTAAGCAAGCATGGCGCATTTCTCAGCAACCTTCTTCCCTTCTAAGTCAACTAATGAAGGGCCTTTACTATCCACAATGTGATTTTTGGAAAGCTGGAAAAGGTTCCAAACCTTTGTGGGGATGGCAAAGCATTGTCTTGGGGAGAGACTCGATAGCTCCTCAAGTTATGTGGACTGTTGGCAATGGACAGACTATTTCGGTTAGAGAAGATAAATGGTTAAAAAGTGGAACTATTGGTGGGCCAGTGACAAGACATGAGCCAGAGAAAGTGGGTGCATTAATAGAACAAAGGGATGGAAAATGGAATGAGGAAATGTTAAGGTTGTTGTTCAACGACCAAAGAGTTAAGGAAATCCTTGCAACCCCTATAGGATTACCTACTACAGCAGATAAAATGGTGTGGATAAACAACAAATCATGGGTCTATTCAGTGAAAAGCGGCTATCTCAACAATTGAAATCAAGCAGCTAACCCAATAAACACAACAGCATCTTCCTCTCACCAAGCAAAGCCAGATCTCTGGAAATTTATTTGAAAATCTAAAACTCTACCTAGAGTTAAACAGTTTCTCTGGAATGCCTGCCAAAATGCACTACCTACAGTGGACAACTTGCACAGGAGGAGAATTGTACCTGATCCGCTATGCCCAATCTGCAAAAAGGAAGCCGAAACCATTGAACATGCTTTATTGCTCTACCCTTAGACAGGCAAGTTATGGCGAGCTAGCCCCCTGCACATCCAAATTTCAAGACTCGAGTTAACATGACTCGATGAATGGCTATACTCGAAAAAAGAAGACCCAAGCAGTGACCAAAAATTTGACCTAATCGCCACTACTATGTGGTGCATTTGGAAAGATCGGATGCGGTTTATTTTCAAACATCACCCCCTATATCCGCATCAAACCCTGTCCAAATCAATAGCTCTAAATGAGAACTACACAACCTGAAACAGCAAAGCAACAACGGCGAAGAACAACGACACCCACATGCAACGATGGCAACCACCGAACTTGGACGCTCTGAGCATCAACATCAACGCTTCCTTTGTCCGGGATGAAGGCGCAGCACCAGATCTAGAGGAGAATAAAGAAGCGGCCGAGAACAGAACAACACAAGTTCTGGAGGAAAACAGAGAAGTGCCTGAGAACAGGGGTGCCATCGACGTCTCCTTTTTTCCGGAATGAAGGCGTAACACCAGATCTGGAGGAGAATATAGATGCGGCAACTAGAGCTAACAGAACAACACCAGATCTGCGGGAAAACAGAGGAGTGGCCGAGAACAGGGTCGCCATCGCCTGTATCTGCCGCGATTCTCGGGGTCGCCTAGTTGACGGATTTTCCAAGATGGTCGCTGCCTCCTCGTTTGAATAAGCGGAAGCCCTAGCCTTCTTGGAAACCCTAGATTTCCTCTCCATCAGATCAAACAGAACTCTTCAAGTACACTCTGATTGCTTGTTGCTCGTGCAAGCAGTTCAGGAAGCGACGGAACCAAGCTGGGAAGTGGCAGGGCTAGTGGACCGGATCCGAGAAAAAATAAAACATTTTTCGGGCCTGTCCTTGGCCCACTGCAACAGAGAGTCCAATAGGCCCGCAGACTACCTAGCAAGAGCCCAAAGAGAGAACTATCTCCCTCAAAACTGGGTAACCAACCCCTCGACAGCCTTAATTGATTTACTATGTGCCGATGTTTCTGATGTAATTGCTCCAAACTTACCTAAGTAAATGAATAGATATCACATTTTCGACCAAAAAAAAGACTATTATGATCAATCGACGTTTTGATATTTTAAAATATAATTCACTTGGTCAAGAAGAAACTCTCTCTCATGCAATCCACCATAATAGTGAGATAATCAATGATGATAAACAAGAAATTGTCAAGAACACTATATAGATATCCACTCTACAAATTTCGCCCTTGGACCTCTCCTAAAATTATATCCGATCTTGTTCAATGCACAGCATCACATGTGCTTAACACCACAAATTACCTCAGTGAGTAAATATTTGATCCGTATCTGAACCAAGCACACAATATAAATTCGATTTCCTGATCATCAAGTATAATAAAAATGAAAAGAATTTAGACCGTCCAATCAAATTTATGACTCGTGATTTATTTGATTCATGAAGAAAGTGAGGTAACTTGTGAGTCAAATTTATTCGTTGAAAGTGAAACTTGTTTTGCGATGGAAAATGATATGAAATTAAAGGATCCCATTCTTCACGCTCTTCACGAGTTTCTTTCCCTTTGAAGCCTCACTTTCCCTCCACGAGCTTGAATTTTTTCAGCTCGCTTCCCTAGAAAGGAGATGATGGAGAGCCTTATCGCTTTTGGGAGACTTGCGAGATTGGTTGGCCGAAATTAATGGCGGGAGAGAAGTTCGCGACAGGTCCCTAGGACGAGACGTCACAAGACCCGTGTGGCACCGGCACCGCCTTGTCGCTTCTCTTAGAGGAGATTCGCAACGTTTTATTAATGTGGCAATTTCTGTAACTGCTACGTTTTTCATGAATAAATTGCGATTTCACATCCTACTTCGAGACTTCCGTTGATGACAGTCTTGAAATGACTGTCAAGTTTATAACCATTTAAATTTAGATATTAGAAAGAAAACAATTTCTCTAGAATCTGACATTAATAAAATCATTATTGTGATGTTTGTTGTCTCCACCGTCCTTGTAGTGGTCAACATCATTATCGGAAATACCTTTGCTAATCGTTCACATTGATTAATTTTCAATTAGGCAAATAGGAATAATTCAACAAAGGAGAGTGAAATGCCGGAAAAAGGTGGAAAAGATGGTCAAATTAGACGGGGTGAAGAAAAGCTCACGAAAAAATTGATTACGTTGAAATAAAATTGCTAGGATTCAAGAGAATTGAAAATTAAAAAAAAAAAAAAAAAGACTTAACTGCTCCTAGTCCAAGAGAATTAATATTACACTGTGCACAAGCTCCAATGCAAACTGCTATCCCCACCGTCCATGTAGTGGTCAACATCATTACAGGAAGGTCATCGCCAACTGTACACGTTTAATTAATTTTCGATCAGGGGATAGAAATAATTCAATGAAAGAAAGTGAAATGCAAGAAAAAGGTGGAAAAGATGATCAAATTGAACAAGGTGAAGAAAAAGCTCGCAGGAAAATTGATGACGTTGAAATAAAATTCCTCGGATCCAAGAAAAAATAAAATAAAATAAAAAAAGACTAAACTCCTAATCCAAGAAAATCTAATATTTATACTAGGTGCAAGCTTCAATGCAAACTATTGTAGCCACCACTCGTATAGTGGTCAACATCATTATCGGGAAGGCTATCGCGGACCATTCACATTTGATTAATTTTCGATCGGGCGGATAGAAATTATTCAACAAAAGAGATTGCCGTAGGAAAAAAGGTAGAAAAGGTGGTCAAATTGGACAATGTGAAGAAAAGCTCTCTAAAAATTGATGACGTTAAAAAAGAATTCCTAGGACCTAAGAAAAATAAAATAAAATAAAATAAGACTAAACTCCTAGTCCAAGAGAATTTAATATTTACATTGGTACAAACTCCAATGCAATGTATCGTGATTTGTCACATTTTTTTTTTTATCAGAAAAACCAACTGTATTATTTACGTAGGAACAGAAGTACTACCCATTGCCAGGGCATCGATACATAGTAGGTCCGAACTATAGAAGGAGGAGAAGAGGCCCAATTAGAGTGCAAAAACCTCGGCCACAGGCCTTAGCGGCCCAGTCGCCAGGAATTCGCTTCCCGTCTACAATAGGACAGACGCAAAAGTGGAAAACGGGATAGCAAGGTTTCAACGTCGACAATTAGGGTTCGGCAGTCCCATGGAGGAGAGCATCAATTGTTCAGCATATCGACCATAGCCAAGCAAGTCGAATCAATCAAGGTGATCTTCATTCATTCCTTTCTCGAGTAGATAAAGCGGGGCATGATGGAGAGCTCGAATCTCGGTTGCGAGGCGATGAAGCAGAACAATTTGGGAGGAACCCCAATCAGATTGCCTTCGTGGTTTCGCAAATACAAGCCACCGAACTCGTTCGATCCGCCACGGGAAAGCCCCGTCAACATTTACTTTGATTGTCCCAACCGGTGGAGGATTCCAAGTCCGAGAGGTAGGCGAAAGTCTTTGCCCTGTAGATAATATCTCCTGCGGCTCACTGCGATTGCTCTCTGCAGTTATAAATGCTAGATCTACAATATGTTCATGGGTTGAGCGTTTGCCGCGGAAGATAGAATGATTTCGCGCTTGCCAGATTTGCCAAAGAAGAGCTACTACAATCTCCGAATCAGGTATGTGTTTATCCTGCAACAATATATTTGCTAGCCAAGAAGACAGTGGTTGTGTGTGGTTTGTTGAAAAGTTAAGCTGCACTTTCGGATGAGACCAAATACCCTGAATTTGTGGGCAATATAGAAATAAGTGTTCGGGAGTTTCAGGGAGATGAGTCTGACATAACTGACAATCTGGGGTGGGGAGGATATGTCGTTTGTATAGGTTTTCCCTTGTAGCTAGTGCATTGTGGCAAAGGGACCACAAAAAGACTCTGATTTTGGGGGCGGTTTGTAGATGCCAAAGTTTACGCCAAACAGGGGTTGTAAGGTGAGGGGATATGGTTGCGGAGGTAGGGAGAGATTTAGGAACATGATCTTTGATAAACCTATAGCCACTTTTAACCGAATACTCTCCTGTAAATGTCCCTGGCCAAATAAGTTTGTCAGAAACCATAGTGGAACTGAGAGGAATGGTGAGGATCTCCTTAATAACTTGCTCATCAAAACTCTGTTGAAGAAGAGGAACATTCCAGGTAGACAGATTCTGGTTAATATAACTTTCAACAAGTTCAGGCTCCCCTCTTTTAGCTGGCCCACCTAGAGTTCCTCTAGCTAACCATTTATCGTTTCGAATGTGTATGCTGTGGCCATTTCCAACGGACCATTGCATCTGGTCTGAGATGGAGTCCCTACCTAATAACAGACTTTGCCAGCCCCAGGACGGATTTGAACCTCTAGGAGCATGCCATAAATCAGTAGATTGAAAATATAAACCTTTAAACAGGCGACTCCACAAAGAGGAAGAACAGTGATATAGTCTCCAAGCTTGTTTACCAAGAAGTGCCTTGTTAAGACTAAGTAAATCACGAAAACCCAGCCCTCCCTTTTCCTTCCTTTCTTGAAGTAGTTCCCAACTTTTCCAGTGTATGCCCGATTTGGTACTACTGTTTTGCCACCAAAACGTGCGATTTTCTTCTCAATAGATTTGCATATTGACACCGGAATTTTAAATATGGACATAGCATAGTTTGGTAAGGCCTCGCACTACGATTTGAGCAGTATTTCCTTCCCCCCTTGAGATAGTAGCTGTTCTTTCCACCCTGCCAACTTTGCACTAACCCTTCCTAGTATCCAGGCGAACATATCCTTTTTAGAGACTCCCCAATCAGAAGGTATCCCTAAATATTTGCCAGTTTTTTCAATCAATGGCACCCGCAGTGTACTAGCCAAATTTTGCTTTAAAAGAGTAGGACAAGCTCTGCTCAGAAAAAGGCCAGATTTGTTCCTATTCACCACTTGTCCGGTAGCAAGACAGTATTGTTGCAGGATATTGGCTAAATTTTGACATTCAATTAGACTTCCATCTAAGAAGAATATGGCATCGTCGGCGAAAAATAAATGAGAAAGGATAGGACAGCACCTGTTAAACTGAATACCTTTAAGATTTCCCATATCGACAGCTTGTTTAATGAGAGTTGATAAAACATTAGCCACCAGGATGAAAATATATGGCGAGAGAGGATTGCCTTGGCGTAGGCCTCTTGTAGGTTGAAAGTAGGGTAACGGTTGGCCATTGAATTTTACACTCAGTGAAGTCGTCGTTATGCACTGCATTACCCAATTCACCCAATTGGTATGGAACCCGAGTTTACATAAATAAGCCTCCAAGAAATTCCACTCTACTTGATCATATGCTTTTTTCATGTCCAGCTTTAAAATAGCTTGAAACTTTCTCTTTCTGACCCTGGTTTTCAATTGGTGCAGGACTTCTTGAACAACCAAGATGTTATCCTGTATTTGCCTACCAGATACAAAAGCGCTCTGTTCCATGGAAATCAACTCAGGTAACCAAGGTTTTAATCTATTGGCTAATATCTTGGATATAATTTTGTAGATAAAATTACAGAGGCTGATGGGACGGTAATGATCTAACCTTTCAGGATGTGGGATCTTCGGAATCAGAGTGATAAGCGTTCTGTTTAAAGCTGGGGGCAGCACTCCTGTGCTGAAAAAATTCTGCACTGAGGTAAAGATATCCTCTTGGAGTATGTCCCAATAATTTTGGTAGAATAGCCCATTAAATCTATCCGGTCCCGGGGCCTTTGTTGCCCCCAGTTGAAAGGTAGCAGTTTTCACTTCTTCCCGAGAAACCTCAGCTATTAAAACCTGGTTCATTTCCAATGTAACTACCGACGAAATCTCGAGTCGGGATAGGGAGATAATCACGGTGGCCTCGCCGACTTATAGAGATTTCGGAAATAGGCCATTGTCAAGTTCTCAGTTGAGTAGGATCTCGAATCCATCTCTCGAGTATCATCCCGTAGCATAGTAATTCGATTAAATTGCCTTCTGTATCGTCGTCGAATGGAAAAATTTGGTATTCCTGTCCCCCACCTCAACCAGTTAATGCGCGATCTCATCGCCCAATATTGCTCTTCTTGCTGCCATAGAGATTGTATTTCTTCCTTCAGTTTTTTTATTGTTGCTTGACCATAATTAATATGTGAGCGATTCATAATGCACTGGAGTTCCTGTTGTAACAGATTAATCCTGTCATGACCATGCGAAAAGGTCGATTTACTCCATCTGGCAAGGACTGTAGAGAGAGACTGAAGTTTTCGATCCAGGGATGCAAATTGGAGATGTGAAGAATCCCAAGCTTCTGCAATGACCTGTCTACTCTGCTGATGCTGGATCCAAAAAGCTTCAAAAAAGAAGGATTTATAACGCTTTTGTTTGGGACCATCAGTGAGTAATAGAAGGGGACTGTGGTTAGACGCGATTGCAGGAAGAGCAAAAACTTCTGCTGCAGGGTAAGAAATCCTCCACTCCATAGTACATAACAATCTGTCGAGACGTTCTTTGACTTCATTATCCCCCGCCCTGTTATTTACCCAAGTGAAAGCGCAGCCCTTACTATGAACATCCATTAACGAACAGCTATCTATAAATGATCGAAAGGATTGCATCCTATAGGAATCAGCAAACTTTTTTCCAACCTTTTCCCAGTGATACATGATCTCATTAAAATCACCTATACATATCCATGGCAAGGTATTATAGGAACTAATTTGCCTTAACTCTTGCCACAGCTGCTGTCGTTGAAGATAAACCGAAGGCGCATGGATACAGGTAATCCTCATCGGACTACTTCTTGGATGAGCTGTGCATAACAAGTCAATAAAATGGGCATTATGTCTCTCTATAGATAACTGCATCTGAGCATTCCAGAAAACAACCAATCCTCATGCCAAACCCACCGGACTTACCACAAAAGAGTTAGGGAATTTCAGCCTCCTTTGAATTTTCTGGATTACTATGTTCTGATTTTTCGTCTCCATCAAAAACACTATGTCAGGCCTTTCACGGGTCACCAGGGCCCTAAGTGCTTGAACCGTTAGGGTATTGCCCAGACCCTGACAGTTCCAGCTGAGGAGTTTCATTTGTCCTCTAGTGGCTTTTTAGGGCAAGCCACCACAGCCCAGTTGTCAGCCTTGTCTGTCTCATAAACAGGATTTTCCATGAAATGTGAATCATCAAAATCTGTTGTAACACAGGGACGCGCTTTATAAGGAGCATATCGTTTGGCCTTCTTAAGTGGAGTAGTCTTAGGAGGAATTCTATGTGTCTTTGCTGTCTTACCTTTTGAAGAGCTGGCCTCTATATGTTTGCCACTAAGATGCTGTACCTGTACAGGGGATTGTTGCGGTGGCACAAGTTCTGAGCTGGGACAATCAGCTTGAGGGACCGGCTGGTTGAATGAAACAGAAGAAACCAGAGGGGTGCTAGGTAAGAGAAGGCGTGAGTGTTGCGTAGTTTCAGGTATGACCTCCTCAACTCCTTCACCGGTAGTGTCTTCATCGTAGAAAGCATGCCAATATGGGCTATGTTCCTTAACATCAGCTCGTAACCAGTGACCAAAGGAGAAATTATCTTTCCCATCTTGTTGTGACTCAGCATAAGGTATAGTGGGACAATACGTGGCATAATGTCCGATAACCCCACATGAATAACAAAAGTAGGATAATCGTTCATATTTGAAATCCAGCCATGTATTCCTACCTTCTAATCTTAAAAGCTTGCCTGGTTGTAGAGGCTGTTGTAAATTAAGGTCGACACGAGCCCTACCTGCCCGTAATGTCGTATTTTCCCTGCCTTCAAGTTTCACCTGCTGCACCGTACCAAGATGCCTCATAATTCTACTGATAATCTCCTCTGTACAACGCTCAATAGGAAGGCCGAAGATGTGCACCCAGAAGGCACAGGTATTGAAATCATAATGATGCAGAGGAGTGTTGGGCAACCAGGGCTTCAAGATAACAAGGTGATGTGAGAACAGCCATGGACTATTATCTAATACGCGCTGTTTTTCTGCTACCGAATTAAACTTAAACATATAGACTCCCTCTTCACGTTGAGTAATTTCAACTTTATCATTACGCCAGATTCGTTGCATAGTATTCTGGAATGCTGGTAGATTGATAGACGGATTAGAGAGTATTTTACCGACCAGAATTAATTGACATTCCGCCAATGTTTCGGCAGGAACAGCTTCATCCCATACTTCAACCTCTTGCGGTGACCAAAGGCGACCTAATCTGGTGCAAAGAGCAGCAAGGCGTGCATCTCCGTCCTGACTTGAGAATGCCATTTGCATGCATGTCTTGGAACCGGATGGAAGAAGCTTCGCAACGGACTATGGAGACGAAACAGTCAACTACCTCAAGAAATGAACGAATCCCAGCAAAGGATAGTGAAAGATATAGGAAAGATACTTAGATAGAAAGCATCCATTGATGCCGGACATGGATGTGAATTATGTATGGAAGGAAGAAACAAGACAGCGGAGAATTGCGAGAACGATATAGAAATTGACGTGAATTATGGATGGAACGAAGAAACAAGACAGCAGAGAATTGCAAGAACGAAGGCCATAGCTGGATACTGTTAATCTGGAAGAAAAATCGAGTGATGAAACATACTGACGGACGAACCGAGGAGATTAGATTTGGGTGTGAGGGTTTGGTACTGAAGTGCTACCACTAGGTAGTGAAAACTCTACAAGGCGAGAGAGAAACCTGACATTCGCAGGAAAAAGGCTATGCATATTTGTGATTTGTCACATTTATTAAGCAATAAAGTGCTTCGAATTATATTTGTACATGTGAATTTTCTCTCGAATTAAATTCCTTTCAATCATTAATGACTATTCAACAGACCATATAGTATGTATTTCGCTCGGATTGATTGATGGACATTTCGTAGATAATATGTCACATTATTATAATGAAATGATAAAATCGAATTGTGCAATGCTGAGCATTTTTTATAATTAATGATGCAAATTAAGCTTGCGCTACAAGAGGCAAATTCTTGTTTTTGAAGATGAGGACTTCAATCCTCTCGATTAGAAAGTGACCGCAGCTTTGGTGTTCCAACCCGGACTAAGGACAGGCAATAAAGATTTTAATGACTTTTAGCCATGTCATGTCAAGCCATTGGTCGAAAAAGGGTAAACCCAAAAAGAAGTTTTGCCGTCGGGCATAAGAAAGGGAACAATTTAGGCACCCAAACTTGGATAGATGATAGTGGAAAGATCTTTATCATAACATTAGAGAGAGAGAGAGAGAGAGAGAGAGAGAGAGAGAGAGAGAGAGAGAGAGGGGGGATTATTAGAGGAAATTATGAAAATCTAGGAACGCATATGATGTTTAATCTCGAACCCATGGTTAAATTAAGACAAATTGGAGCACGGTGCAAAGAAGATTGTCCACAAACCATATTTTCCACTCTTAATTTGTCGGTTGCAACTATCTGCTTAATCAATAATTAACCATCAAATTAATGGTTGATGAGGTTGATTATAAATTTTCTTTATGCTAATTGCAATTTACTCTACATTAACAGTGTTTATTATAGAGAATAGATTTATGCAGAAGCTTGAGGGATTTTTTTTTTTCATAGAATAAACTCAATATACTAAGGTTCATCCCATAAACTAGATGCATGTTTAAGAACTTGTACATAAAGCCGCAATCTAATATGGAAAAATATCCCATGCTATAAAAATTAGTACAGGAACCGGGAAGGTCATAATTTTTTGTGCCGCAGCTAGGTAGAAAAAGTCACATTAAAATTTGTGAAAAGTGCCAATGTCATTCATGATTATACAAGCAATTAATTATTTGCCGGCGATCAGCCAAAAAGATTGTTTATAACTTATTAAATGTGCAAACGCAAGAAATTGATATTTGAAAGACTATTGATATTTGAAAGACTAAGTTTGTCACGAAATATTTAAATGACTAAATAATGAATAGAAACTATTGATAAAAATACTCTACACAAAGAATTTGCATTTATGGAAAAGTAAAGACTTTTAAGGTTTAAAATCTTTTAAGTAGGTTGTTGTAGGTTAAAAAATATCCAAATTAAAATAATGAAAAATGTGAAACATAAAATTAAACTATGAATATATTTTTTGGTCGGTTAAAACTATGAATTTACTCATCGCGGACACAGTATTTGTAAAATAGGTAATCAAGGATATTCTCAAGTAGTCCCTCAACTACACGGCGCAAGAATTGATCATGTGACTATAACTATACGCAAATAGCATATCTCTTCCTTTTATAGTCAATTTTGTCATTCCAATCTCGTAGACTATTCTCTAGACGATAGCATAGCATGTGCAATGGGAAAGTGATTATTCAATTTATTTAATCAAGAGATCTTCATCTACAAATAAACATGTAAAAGAATTAGCCCCGATCCCTTCAAATTATATATCTGATATTCAATTTATTTACCTACTTCTGTTACTGAAATTCTCGTAACTTTACATTAACAAAAAAATAAATAAATGATTAATTCACATATTACTTGTTATATAATCTTTATGTAGGAAAGTACTTCAGTTTTCAACTTAATTATGTCATTTATACTCATAGTCAAGTGCTAGTCAGGTGCTATAATATGACAATTTTACTTGTATAATTAAGTTTTTAATTGTAATCGAATCAAAATCTGTGATATAGACATAGTTTTTCTAATACTCTTGATTTCTTGTTAACTACAAGATAATGAGAAGTGTATATGTAAGTATATCGTTATGTGCTAGCAATTTTTGATATACTTATTCAACTTATATAAATATTATGTAATATGGAAAATTTTCTCAATTAGCGTGCGATGGAAAATTCTGGAAATTTCATTTTTAAATTTGGTCATATATTATTTAGAATGACTTTTTTTTTTTTTTTAGAATTTTTTTGCTCACTTAATTTAACTTTTTAAATTGCAATGATCTGAAACTTTTACACTATACAAATGTTAATACGTAAATTTTCACAGCAATTTTTTCGCTGACATTTTAAAATGTAACTGATATTATAATGTTTCGGGTACCAAAAATGTACTTTTTGTTTAGTAAAAAAAAAAAAAAATGAACACTCCCTAACCATAAGTTCAAAGACCAATGGTGAATCCGTATTCTACGCCTTTTTCTTCATGTTGTATCTAATTACTATTAGAGCTTGTACATGGACGAAGCAACTCCAAGATAAGATACATTCTGAATGTAATAACGTCTTCTTTGTCAAGTGCAAAAATACATGATAATGAAAGCCAATGAATTTGTTAGCATTTATACCATGCATTCCACAATTCATTACCATGAAGCACGAGATTCTGCAATTAGAGCCATACCCGAATTTTTGCCGGTGAAATGTTAAATGTAGAGCCCACATATCCTTTTTTTTTTTACAAGTTCCATATTTATTATCGTTGATTTGAATAGTTGGTCCAATTATTAAAACGCAACTATCTAATCGATGGTAGTGAAAGTGGGTTATGTACAAAGATAAGTATATGGGTTATGTATCGTCTGAAAATACAATTTTTGCCAGGTCAATTGAATAACTAGACAAGCTATAAAACCAAAATAGCCGTGAGCCGTAAGAAAGGGGAAGCTGTTTTATTTAGGCAGCCGACTTAGAGGGGGGTGGGGGGGGGGGGCGGGGAAGGCAAAGAAAAGAAAACCCCGCACTCAAGAACTTGTAGAGAGAGGAACCAAGAAAAGGAAGAAGATACGTGGGACCACACTCAACCCCCCTTCCAATAATGTAATAATGCTACTTTGACAGAACATCATAAACAATTGCAAAGTCTAGTCACCACGGTTTAGATTCTCCGAATTCCTTCACTCTCTCTCTCTCTCTCTCTCTCCCTCTCTCCCTCTCTCCCCCCACCATTACCACCACCACCACCACCACCTATAAATCCCTCCCATTCCCACCCTTCACCGCTAATACATCCTCTCAAAACTCCCATCTCTGTACGTTGTTCATATCATCGCACTTCCCATCTATCCCTCCTCAATCTCCATGGATTTTGAATTTCAAGAATCCGACATAGTTTTCACCGATCAAGATCAAGCAACCCTGGATCGGAGCAGCGACGAAGATGAGCATGATGACTACAGTTTCTGCAATACAACGGTAGTGCTGATTCAGGACAACTCAAGGAAGCGTGGCAAATCGGAAAAGAAGAATAAAATGACAAACTCGCCGCCGGTCGATATCCCGGAAACTTTTATCCAGTCCCCTGAATTTCATTACGCATTCGAAGAGGGGGACGACGAAGGGGAGGTTGTGCCGCCACACTTGATTGTCGAGCAGCGCGTGGCTGCGAGGATGGTGTCTTCAGTGCGCTTTAGCCATGGGAGGACGCTTAAGGGCAGAAATTTGAGTGAAGTGCGGAATTCAATTCTTCGAATGACCGGCTTTTTGGAGCCATGAGAAGATCACTTCTGGGGATTTCATTATCATTACCTTGCACACAAAAAATATAAAAAAAAAAAAAAAAAAGGGAAGGAAAAGTCAAAAAAGAAAAAGGAAAGGGTCATTTTCCTTTTTTTCTTCTTTTTCTTCATCTCCATTTTCTCGATGTCTGTTCAGTTTCTTTGTAGATTATCATTCAGTGCAATGATGTGGACAACTTCGGATTCAAAATCGGAAATGTGTATATTTAGGTTCTTATACAATTCATTCTACTTCCTTAAAATTCATGTACAGACAGCTTGTTGCATTAATGGTGGGTTTAATGTGGATTGTCTGAAAACCCTACCCGGAAACTGTTATCCGAGGGAGGGGTTTCCTTTATTGTTTTTCGTAAGGTTGTATAATGAGTATAGTGGAAGCTATTGCAGGTATTTGGAGAGAGAAAGAAAATAATAGTGAAATAATACAAAATTGTTATATAAAATGATATGGTAGACTTTGAGTGATCGTTTAAATCGATAAATTATATTTAACATCAATTTATAAAGCTTGTCATGTCATTTCGCATAACAATACTGTCTCGGTAATTACAAAAGAAATCCTCGTCTTAAATAATATTAATCGAATATATGACTGTCATGGTATGTGAATATTGGTTAAATAATCACAGGAATTTAATATTGAGGGTTTACTGCGAATGAAAGAAATAATTGATGTTTCTGGGTTGCTGCCTGTCCGTGTTTTGGAAGAAAGATATAGAAAATATAGAAATCAACCGGTATGATTATGTCTTTTAATTATCTAAAGGAAGACAAAGATTCGGCTCTTTTTAGGGAAAAAAATAAGGGGATAACGTGGCACGTGTCATTTCACAATTATAAACAAAAGGAGTTAATACTATGTACTCTTACAATAAATTTACCATGAACTAATTTTTTTATCACAAAAAATCTCAAATTGATACACTTGGAATAAATTTACCCGAAACTAACTTTTTTGATTAATAAAAACCCAATTCTACTACATTTATAACAATTTTACCATCTATGAATTTATGTTAAATTGGATTAATACTATAGAAAATCACAGATTGGTCCACCGATAATAGACGGAGGGTAAAATCCCAAATCAGTATACCGGTCAATTATTACGCGTTATCCAACTCAGCAATTTATTAACGGAAATTATTGAAGGATAAATTTATCACAAATCTATTAGTTTGGGCTTTTTGATGGTTAATAAATTAATTTGATGTAAAATTATCATGAGTGCACCACTTTGAAGTTCTTTATGGTATTAACTCTAAAAAATAGCTCTTTCAACTAGTACATTATCATCAATATTAAATAATCATAGTTACTAGATGCATTCGCTTTCATGAGATTGTTGATAAGCATAGCGAGGAAAGTAATTAAGAGACGACAAGATTCTTGGACGCTTCGGGTAATATGATTTTTTTTTTTTTTTTTTTTTTTGGGCATATGGGTCATATGATTGATTGCCTAGTGCTTTACAATGTCGTCTACTATCCATCTCCAGATTTGGATGCTTGTGATTGTCACATTCATGGTGGATAAGAACAAAACTAGGCATCACGATTATATGTTTCATATTGTAATGATCAAGCACCACAGGATTTATTTAACATGTCGAGCATTTCTTTAAGAAACTAGTTTTTCTTTGCTTTTCTGGAAAATAATTAATAGATGAAAATTGATTTTCTGACTCTTTTTTTTTTTTTTTTTTCAGACTTCCGACAGTTTGAACGGAGGAATATTATTCAATATATATATAAATTTTTTTGGGCACTTTTTACCCAATTGTTTGACTCTTTGCGTGGCTTTTTAGGTTTCTTAAGATAGACGAATTGACCGGTACAGCGTGAAAATCGTGGGGCCACGTGTCGGCACAAGGCTTCCAACCTAAGACGACCCGCCACGTTTCCAATGAATACAAAAGCTTGTCCCGAGAGGGGACCGAATAACGTCATGCTCACGCACTGCCTTACGCGGACAGCATCATGGCCAGAAAATTCTTGCAGCAACATATTCTACCAAGAGCCCCCGAAATAAAATAAGATTTTACATGTTCTGTATTAAATATTTTGGGGTTTCACAATGTCAGATTTTCACTGGTTAAACTTCTATATTGGGAGGGAGCGTGTGTGTTTATCTGTTTTTTAAGTTATAATAATTGCTTTCGCAGATAAGGAAACAACGAGGAAAGAGAGCGACATGTGAGAAGGAGAAGAAGAGATGAGAGAGTCAAACTAGGTTTTGCTTTGCTTTGTTTTGTGCGTGTGTGGGTGTGTTGTAGTTCCTGACCCAATCAAACCCCAAGACTTGAAAGAAGTATATTATAATGAGTTTGAAGCAAGTGATGTGGTTGTTGGGATGCAAATGGATTTGCATGACGAATGCATATTCTCTTCGGAAACTTGTCAATCCCGATTTGGTTGGTTGAAGCATTCAAAAAAAGATGAGATGGGTGGAGAATTGCTAGGAGGAGAAGTTTTATCCATAAGTTCATTTGGGAATAAGAGAGTGGAATATTCGGCCACCTACGCTAGGGTTTTCGTTTTCGACAACCATATTCTATGTTTCCTAATTTTGTTTCATTTCTTGGATCGAAAAACCAACTAACAACGGAAAAAAAGTGTTCATGCAATCGGATTCCAGAAAAAACGTAATGCTGGTACTTTATATTTTTTAAGATTTTATTTCGTTGATAATGGGAGTTCCATCTTCAGTCCACTTAATTACCAATCTATTCGGTAATGAGTTTCAAAATTGGCTCATTAAGACATGCGATATCAATCCATAAACTATGCATGAATACGATCAAGTCGTTCCTCATCGATAACAAAGTAATTTGAAGCATCCTAATTTGAAAATGTTCAAATATTTGTAGTGTGTTTTTTAGAGAAATAGCTCTTGATAGAGAAAAGGCTACCTAAAGAAAAGGAGGACATCTTGAATATCATATAATCACGTCGTCTTAATGGGAAAAGGAAAAAATAATAATTCACCTTTCAAATATATTGTAGCTGATGATGTGTCCAAAAAATTGATTTCTTTATACTAGCAATGCAACGTGGACCCAAAAATCACCAGTAAATTAACTATTGCCTTATTCAGAATCATTATTCCCGTGGCATATGACCAAAAGAAGGTTAAAGTTCTTTAATCTAAGCGCCAAAGGGATGTCACTCTCAAATTATTTATCTAACCATTGCACTTTTCCTATTGGATAAGACAAATGTAGCATTTTCGTGCGGGCACCACTTTCTACGCTCAACGTAACAAAAATACCCCAAAAAGGAAAGAAAATAAGTTTTCATGCAACTAGTTTTCTTTTGAATCGCTTGCTTTATTCTTTGAAATTAGGGTTTTATAGGACTTTGCTATCACGAGAATCATCATCACTTCATGCACACAAATATAATGATGGTCAACTGAGAGAGGGAGACGTGGTGGTAAGAGTTCCCCACGATTTGCGCTCTGAGTGCAATTGACATCGACCTAATCCTTTAATTTTGATTGCAAGGGTCGAGCAAGTTCTTAAGTTTCCAGAAGATATCCACACCAGTCATGCTAAAAAGCTAACTTATGGAATATACCAATTGGAAAATATATGTTAGATATATTAAAATAAGTCCACAAAATAGGCGATTAAATGATATTGTAACTGAGGCATTGACATCCTAGCGGTAGTCTGTCGACATAGAATTTAGCGTTCAATTTTAGAAAGTGATTCAAGTATACTTAAGTTTATCTGTGACTTCAATCTTTTCAAGTGGGGCACATCATGATTGTATTTTCATCAACGTGATGCTGTACTTCTTTATTTGTTTCATTTTAGGGATTACATTGGAACATTCAATATTTTAATTTTATTTATAGTAGCTAGCAAATAAGATTCGATTAGACTAGACTATAGATAGCATTTCCCCATAGAGATTTCTTGGACATTGCGAGCAAGATCACGACTATTATCAATGAATAAGAGAGTTGTATAAAATTCATTTCGACATTCCATGTTTTAATCTGTATTTCTAGCCATACAATAATAGAAATCTTCCTTGACATACGCCGACGCCTTAATCAGTACACACTTGTTCTATGGAAAAAATGCCTAGCTGACTGCACTGTTATTTTGCCTAGAGAAAAGTTACAATCTGCATCCCATAATTTCCCAAGGTAACCGAATGACTTTTTTTCTTTTTCTTTTTTAATTCTGATTTCCTTGGGAAATCAAAATGATTATCATAAATAACAAAATTTTTCTAAGAGTGAGTTTAAAGGGAAAAAAACCATAAAAGTACTAATGACCAAAATCCAGGTAATCTCAAGTATGAAATAATATTTATTTGATTTAAATCTTCTATTACATATTAAGGTTATGTTTCTTTTACTTAGTTTACATCACTCTTCAATCATATTTTTGTAAGCAATGCAGGTAATTATTTTTAGAAAAATATTTTTCAAATCATTAATTTCCTGCAAAAAGTTCCACATAATTAATTTCTTGCTAAAATTGGTTGAAAATGACTAAATTGGAAAATTATCAAAATATTTCGGACTAAATTGTCTAAATTGAAAATTCTAGGACCAAATTGGCCCAATGCAATAAATTTAGAGTTTTTTGGACAATTTTCCATCCACATCTCTTCCATTTCCTACATTCCCACTTCCGTTTAATTTTGCGTAAGCTGGATGAGAGAATTCTTAGTAATCCTATTCTCCTATCTCTAAGTCTTTAATCAAATATAGAAATTTTATTCCAGCACTAATGCTTCACAATGCATCTAAAGCAATTTGAGAATATAAGACCAACCCAAGTGGCTCCAAGCTGTAGCTTTTCGTACTCTCATAGCAACCCACTTCGCGCCAAGTTCCAGGCACATAACTTCCTAATCAAGGGTTGATTAAGCAACACGATTAGAACCAGAACATTCCAATAATTAACGTAATCAAGCTGAACTATACAATGTTGCGTTGGGAATACACTATACATTGTGCAAACCGAATCTTTGTTGGTTTCGAACACCCACAGATCTACCTTAGGGAAAACCCTAATCCTTGTGAAGTTAATATCTTCCACAAAATCAATAAACCCATAGACGAGTTCTTTGCAAGTCATTTCATTGAACCCAGAAGAGCACCAACGTTTTCAACGTGAGGCCTCAACAGATGCATTTAAGCTTCTGCTCTAAGCTACTTAGTAAAATCAGCGGCCGTCTTTTATGCGAATTCTTTCCAAACAAAGACAAAGCGATAAATGAATGGTTATTTACTTTGGTCAAACCAAAACCAAAACCAATAAATTTCAACCCAATTCACAAAAAAATCATCCTCAACTAATATGCTATCAAGGTAAAATCGCATAATTTAAGTTTTAGCAACAAATAATCCTCCAAAATCTTATTTTTCTTTTAATTTCTTTCATTCTTTGAAACCATATTGATGATTCGATTCAAATTAGGATCGCCCTTGCAAGAGGGGGGGGAAGCAAAGTCAACTTGGGCATGATAAAACATAATTGCGAGAGAGAGAGAGATGGACCAACACAAAGCTTACACGTAGCAAAGTCAACTTGGGCATGATAAAACATAATTGAGAGAGAGAGAGAGAGAGAGAGAGAGAGAGAGAGATGGACCAACACAAAGCTTACACGTAAGAGGAGAATTTGTGCTAACTAGGGTACTTGACGTACATTCACTCCATTTTCTGAAAGTGACTGCAAATACTATTTCGAAATATCTTTTCTCACACATTTTCATTTTTCTGCATTCTTAAAAGAGAGAATGATTTTAGGGATATGTATAAAAAAAAAGTTCTAAACTTAATGTATTTATACTAATTTAACTATAAATCTTTCAATTTGACCAATTTAATCAAAAACATTTTCACATTTGAGCCAATTCAATTTATCTAGCTAATTTCAATAAGAAATCACTAACATGGACCCGACCTTCTTATATGGCACAACGGACGTTGATGTAAACATATTTCAATAATTTTTTTGAAATTTTTTATTTTTCTTTTCATTTATTTTTCTTTCTCTTTTTCCTCTTCATTTTGGCTGGCGAGGGTCACTAGTAACCCTTGCCAAACCATTGGACGACGGCCAACAAGTCCTCGCCATCTGTTGAATTGGTACATAAGGAAAAGTTTTATGACTAAATTGATTCTATGAAATATTTAAGACTAAATTCGCACCGATGCAATAAATCTAAAAACTTTTTCGGTACTTCGCACAATATTTGTATCTACAAAATTGATACAGACATTGTTGTTATCCACACTTGAAGAATTTCTAGCGTGTTAGCGTCTTTGCAAAGCGGTAATAATTGAAAGATTCGGCGAATAGTCGCCTTGCTACATGATTTCTTGATTGTGGAATTGAACAGGAGTTTTCACCAATAAAAAGAAAGAGGAAAAAAGTTGTCATTTGGCTTCTAGCCCCAGGAAAATTCAAGCCCTAAGAAAGAAAACTTAGTCAAGAAAATGACTTTGATATTATATTGTGCGGACTGTCGAGACAATAAATGATATTGGTTATTTTCCACAATTAACTGGTCATATTTTAGAATTAAAATTAGGAAGATTGAAAAAAGTTAATTTTCTAGTGATTAGTAGAAAATAATCAAATTTGAAAGTTTCAGTAACGTATTTATTCGATTGATCTTGCTAAAATACCACTTTTTGTTACATGCGGATCATGTGTTTTACAAAAATTAGAGGGCATAGTGAATATTAATTTAGATAGCTAAAAAGAAACATGGACGGAGATGTCTCAATTAGCCTCCCTTTCTTCTTACAACATTTGTGACCTCCGTTTTTTTTTTTTTTTTTTTTTTGGTCGAAACTGCTGAAATATTATATTAGAGAAGATAAACATCCAGATGCTAAAGCATCATCGTACACTATATCTTGCAACATAAAAGGAGGGTAAATGTTCCAATTGCGGACCAGGCCTTGATTTCGGTGGGCTTTTGCGGCCCAATCTCGTAGCCGCATTAGCTTGTCTCGTGATGTGCTTGAGAGAGAGAGATTAGGGCACCGGGATAGCAGCTCTTCGACTTCAAAGAAAAAGGTTTCGTTCCATCCATGGCGGCGTCTTCTTCTCCGCGACAATCTCAACCAACCGTAGGCGATTCGATTCCACTATCGGCCGTTCCCGGTGAAGCCCCGCGCGGATCGATGTTGAATCGATAGAATGAGAGCATAAATCTCCGCCTAGAAAGCCGATTGAGCTGGAAAGCTTCGGGTAAAAACATCGTGAGAATTCCTTTGTGATTTCTGCAAATACAAGCCATTGATCCTTCCAAACCCTCTGACTGAAAAGCACCATCGATATTGCATTTTAAACTGCCTTTTTCAGGAGGTTTCCATCATTGATCTGGGCTGAGGGCTAAGATTGGAGAGCGATGAGGAGTTGGGTTGACAACCATATAGATCCGGCTCTATGCAAGGGCATCCTCCATTGCTTGGATGGGATCCTCCATTGCTTGGATGGGATCTGGACTCTGGTTTCTGAAGATGAAGTTGTTTCGCTGTTGCCAGATCTGCCACAACAAATTGGCGAGCACCTCAAATTCAGGGAAGGCCTTCAAATCAATGGCTCTGGCTACTACCCAAGCATCAAAACGCTGCACTGAGGTAGGTAAGATCTGAACCCTGATCTGAGGATGAGTCCATATCTCTCTAGTCCATGTGCAAAAGAAAAATAGATGTTCTACAGTCTCTGGCATGTTTTGAGTGCATAGGCTACAAATAGGAATGGGTGAGATATGTTTGTGAAAAAGGTTCGCTTTAGTAGCAAGGGCGTTCTGACAAGCTAACCACATAAACACTCGAACTTTAGGAGTGGTTTTCATATGCCAAATCTTACGCCATAACTTAATGGGGTTCTGATAAGAAGTTGAAGCCATACTGAATTGGGTATTTAGGTAGACAGAAGATGGTAACTACTTTTCACTGAATAAACACCAAAGGAATTAGCAGTCCATACCAGTTGGTCAATAAGAAGTAAAAAGTTAATAGGAATTTTTAAAATCTCTTCACTGACATGAGAATCAAATAGATTGGAGATAAGAGTCGAATTCCACGCGTTATGAGAGTGATCAATGAGATTAGCCACTAAAACCGGTTCGCCATGAGCAGTTGTTCCTCCTAATTTACCCATAGGTAGCCAATTGTCTTCTCTTATATTAATCTGGGAGCCATCCCCAACTAACTAGTGAAGTCTTGGAAGAATGACTTCTCTTCCTTTTAAAATACTCTGCCAACCCCATGAAGGACGATTTCCTGCTTGCACACACTGAAAGGATGAATTCTTGAAATACAAGCCCTTGAAAAGCTGACTCCATAGAGCATTAGGTTGTTGAAACAGACGCTATACTTGCTTACCAAGCATTGCTTTATTAAAACTGACAAGGTCTCTGAATCCAATTCCTCCAGAGTCTTTTGAGAGTTTTAAATCTGTCCAATTTCGCCAATGGATGCCTATATTGCCATTATTATTGCTCCACCAAAACACTAATATCTTCTTTTCTATTAATCTGCATAATGATAGGGGGAGCTTGAAGATCGACATGGCATACTGAGGTAATGCCTGTATAATTGATTTCAAAAGGATTTCCTTTCCACTCTTCGATAACAGTTGTTCCTTCCAGCCATCTAATTTGGCATTTACTTTGGCCAAAATCCAAGAAAACATCTCCCGTTTTGATTGCCCCCAATCTGAGGGGATTCCCAGGTATTTCCCATAACGATTCATCACAGGTATTCTAAATTCACTTGCTAAATTTTGTTGTAGAGACAATGGGCTGTTTTTGCTGAAATACAAACCAGACTTATTCCTATTTATAAGCTGACCCGTAGCTAAACAATACTGGTTAAGAATATTTGCAAGATTTTGGCATTCAGAGACTGTTACTTTTAGGAAGAAAACAGAGTCACCAGGAAAGAATAGATGGGACAAAGTGGGGCAGGCTTTATTAAACTTAATTCCTTGTAAATGACCAATATCCACAGCTTGAGTAATGAGAATTGAGAGCACATTTGCTAGTAAAATAAAAATAGATGGGGATAGGGGGTCACCTTATCTAAGTCCTCGAGATGGTTGGAAATAAGCAAGCTGTTCCCCATTGAAACGAACACTTAGTGAGGTCGTTGTAATGCAAGCCATTACCAACTTTACCCATCTGTCATTGAAACCCAGTTGCAGCATGTAGGCTTGGAGGAAATCCCATTCGACCTTGTCATACGCTTTTTGCATATCAGTTTTTAAAAGAATATTGAACTTTTTCTTGCTCTTTCATGCTTTAAACTGGTGAAGCACTTCTTGGACCACCATTATGTTATCTTGTATCTGCCTGTCCCTAACAAATGCTGCCTATTCTTTGGATATCAAGTTAGGAAGCCAAGGTTTAAGTCTGTTGGCCATAACTTTGGAAATGATTTTATAAGCGGAATTACAAAGACTTATTGGTCTGTACTAATCAATGCTTTCTGGATGATGAACCTTAGGAACCAATGCAATTATCGTTCTGTTTAGACAACGAGGCATTATACCTGAAGTGAAGAAGTCTCGAACTGTTTTGATGACATATGCTTTGAAATTTCCCAGTGATGCTGAAAGAAGAGGACATTAAGACCATCTGGCCCTGGAGCCTTGGAAGCACCTAGCTGGAAAGTAGCCTGGTATACCTCATCTTCCATTACTGTTCTCAGCAGAGATCATTTATATCTGTAGTTACAACTTCAGGGCATTGTTGTAAAAAGGGGCCAAAGTCACGATATCCCACTGACTGATATAAATTGGAAAAGAAACCCAACGTCAGCTCCTTTAGTTATTCTGGCTCCTTTATCCAGTTCTGGAGTTCATCTTTTAACATACATATTTTGTTTCTTTGTCTTCTTTGTACAAGATCGGCATGGAAAAATTTGGAATTTTTATCCCCCACCTCGGCCCGCTTGATGCGAGAACGCATAGCCGTAACTACTCCTCTTGATGCTAGATTTTTTGAATTTCTTCTCGATTGAATGGGCCAGCTCTTTATCATTACTCTGATAGTATTTTCTGTTCATGATAGTCTGTAGCTGGTGTTGTAAATGAAGTATACGAAGATGGCCGTTACTAAACTTTGATTTACTCCAGCTTGCTAATTCGTGAGAAACTGCCTGAAATTTTGATACAAGAGTGGCTTTGTCTGTGAGATGACTAGTATAAACACCTAAGGGGGGTGAATAGGTGTAAAAACAATTTCTCGAGATACGGAGGCGATACTAGGCAAATGATAGAAAGGGAATTCTCTTCTTGTTAACAAAATGAAATGTGATCAAAGTAAAAAGGAGTGTAAGGAAGAGAAAGTTGAACACAGGGTTTATAGTGGTTCGGCTTATTCCAAGCCTACGTCCACTCTTCCGCACCGATGCCCCCCACCGGCTGGATTTCACTATGAACAAAAGAGATGTTACAGTACAGTCTTTCCTTGATTCCACAGTGTAGATATTCTATCACACTTCCTCAAGGATTCTCACAAGTATAGACTCTCTTTTGCATACAAGATTTCGCTCAAATGGATTGACTAAACAACAAGGAGCTTCAGACTTTGGAATTCTTCTATCGCGCACCTCTCGAACAACTTAGAGCGTCTTCCTTATATACTCCTTTATGCCACCACACCCGTTGGCACTTACCAAAGGAATTCCTCCAATCTACCCGTTGGACGGAATCAATTAGGAAGATCATTCGAGCTATTAAAGGAACATGTCGATAGCCCATCAATCCTGTTCGCCCATACAATCAGGATCTCGGTTTCCATAAATAGAACCTTCCACGAATATTTCGCCAATCATTGGATCCTTAATCTTCGAATCAATCTCGATCAATCAAAGGATTCCGTTATGTCATATCCAGCCAAGAGATCTTCTCCAGTCGATAAGATCATATCCTTAATGAAACATCCAGTTCTGGATAGTCTTTCTTCAACGGATTAGAGACTGTCAATAAGGATAGACTTTAGGTCTTGAGTCTGGCTGTCCGGAGGTCTTCAGACTTTAAATAGCAGAGTCTTGAGATCTTCAAACTAGACTGAAGGAAACGTTTTGTTAGCATCAAAACACTTCACGAAGATTTCTCTAACAATCTCCCCATTTTTGATGGTGACAAAACTTTCCTGTAGATTTGGACAACTTTGACCTGCAAAACATTTCTCGAACACATATGCATATCTTATAGAAATAAATGGCTTAAATGAATAAAACTAGAATCTGCAACCACAGAAAATAGGTTAGTCTTGTATATGATAAAGCCATCCATAAGATATCAATAGTAGTTAATATAAGCAGTCAAGTCCAAATCCAAATTTAGTCCACACATCCAGACACAAAAATAAAGTCGTAAAGTCAAACATCAAACATCAATCCAAATCAAACAATTAAATCCAAACGATTAAAAATTCAAAGTTTTTCAAATCTTGCATCTCTCCCCCTTTTTGTCAGCATTAAAAAGGTTGAGATAAAGTCAAGATTGCTTGGGAATATGAACAAGCTGGAAATCTCCCATAGACTAAACGATGCCTTCCAGTCTTTTCAAGTCTTCCTTCAGTTGAGCAATCTCCTCTCCCTTGGCACTGGCCTCGACCCGAACGAGAGGGCTTGGATCTGATCATTCAATGAAACCGAAGAAGCTTGACCTGCAATCTGCAAGTTTTGAACCTCGCATCCCAGAGCATAAATTTGACTGCGCATTTCCAAGAGAACATCCATAATTCTACGAAAATCTGCTGCATTATCAGTCTGAGTACTTGCTTCGGCACGATCTGATGGAGTAAATGCAGACAATGGTAGATCAGCATAATCACGCAGATTTGGCGATGATACATCATGACCTTCCTCAGAAATTGAGAGGCATAGATATCCTCTGGATCTGCTGGAGAGCGACTGACTCCCTCACTGGTAGCAGGATATGAAGAGGACATTCCTCTTTTCTGTTGATCTCCTCCTGTGGTTATGCCTTCAGGTGGAGAAGAACGTCCCTCAGGTTCTCTTTCTTCTTGATCTCTTTTCTCTTCTTCTTCTTTCTCAACTCTTTCTTTCTCAGCATCTTTCTCTTCTTCTTCCTTCTCCTCTGCTTCTTTCTCTTCTGCTTCCTTCGCCCTCTGTTCTGATTCTGTCTCTTGAACAAGACGATTTAGATTCTTCAGAGCAGAAATGGTGATGTTCTCCTCATCATCTTCATCTTCAACGATGAGAGCTCTTCTTTTCTTGGATGAAGCAACCAAGGGCTCCTTCCCCTTTCTTTTTGATGAAGAGGTTTGATGAGATTTGACTAGAGTTTTCTCCTTGAATTTCTCCAACGCCTTGCTTAGTTCCTTCAGACGCATTTTGGTCACCATTTTCAGTCCTATCACCATATGATCGCACGATCGAGCACAAAGAATTTGTGGAGGTTGAATGTTCAGATGTCTAAATAACTTTGTCACAAGACCTGGATAATGCAATTGGCCCCTGTCTTTTACCACTGCTCTATACATGTGAAAGAGAATGGTGTGAGGAAGAGAGAACTTTTTCCCTGTATTGATCGCATACATCAGTTTTGCCTCAGAGTTAGACACATTAGTCTTGGAGGTTGATTTCGGTCTGAGACAGTTGATCACAATTTTGTGAAGCAAGATGTTGTTTGCATGCATCCTTAAGTAGGAAATCTTTTCCTCTGTTCTCCTGTCTTTAACAAGTTCCAGTGTGGCACGAGCAATTGAAACCTTGATGGGTTGATATCTTCCTCTTTCAACCCCAATCACATCCGCCAGCATATCCACATCAACCACAAAGTCCTGGTCTCGGACACTAAAAGATATTCTATTCGCATCCAAGAAACTAAGATTTGAATAGAAATATGCAGTTAATTGAGCATAGCCTTCTGTGGTATCGGAACAAAATTGCTCAAGTTGAAGCAGACCGAACTTTTCTCTCAAGTTCACATTCACAGCATCCAAGAAGTCGAAATCCACATTCCTAGGGTTTATCACCCCGCGTTTCAATAGTTTGGAGTATAGATCCTTCTGTTCCTTTGGTCTAAACAACTCCGATCTTTTTCCTCGAACTTCTGCTGCAACACCCATCCTAGGTTGAAATTCGCTAAACAATCTATCATCAGCATTTCCATCTGTCGGATTAAATCCCACGACACGCGGATCACTAGGAATGTTTGCAAGAGCCTCCTCTGCCTTCCCTTTGGAAGCAATTCCCAAAATCTCCATTTTTCGCAAAAACATATACTCATTTCCATATCCCTTGCCTTTAAGAAAATCATCCACGTAGTTCAATGGAGTACTAGTGCTCTTCAAAGCACGATAAAGCTTGTAAATAAAAGAGGGCTTTTGGATTCTTACAGGATCTGCATCCTCAATGATTTCTTCCTCTTGTTGATGATCAATGCCTTGAGGACTAGATGGAGGAGAATGACGCGGTTGAGAATGTTGCGGGCTCTGTTGCTGACTCGGTAACTCCTCTTCCTCAGTGAGATCGAAATGAGTAGGCCCCTCACTCATTCTCTGTGGTCCCTTGCTTGCTATTCTTGAGGACTTCCTCGAAGAAGACATCTTTCTTTGTCGTTGAAAGATTTCTTGCTTGACTTTCCCAAGGAAGAATGACAACTTTTTCGAAGATTAAACAAGAGAAGAAAAACAGGAATGGAAGATCGATGCTTTTTAGGGTTTTAGAGTTTTAAACGAATATAAACCGTCTGTATATAACTCGGTCGAAACGAGGGAATGCCAAACGATATAATGGAAAGTGAAAAGGTTTCTAAAAAATAACTGCCTTTTTCCGCGAAAATAGTCATTTCAATAACTTCTTTTTCGAAAAGGAAACGTTGCAATAATTACGTCGATTAAATATAGCAATAATCAAACACAGTAGACGATCGTACCTTTTCAAGATTAGATTCGAGAGAGAGAGAGAGAATAACTTACAGTCAAGGTCTTGTCTGTCTGAGTCTGAGAGTCTCTAGACTTTGATTTCCTCATATCTCAAAATGTTGAGTCTGGAACGGATGGTTTCAAAATGATTTCTCTCCAAAGGCTTTGTGAATATATCCGCCAGTTGGTTCTTTGAATCAACAAATTGAATTGAAACTTCTCCATTTTGAACATGGTCTCTAATAAAGTGATGTCGAATTTCTATATGCTTTGCTCTTGAGTGAAGAATTGTATTTTTGGTAAGATTGATTGCACTGGTGTTGTCGCAATTAATCTCCGTGCATGAGTCTTCAATTCCAAAGTCTCTTAGCTGTTGTTTTATCCATAGAATTTGTGAACAACAACTTCCGATAGCTACATATTCTGCTTCTACTGTAGAGAGAGCTACTGTACTCTGCTTCCTTGAAAACCAAGACACTGTCCTGCCTCCAAGTAGCTGACAAGTACCAGAGGTGCTATTTCTATCAACTCTGCATCTAGCTAGATCTGCGTCTGAGTATCCAAGAAGAGTAAAGTCTCCCTTTTTAGGATACCAAAGGCCGATGCTTGAAGTTGAGGCAATGTATTTGATAATACGCTTTGCAAGCACTTAAATGAGATTCTTTAGGTCTGCTTGGAATCGGCACAAATACAAACACTAAACAAAATGTCGTCTAGAAGCCGTAAGATAAAGAAGTGAGCCAATGATACTCCTGTATAACTTCTGATCGACTTTCTTTCCTCCTTCATCTTTGTCTATCTTCAAGGAACTTGACATTGGTATATCAGCCTTTTTGCAATTGTCCAGTCCAAACAAGATCTTTAGCATACTTTTCTTGATGAATAAAAATTCTTTCCTTCAATTGCTTTACTTGAAGTCCGAGAAAGAAGGTTAACTCACCCATCATGCTCATTTCAAATTCATCCTGCATAGTCTTAGAGAATTTCTTGCACGAGACTTTCATTAGAGGATCCAAAAATAATATCATCGACATATATTTGCACAAGCAGAAAACTCTTACTTTCTCTTTTAATAAAAAGAGTAGTGTCTACTTTACCTTTAACAAAACCATTTTGAATTAAAACTTACTCGGTCTGTCGTACCAAGCTCGAGGTGCTTGTTTTAAGCCATACAAGGCCTTTTTGAGTCTCGAATACCGAGTCTGGGTTTCCTTGGGTCTTCAAACCAGGTGGTTGTTCCACATAGACTTCCTCATGGATGAATCCATTTAGGAAGGCACTTTTGACATCCATTTGGAATAACCTGAAATTTTTATGACAAGCAAATGCAAGTAATAATCGAATTGCTTCTAACCTTGCTACCGGTGCGTAAGTCTCGTCATAGTCTATCCCTTCTTCTTGCGTGTATCCCTTGGCCACGAGTCTTGCCTTGTTTCTTATGAATTTTCCTTTTTCATCCATCTTGTTCCTGAAAACCCATTTAGCTCCAATAATAGATTTACCTTTTGGTTTAGGAGTCAATTCCCAAACATCATTAATTTTGAATTGTCTGAGTTCTTCTTGCATAGCTTCAATCCAGCTTTCATTGGATAAAGCTTCATCTATGCTTTTGGGTTCTATTTCAGAAATAAGAGCCACAGCACTAGACTCTTCGCGCCTTTTGGATCTTGTGCGAATTCCTTCGTTAATGTCGCCAATAATAAGATCTTTGGGATGACTGGACTTGTGCTTCCAGTTGCTGCTTGAATTGTCAAGTTGATGATCACTTTCTTCATTTGATTCTTCAAAAATCATTTGTTGCTGGTCTTTCAGAGTTTGAGCTGCTTCTTGAGAATTAGACTTCGTAGAGTCTGGAGCAGGTTCAGATTCTTCAAGATGAGTCTGAGTGGATTCATTTTGCATAGAGTCTTGAAATTTGACATTCATTGATTCTTCCACAGTTTGAGTCTTCTTATTGTAGACTCGTATGCTTTGCTTGTGGTTGAATATCCAAGGAAGATGCCTTCATCGACTTTTCTTCAAACTTACCGACTCGATCATTTGCATTTTTCAATATAAAACATTTGCATCCAAACACATGAAAATATGAAACGATAGGCTTCTTTTCTTTGAATAGTTCATAGGGGGTCTTTTCTAGAATAGGTCTTAGAAAAACTCTATTGATAATATAACATGATGTTGAAACCGCCTCAGCCCAAAATCGTGAAGAGATATTGCTTTCAATTAAAAGAGTTCTAGCCATTTCTTGAAGAGATCTATTCTTCCTTTCCACAACTTCGTTTTGTTCTGGAGTATATGGAGAAGAGAACAAATGCTGAAAACCAGATTCATCACAAAATTTTGTAAAATCTTGATTTTCAAACTCACCTCTATGGTCTGTTTTTATACTTGAAATAACATACCCCTTTTCATTTTGAACCTTCTTAGCAAATTTTTCAAAGTAAGAGAAAGTTTCAGATTTACTTGACAAGAAATATACCCAAGTAAATCGTGAGTAGTCATTCACAATTACTAGGCAGTATTTCTTACCTCCAATGCTCTGTGTTCTGGTTGGTCCAAAGAGATCCATATGCAAAAGCTGTTTTCCCAATATGCATGGTGTACATAGATCAGACTTTTGGTATGATAAATTTGGTAGACCACGAACAAGCTTCTTTGCTGAGATTTTGGCTATCTGCTTCATGTTGATATGCCCAAGCTTTCTGTGCCATAAGCTTGCTTCGTATTGTATTGAAATTAAGCATTGTGATTCATCTGGTTTCACATCCAAGAGATAGATATTTCCATGTCTTCGACCCATAAATGATCGAGTGGAGTCTTTCCGGTTCCTAAACAAATACCCTCTTGAAAGTGGATTCAAAACCGGTATCACACGGTGGACCGACATTGAGCAGATTGTAGTTGAGTCCTTCCACTAAAGAAACATTGCTTATTGTGAGATTTCCAATCTTTACAGTTCCAAATCCCATAATTTTTCCTTTGCTGTTTCCACCAAATGAGACTTTTCCACCATTCACTTGAACAAGCTTTATGAAGCACTTTGAATCTCCTGTCATATGTCTTGAGCATCCACTATCCAGATACCATTTTACATTTTTCTTGATAGTGACCTGCATTTAAAAGAGAAACTCAAACTTTCTTTGGTACCCAAATTTTCTTGGGTCCATTGATGTTAGTATGATATGCAGTTTTTGCCCAAACTTCTTTAACAGGTTTCCAAACCATAGAACAATCTTTCTCAAAATGATCTACACTATTACACTTTGAACATCTGAGAGCATTTCGCCCTACTGGTTTTAGAAAGGTCTTTTTAAAATGATTTTTATAAGCATCTCTTGTGGGTCTTTGTTTGATTCTTTCTTTCACTTTAGGAAAATCAATTAGAGGAATGGTTTCAGCAGTCATTCCCAAACCAGATTTATTGAAATAAGGTCTTTGAATAGAAAGTATTTTTTCTAGCTTTTCAGATTCTAAAGAAAATCTTTTGGAAATATTTGAGATATCATTTTTCAAGAATGCATTTTCTTTTAAAAGATTATCTTCACTTTCTTTAAGAGAAGAAACATTCTTGTCTAAGCATTTCACTTTTTCTTCCAAAACATTTTCTCGTTTTTTTTAGAGCAGAATTTTCCTTTTTGAGTTCAGAAATTCTTTTGAGAGAAGTCTTAAGACTAAAACACAATTCATTAATGTATTTTGAAACTTTAATAGGGATTTTGAAGTTACTAACCTCAAATTCATTTTCTGAGTTTGAATCTGTTTCGGAGTTCGAATCTGAATCCGATTGTGCCATTAGACATATGTTGGCATAATCATCATCACTATCTTCGCACTCTGTATTACTCCAGGTTTATGCTTTGAGAGCCTTTCGATACTTTTCAGTCTTTCCTTTCTTTTTCCTCAGAAGAGGACAGTTGGGTCTGATGTGTCCCTTTTTCTTACATTCAAAGTAGACTACATATTTGTTTGATTCATCATCTTCACAGACTTGGTCCGATGCTTTTGAAAACTTTGTTTCTTTGAATTGAATCTTCTTCCTTTTCGTTCAGCTTTCTGAATCTTCTTATCATGAGAGCAAGCTCCTCATCATCCATATCATCTTCGTAATCGAAACATCGAATCATCATTAGATTTTAATGCAATGGATTTCTTACCTTTAGGGTCTTCGTCTTCATTGATTTGTTCCACTTCATAAGATCGAAGAGTTCCTATCAACTCATCAACGAGATAGAGGCATGATTCTTTGGGTCTCTCCGATTGAGGTCTTTATATGATTCCAATCCTTGGAGAGTCCACGCAATAGCTTGTTTACTTTCATGGGATCGAAATTGGTTGACCTTGATTTTCAAGACCATTCGCAATATCTCGTAAACGACTAAACATGTCGATTATAGATTCTCCCGATTTCATTCGAAGGCTTCGTATTGACCGAGAAGAATGTTGATTCTAGTCTCTTTCACTCGATCGGTTCCTTCATAGGTAATGTGTAATCTATCCCAGACTTCTTTTGCTGTAACACAAGAAGATATTCTGTTATATTCAGTAGGTGACAAAGCACAATACAAAGAGTAAATTGCTTTTGCATCAAGAGCTTGTCTCTTGATTATTTCTTCCTGAGTCATTTCACTAGACTCAACAGCTTCTTTTCCTCTTTCTGAGACAGATGCAGCTTTTGGAGTAATTCCTCTTTCTACGACATCCCATTCCAAATGATCCTTTGATCTTAGGAACGCTTTCATCTTGTTCTTCCAGATGTTGTAGTCCTTTCCATCAAAGTAAGGCGGTATGGTATTGCTTTGCCCTTCTACCAGCCTTGGAGCCAACATACTAGCCATGGATCTTTAACTCTGAAGTAAAATACTTCAAACAAAGTGAGTACACGAGCTCTGATACCAATTGAGATGACTAGTATAAACACCTAGAGGGGGTGAATAGGTGTAAAAACAATTTCTCGAGATACGGAGGCGATACTAGGCAAAATGTAGAAAGGGAATTCTCTTCTTGTTAACAAAATGAAATGCGATCAAAGTAAAAAGGAGTGCAAGGAAGAGAAAGTTGAACACAGGGTTTATAGTGGTTCGGCTTATTCCAAGCCTACGTCCACTCTTCCGCACTGACAGCCCACCGGCTGGATTTCACTATGAACAAAAGAGATGTTACAGTACAGTCTTTCCTTGATTCCACAGTGTAGATATTCTATCACACTTCCTCAAGGATTCTCACAAGTATAGACTCTCTTTTGCATACAAGATTTCGCTCAAATAGATTGACTAAACAACAAGGAGCTTCAGACTTTGGAATTCTTCTATCGCGCACCTCTCGAACAACTTAGAGCGTCTTCCTTATATACTCCTTTATGCCACCACACCTGTTGGCACTTACCAAAGGAATTCCTCCAATCTACCCGTTGGGCGGAATCAATTAGGAAGATCATTCGAGCTATTAAAGGAACATGTCGATAGCCCATCAATCCTGTTCGCCCATACAATCGGGATCTCGGTTTCCATAAGTAGAACCTTCCACGAATATTTCGCCAATCATTGGATCCTTAATCTTCGAATCAATCTCGATCAATCAAAGGATTCCGTTATGTCATATCCAGCCAAGAGATCTTCTCCAGTCGATAAGATCATATCCTTAATGAAACATCCAGTTCTGGATAGTCTTTCTTCAACGGATTAGAGAATGTCAATGAGGATAGACTTTAAGTCTTGAGTCTGGCTGTTCAAAGGTCTTCAGACTTTAAATAGCAGAGTCTTGAGATCTTCAGACTAGACTGAAGGAAACGTTTTGTTAGCATCAAAACACTTCACGAAGATTTCTCTAACAGTCTGCACTGGATATATTCCATGAATTTTGAATTACTTCTTTGCACTGTTGATCTTGATTCCAGAAAGCTTCATAAGTAAAAGTCTACTTTCGCTTGACAGGCCTTAAAGATGTGTTTAGCAAAATAGGACAAAGTGATCCGAACCTAAAGCGGGAAGGGCTAGCACTTCGCAAAGAGGATACAACAATCGTCATTCCAAACAGCAAAAGACTCGATCCAATCTCTCCTTTACCAGGTCATCCCCTCTTCTGTTATTAGACCAGGTAAATTTGCACCCTTTGCTTTCCAATTCTAGTAAAGAGCAAGTACTAATCACTGCTCGAAAGGATGCTAGGCAAGAGTATATAGCTGGTCTCTTGGCCACTTTTTCCCAGGGGTAGAGGATCTCATTAAAGTCCCCCACGCACAATCAAGGAAAGGTATTTGCAGCACTGATATCCCTGATGCTATCCCAAAGCTCTTGTCTAGCCTGGTAAGTAGAAGGAGCATGGAGACAAGTGATGTGCATAGAAGTAGCTGCAGATATATCATAGCAAAGCAAATCAAAATAATTCTCCTCCAACTTCAAGATTGTTAAATCATAAAACTCAGTCCAAAACACAGCAAGACCACTAGCCAGGCCCACTGGATCCCTTATCAAGGAGTGAGGAAAATGAAACCGACGTTGTAATCTATTTAAAAATGACGCTGCATTCTTAGTTTCCATTAAGAAAACTATTTCGGGCTTTTCTTTGGCCAAAACGGCCTTTAGGGCTTGAATTGTCAGGGGGTTGCCCAACCCCTGACAGTTCCAATTGAGGAGTTTCATTTGAGATGCGGTGGTTGTTTGGGGCCAGCTGCCAATGCCCAATGTTCTGTCTCATTTGCAGCATAAACAGGGGTGTCCATGAGTTGAGTCTCATCCAAATTTGATGTGTAGCCAGCTCTAGTCTCATACAGGGAATATCTCTTTTGTTTCTTGCCTGATCCCATAGCAGTGATCGTTCTCAGAAATTTTGGCTTCTTTTGCTTAGGAATCTCCAGGGAAGGAGTCTGCACACTCTTCAATTTTGCCCTTACAGGTACCAGGTCAGTAGTCCTTGGAACTGGATTGACTATTTCCATCATAGAGGAGGATCTTGAGGGGATGACAGGGGTCATATCTGGAGCTGCTGAATCAGGAACAATGGGAGGCAGGGCTGGGATTGGCAATTGCATGGCAGGGGGAGTTTCAGGTACAACTTCATCCATCTGCTCCATAGGTTCCTGTGGATTATAGAACGTGTCCCAATACGAGCTATGTTGTCAAACCTCTGCTCGCAACCAGTGACCATAGGCCATTTTCGATAAACCATCGTGTTGATCTTCCTCATAAGGATATTCCTTACAAGTTGTCGCATAGTGTCCTAGCTTCCCACACGAATAGCAGAACTGTGAGAGTCACTCATAGCGAAAATCTAACTATAATGTCTTCCCTTCGATACAAATTAGCTTCCCCATCCTTAAAGGTTCTTTCAAATCAAGTTCTATCCGGACCCTCCCAGAAGTATCTAGTTTCACTTCAATTGCACAACCTACCTGCTTAACTGCCTTACGCAGGAGGTGTTCAATGTTCCACTCCAGAGGTAATCCAATGACATGCATCCAGAAGGCACAGTGGGAGAAATCATAGCAGTGTAATGGTGTATTAGGTTGCCATGGTTGGAAATGAACCAATTGTCCTGAGAACAGCCACGGACTCCCAGCAAGTACTCTTTGTTTTTCGATTTCTGACCGAAATTTGACTATATACAGGCCACCATCACAAAGGGAAATATCAACCTGGTCTAAATGTCACGCTTTCTTCATAGTAATTTGGAAAGCAGGAAGATTGACGGCAAGATTGGTAAAAATATTACCCACCAGGATGAGGCGACACTCTTTCAGCTTGTCCGTGGAAGGTACATCATCCCAAACTTCCAATTCTTGTTCTGAGCATAGTCGTCCTAGTCTTTGACACAGCATAGCAATGCGCGAGGAGCTGTCGATCTCTTCGGTTGCCATGAAGCTTACAAATGCTCGAAACCCTTTGCAGAATTAAAACCCAGGTGTTGCATGTCCATGATCGAAGACCCACATCGCTATACAGTCAAATTCAACCCAAGCAAGATGAACTAAAGCCATAAGGAGATGGGAAAAACTTGAGACTGGAGAAAATAGGCCCCGATGATTCACTTAACCCAGAAAACTTCACATGCAAGCCAAGCCAAGGGATAGGAAAGATTACTGAAAGGAAAAGGAGGTGACGGTTAGAGAGCGATGGAGATTAGAAGGAAGGAATCAACCCGAACGAGAAGTGCAGATTGAGTACGAAAGGAAAGAAGAAAATACAGAGGAGGAAGAGCTCGAGCATATCGCGAGAGGAAACTCTAACATAGATTCTTGACAATTTCTTGTTTATTTTCTCTTATTATCTCACCATTGTGGTGATCACATAGCCTTATTATATAATGAATTTCTTCTTAACAAAGTGAGTAGGGATTATAATAACTTGGGAATCTGTCTTTACATTTTAAAATATCCAAACTTCAACTACTTAACGGAATCCATAGAAAGAATACATGGTTCAGTTGGTTGAACTATGTGATGTTCTGACTGTTATGGCTAAAACTATCACCTAAAGGGGGTGAATATGTAATTGTGTGAAAATAAAAGAATTTAAACAAATATTGCAACAAGAAAACTTCTGATAAAATTGTCAAATCTTATCGGTGTACAATTCTATCTTAATAATTAAAAATGAGTAAAGAATAGAGAATTGCACATTAAAGTTTATTGTGGTTCGGATTTTGCAAGCTTACGTTCACTCTCCCGTATTACAGCCTATTGGCTGGAATCCATTGATAAAAATCGATTAAAGATTATAAGAACTAAGCTAAGAACACTCCACTCCTCACACACCATTAGCCACTAACAGATTACACAATTTCGCTCACAAAGACGAATGTGTAAGATCACAAAGCACTATTCAGATTTTGGAATTAAAAGCTTCAATTCTTGTGAATGCCTATTCTATTTCCTTCAGCTTTGAAACCTCTTCTTATACTTCTCATAGTCTAAGCTAATCGTTGGACATATCTCCAGGAGAATTATTTAGCCAATTTACCCATTGATTTGAATCTCATCGAGGAAATCTAATTGCTTCGGGATCGCCGAGGGTAAAAGTTCTCATATTTTTTTGCTGGTTATACAACAGTCCAGGTTTCCAAAAGTTCAGTGTTTAGGATTGGAAAGAATATTTCGCCTCAAGTAAGATGTTCAAAGAAAGTTGAATATTCACTAGAAATTTAGGAAGTCTTTCCTTTTGAAACTCCTTATAAATATGACAAGGAATCTAATTAATCGCCACTAGCTGTTGCACGAGTATTTTGACTCCTTCTTAACTATTTGATAGAATATGTAAGAAAGGAAAATAAGTCACGACTCTGATTCCAATTAACATCATCTGATCATGTCCCATCAAACTTTCCACCTGAAAATATTTTATATCAAAATCTAAGTTTTTAAGTTTTGTCAATCATCAAAATCACTTAGGGAATGTTTTCTCAATAATCACCCCCCCTTTTTTTTATGATGACAAAACTTGTTCAAGCAAAACTTTTTAAAGAGATAAAAATTTGAGATTTAAATAGCTCTTGATTAAAGCCAAATATGAAAATGAGGTGCAGTTAAACTATAAGAATATCTAAATGAATATTTAGCAAGATTCTTATAGCTAAAGGTCTGAATTTAAAAGACATGGAATAAAGAAAATTTTTTTGCCAATCCCTTAGGCTCTTGCAATATTTAGAGTCTTAAAATACTTGTAGAAATAATATTAGTGCAGTGAAGTTCGCAACTTCAGTTCTACAACTCCAATTCTGTTGGCCCTTCTTCCCCTTTTTGTCAACAATAAAAAAGATACTAGATAAAGCATAATATTATAGAAAAACTATAGCATGAAGTGTAGTCCAACAGGTTCAAACACAGAAATGATCCACAAACAAACCAAGCATTAAAACGATCCAAACTTCAAGAAATAATGCAAATAAGGAAAGTTATTTGGAGGAGGATGGTTGATTAGGCTCAGGATTTGGAATAGGAGCCGGAGATAGAATTAGAGCAAGAGATGGAACTCTGTGATCTAAAGGTAGTTGAACAAGAACATAACATTGCATATTTTCCAAAATACGCTCCATTGTTGTCATTTTGGTGTCCAACACTTCCACTTGAGTTCTAAGAAAGACAGTTTAGTTCTTCAGCTCTTTCTCCATTTTGTCCTTGTGTTCTTTCATACTGAGTTAAGTTCGCAGGAACAACCTGTCCTCAGTATTATCAATCATCTTAAGGATCAACTTCTACTAATATTCTCTTATCTTTGTTTATCGGCTTCAGAACCCCCCCTCAACATTTGTAACTCATTTCCCTTTATCCTGCAGAACTGGGTCAAAAGAATGAACATGATTAATAATTTGCTCACCAGTCATGCTAGTAGTTCAAACATGGATGAAAGCAAGGTCAATAGTAGAGAGATCAGCAACAACAGATTCTAGAGCCATAAAAGTGCTTCATGAATTGCCTGAGTATTTGGAAGATTAGGAAGAGCTCCAACCATTATGTCATATACTTTTTGACCTTTTTGAACATTATTAGGACCCCTTAGTGGTGCCTTTATTAACAAAATTTCCTTTGTTAGCATCATCAGTGGAGTCCATGGGAATGTTTTCTAGTAGAGGCTCCATAGGGTCTTTTGCATAATCAAGCTCCCCCTGAATAGATGCTATGACTTGAGATGATTTAGCTTCGATAGCTCTTATATTGGAGACTAAACCTTGCTCTCCAACAATGATTTGATCTTGAGCAAGTTCCTAAGGCTCAGTGATGTCCTGGTCTCTGGCAGGCTCTTGATGCTTAACGGCAGTATCAACATTCTCTAGATTATTAGTTAGATCAACATCCAACATACTGGCTTGATCATTTGTTGTTTTGAGTTGATCTTCAGCATCCTTTTACTATTGTTCTTCAACAATGACTTCCTCTATCTAATCAGTGACCATCCCTGTTCTTGTTTCTCTTTTGGCTTCATTCTCTTCATCAACATCATTAGAGTTAGGCTGATATACATTGATGATGTCATCTAAATCAACTGTATCTTCTTCGGATTTCTCCAGCATTTCTTCATTGAGCGTTTGTAAAAAGGCTCGAGAACTTTGTCTCTATTCAGCAATTCGCCTTCTCTTGGTGGGGCGATCAATTGGATCTAGCACTACTTCATCTGCATCCACTTTCAAAAGTTTACCTTTTGTGTTTTTCCAACCTTTAACAGTGTGCCTGAAACTCATTTTTCTCATCATTTGCTCTTCCACCTACGGCGGAGGTAGTTGAGCCTTGCTCAACTTCCTTGGAATCTCAATGTTCAGTTCACGAAAAATCTTTGTGATTAGAGAACCATAGGGCAATTGCCCTTTATTTTTCAAAATAGTTCTACACATGTGCAGTAGAACAAGATGAGTAATAGAAAATGAGTGATCATTCAAGATTGCTCATATCAATTTGGCTTCATAGCGAGAAACGTCAATTGTGGAAGATCCTTTCGGTTTCAAGCAGTTAATAATAATTTTGTGAAGGACAATTGGTCTCAAAGGAAACAACTGATGAAATACATGGGAGTAATCATCTCTAGTAAAATAAGGGATTCTAGAGAGTTGTTTATAGGCAACATTAGGATCAACATCTATAGCTTCAAATTCTGAATACTTAACCCTCAAAATTTTTGCCAGTTCCTATGCTTGGATTAGATATGGCTTATCAAACACCGTGAACTCAATAGTGTCTATTGAGTAAAACGAAAATATTGAATAAAAATAAGCAGTCAGGGCAGGGAATGTAGGATATTCGGTAACATAAAGATTAGTTAGGAGTCGATCACCACAAAATTGCTTAAGATGAATACCAATCGACTCGAAAAAGTCAAAATCGATAGTCCTCTGTTTAATTATTCCCTTGTTCATTAGAGATCTCAAGAGTTGCAGATGCTCTTTAGATTTAATCAGTTTGTCTGCACGATTCACATCAGTCACATATCTAGTGATTTTCCTTCTGAAATTGGCGTACAGTTTTTTCATTGTTATCATCCCTTCGACCATCATCCTCTATTCTTTTCTTAACAAACGTGTTGGCCACTTCCTCCTTCCCCTTTCTAGATTTAACAATACTTGAATCACTAGCACTAGTGGGGGCGGGGGCATGCTTCCGATGGAATTAATGAACATTAACTCTAATGCCTCCTTACTTTCAAAATCGTGCTTAGCCAACAACTGATAAATAACATCTTCACTATTCCCTAAAGCCTTGAGTGTTGCAATAGTCGATCTTAACTGAAAAATACTCAGAAGAAAGTTTTGTACCTTGAACATTATTTGAAGAATCGGACAAGTCAAAGAATTCAAGGCTTCCTCTAACTTTAGATTGTAATCTCGCAATGTGATTCGATTGTTGCGAACCAAAAGGTCCAGGCTTCGACTTTAGAGTAGATTTTGGTGCCATGGTTTTTAAAAAGAAGAAAATTTTTGATCTTTTGTCAAAAAAGAGGCTACAGGAAGGGTTTTTCACAGAGATGGTTCTTGGGTGTTTGAAGAATGACAAAGAAGAAAGAAAAGTTTTCCTTCTTAAGGGATATGAACCGTTGTGACTTATAAAGTTTTAAAGAAGATCCGATTTTTGAGGGAAAATAAAGAAAAACTGTGAAATGGTGTTGGAAAGAATAAATTAAGCAATTTCCAATATGAAGAAATTTATTTTGCAATAAATTAAATAAGGAAAAGATAAATCATATTTGATATGCTTCTAAAAATATTCTTACTGTCAAAAATTTGAAATCGCAATAGTTGATTTGCCCAGCATCATTTGATGTACCCTGTCTTTAGATACTTGAGCAAATGGATTAATAATACCCAACTTATTGTGAATAAAATTAAAGACCTTTTTCTCTAGAGGTTTTGTAAAAATGTTAACCAACTGATTTCTAGAATCAATATATTTATTTTTATTTTTAAATGATTTAAATAAATTTAAGGAGGAATTTTAATTTTCTCATCATTCTCATCTCAAACTCATCCTACATTAACTTAGCAAAATTCTTGCAAGGATTTTCATTAGAAGACTTTCTCTTTGATGTATCAATTCAAGAAGGCACTCTTTATGTCCATCTAGAAAAGTCTAAGACCATGAAAGCATGTGTAAGCAAGTAAAAGTCTGATCACTTCTAAGCATGCTACTGGTGCATAAGTCTCATTGCAGTCAATTCCTTTTTGTGAGTAGTCTTTGACAACCGATCTTGCTTTGTTTCTTGTGATTTTTCCATAATCATTGAGCTTGTTCTTGTACACTCATTTTATTTCAATCGTGGGATGGCCTTTAGGTCTAGGAACCAATTCCCATCCTTTGTTTATCTAGAATTGTTGAAGTTCCTCATGCATTGCTTTGATCCAAATTCAATTGATAGGGCTTCCTCAATATTTCATGGTTCAATCTCTAAAATGAGCGCCAAAGTACTGATGGCATCTTTTGGAGTTCATCTTGTTCTGATCGATGTCATCGATAATCAGATCCTTTGGATGGTTTGACTTGAGCTTCCAATTTCTATTGAATTTGTCATCAGACATTTTGGATTTCTTACTGTCATGCTTATTAGTCTTTTCTTGTTGCTGAGGCTGTTCATTTGATTTTGAATCCTTGACTTCTTCTTGTACTTGAATTGCGTTAGATGACTACCCTGCTTGATGAGAATCTTCTTGAGGATGAGTATGTTTATCAAACTTTACATTGATAGGCTCCTCTACTATGCGAGATCTTTTATAGTACACTCCGAAAGCCTTGCTCATAGTTGAGTATCCCATAAATATATCTTCTTCTGATCTTTCATCAAACTTACCAGGTTGGTCATTAGCATTTCTTAAGACAAAACATCTACAACCGAAAACTCTAAAATATGAAATGATTGGTTTCCTACCTTTGAAAAGCTCATAGGGTTTATTTTCCCTAAAGAAGGTCAGAGTAAAAATTGATTGATGATGTAACATGCTGTAGAAACAGCTAAAGTCCAAAAACGTGATGCAATTTTGCTTTTTTAAGAGAAAAGTTCTTGCCATTTCTTACAAGGAGCTATTTTTCATCTCTACTCCACTTTTTTGTTTTAGTGTATAGAAAGTCAAAAATTGATGCTCAAAACTGCTTTCTTCACAAAAGTTTTGGAAACTTTGATTTTTGAGCTCACCTCCATGATCAATTCTAATGGAAGAAATGAAATAACCTTTTTCATTTTGAATCTTTTGGCAAATTTTGAAAAATGAGAGAATGCTTCATGCTTGTGTGGCAAGAAGAAAACCCATATGTTTGTCTAATCATCAACTATTACCAAACTATACCTTTCACCTCCCAAACTTCGTGTTCTTGTGAGTTTGAAGATGTCCATATGAAGAAGCTACAAAGCTTTGTTAATACTGATATAATTGATAGGTTTGAAAGAACTTACCTATTTACTTGGAGCACGGATTAAGCAAACTGTAGATCTTTCAAACTTTAGATCTGGCAACCCTTGTACTTATTTTTTTTAGGAAAGCTTTGAAATTTGTTGGTGGTTATGTGTCCAAGCTTCTTGTACCAGAGATCTGACTCGTCCTTGATAGAGATCAAAAATTGAATGTCATCAGCTATTATATCCGATAGGTAGATATTTCCATGTCTTCTTTTGGTAAATGATTGTTTCGAATCTTTGCTTATGCCTAAGCATTTGTCTTCTTGAAAGTAGATATTGTACCTAGTGTCACATTTGATGAGATTATAGTTCAGATCTTTGACAAGAGATACATTTCTTATAGTTAGGTTACCAATTTCAACTATCCTTTTGCCAATGATATTTTCTTTGTTGTTTCCTCCAAAGAAAACACTTCCGCTATTGAATTTTGTAAGTTCAACAAACTTGCTTGCATCGCCGGTCATATATCTTAAGCAAACATTATCAACGTACCACTTGTTTCTCTTTTTCTTTACTACTTGTAAAGTTAAGACAAGTTCAACTCCTCTTTAGTACCCATATTTGTTTGGGTCATCTCTAGTTAGAAGGATCAGCCATGCTTAGAAAGTTCCTCCGAATTGTCTTCCAACATTTGGCATAGTCATTTTCATAATGATCATGACAGCCACAAATTGAACATTTAAGAAGATTTTGACCAGCAGGTTTTAAAAATTGTTTTCTAAAATGGTTTTCATAGAAAACCGTCATAGGCTTTTGCCTCTTCCTCTCTTTGTGAGTTGCAAAATCATTTTCTAAAACCTTTTTGTTTTTGCATCCAAGTCTTATTTTGTTGTATTATGGGATTTGGATGGACAAAATATGCTCCAAAGTTTTCGAGCCACTTGAAAACCTTTTTATAACATCTGAAATTTCTTTTTCAAAAACTCATTTTCTTTTAAAACAGAATCATGATTTTCTTTTGTTCGAAGAATCTTTTCTTTCTGGAAAGAATCGTGTTGTCTCAATTTTGAGTTTACTTTCATCAATTCCGAGAATTCTCTAAGTGCAGCCTTATAATGAAAAAGTAATTCTTTTATATAATCAGATACTTCAATTAGAATATCAAAATTACTTATCTCAAATTCTTCTTTTGAATTAGACTTTGCCATAAGATAGATATTAGCATATTCTTCATTACTTTCTTCGCACTCAGTGTCACTCCACGTTTCAGCCTTCAATGCCTTATTTGTCTTCTCATACTTGTTCTTTCTTTACTTCAAAAGAGGATAATTTGACTTGATTTGTCCTCACTTCTTGCACTCGAAATATGCCACATCCTCGCTTTCCTATTTGTCATTGAAGCTTCTCTTTTACTAAGATGTTTTGAAGGATTTCTTTCCTTTAATCTTCATTTTTTGGCCATTCTTTGAAGCTGTTTCACCATAAGTGCAATCTCCTCGTCGTCTTCATCATCTTCGTCTGAATTTGAATCATCAGAGTCAATATTAGATTTAAAGCAATTGCTTTCTTACCTCTGGTATCTTCCTTGTTCAGACGTTCACTTCATAGGATTGGAGTGCTCCCACTAGTTCATCCAAAGAAAGATGTGATATCATTTGAGTCTCCCAGATGGATGTCTTAATGTTGTTCCACTCCTTTGATAGTCCTCAAAAAATCATGTTCACTTTCATTGTATCTAATATAGGTTGCCTTTGATACGCCAAACCAATGACAATGTCAGTAAATCTACTGAACATGTTTGTTATGCATTCTTCAAGTTTCATTTTAAAGGCTTCAGATTGTTGAAGAAGAATATTTATCTTCGTCTCTTTGACTCGATCAGTTCCTTCATAAGTTACCTGCAATCTATCACAAATTTCTTTTGTTGATTCACATGAGGAGATTCGATTATATTCATATAGAGATAAAGCGCAATATAAAGAGTAGATAGCTTTATCATCTAGTGCTTCTCTTTTGGTGATGCCCACATAAGATAAGGCTGAAGTTTCTAGCTTTTTGCCTTCTTCCTTGGTCAAGGGAGGTTTAGGTCTTATGCCTCTCAAAACAATATTCCACTACAAGGGATCCTTGGATCTAATGGATGCTTTTATCTTGTTTTTCTAGATGCTGTAATCTTTTCTATCGGGGTACGGAGGCCTTGTATCACTTTGACCTTCCATCAAACCTAGTGCGATGTTGCTAGCCATTGAAAAATCGTTAATTCAGAAGTAATAAAGCACTTCTATTAAAAGTAACTAGGCTATGATACCAATTGTTATAACTAAAACTATCACCTAGAAGGGGGTTGAATAGGTGATTGTGTGGAAATGAAAGAATTTAAACAAATATTATAGTGAGACAACTTCTAATGAAGCTGTTAGATCTTACCAGTGTACAATTCTATCTCAATAATTAAAAAGGAGTGAAGGATAGAGAATTATACACAAAAGTTTATAATGTTTTGGCTTTTGCAAACTTACGTTCACTCTCTCACGTTACAACCTATTAGTTGGAATTTACTAGTAAGAACTTATCAAAGGTTATAAGAGCTAAGCTAAGAACACTCAGGTTTGTGTGACCCACTCCTCACACACTCTTAGCCTCTAAAAGGTTACACAATTTCGCTTATAGAGACGAATGTATAAGATCACAAAGCACTCTTTAGATTTTGGAATTAAAAACTTCAATTCTCGTGAATGTGAATTCTATTTCGTTCAGCTTCGAAACCTTCTCTTATACGCCTCCTAGTACAAAATGATCATTAGACATATCTCTAGGAAAATTATCCAACTAATCTACCCATTGACTTAAATCTCGTCAAGAAAATTTGATTACTTCAAGATCATCGAAGGTGAAACTTCTCATATTTTCTGCTGCCCATATAGCAGTCCGGGTTTTCAAAAGTTGAGTGTTTAGAATTGGAAAGAATATTTAGCCTCAAATAAGATGTTCCAAGAAAGTTTAATCTTCAATAGAAATTTAGGAAGACTTTCCTTTTGAAAGTCCTTATAAATATTGCAAGAAATCCAACCAATCATCACTAGTCGTTGCACAATATTCTGACTCCATCCTAGCCATTTGAAGGAAGGAAAATAAGCGACGATTCTGACTCTAATTGACATCATCTAATCATGTCCCATCAAACTTTCCACCTAAAAATACTTTATATCATAATTTAAGTCTCTAAGTTTTGTCAGTCATTAAAATCACGTAGATAATGTTTTCTCAACTCTGATAAGAGCAGCAAGAAAAGTTCCACCTATATAAGCTCAAAATGTCACGTATGATATTTTTAACTTGATTGCAATATCGTGCCTTATTTGAAGTCATCTGCAATCTCGCACAATGTTGAACATTCCACATGCTTAACACCGGAAATAGGCTCAAGGCAACTATTGGGCTTTTGTGTGAATCAAGCACACCACGAAGATTTGATTTTCTTCATCATCAAGTGCCAAAAAAGAAAGTTTTTTATTTAGACAAGTCACCCAAATTTAGACTTCGATTTTACTTGATCCATGAGATTAATGAGATATCTTGTAAGTCGATTTTTATTTATCGAGAACGATCCTTTTTCCGCCATGAAAAATATCGTGAAATAGATTGTTACCATCCCTCGCACACTCCACGAGTCTTCCTCTCTATGAACCCTCACTTTCTCCATGAGCTTGAATTTGTCCGTTGGAGTCCGAGAAATGATAAGGGAACCGTATCGCTTTAGGAGACTTGTGACCTCGCTTGGCCGAAAATAATGATGGGATAAAAGCACACGACAAAGACCTTGGAATCACGAATGATTTCAGACGGTGAAATAATTAGGATATATTTGGGATACTTTCTTATTTTAAAAGATAATTAGAATATTTTTGTTGTTTGTCAATATCTTTCAAGATTATGCTGACGTCATAGAATAGGATTGCACACACCAGCACTGGTTTGTCGCATGCTCTCTGTATTGGACTAATACGCCCCTCCCCTGAGAGACATTATTGGAGGACAAATGGTCCAAACCCCGTCCATTTGGCATTTTTATCCAAAACCATATACATATATATATATATATATATATTAGTGGGTTTATGAGAGTGAGAGTTACCGCTAGCTGGCCCCTGAAGTGAAGGTTCTGACTGACGACTGCATTGATTTCGCTTGCTTCTCTGGCGAGTTCCTTTTCCCTTGCTACGAAAGACCAGCTAGTCTTGATATGAGTATCCATACGAAAGAAGGGTCCATAGGATCGAATCCAATTCACTTTCTTCTCTCAGTCATGTCTTCTCTTGTAGTTTTTGGGTTGGAGTTGAAGATCTAGTTAGAGTTCTGGATATTCCCACTCAAAAAAGAGGAAGTCAAATCCAGTTCATCCATCTAGGTTAAGGGCAAAGGAAGCTAGCTCGGTATATGCTTTCTTGAGATATCAGGAGTGATTCATCACACAGCATATAGCTCTTCGTTGTACTGTGCTTCCTAAGTGTGCTTACTCACCCTTCTTCCTTACCATAGTAAGTTTTTGTGAAATAACTCTTATGCGAAGAAAAAAGAAGGTGTTAAGAGACGGACCCTCCTGGCCCAACTCTTGACACTAATCGGGGGCATTCTTAGTAACTGAGGGGGTCGAAGATCAATAAATGAGTTACTTATCATTTAAGCATTTGTCTTACTGTTAGATCCAAATATTATATATATACACACACACGGACGTCGATGACACTTTTGAAATGATTGTCGCATTATTGTGCATTACTCCACGAAATTATTCCGGTCATTTGACCAAATATGGATAAATTAACAACAGTTGAATGCAATTTTAAATTTAAGTAATGAAGAAAAAACTCTCTCTCTCTCTCTCTCTCTCTCTCTCTCTCTCTCTCTCTCTCTCTCGCGAATGGCGACGCACCAATCATTCCATCACCTATGATTTCTACCGCCCATGGAGTGATCAACCTTGTGATCGGGATCACCATCGCCATCTATTCGCATTCGACTAATTGTGATCGGACTGATAAAAAATATTCCAACAAAAGAAAGTGAGATATGGATGCCAGCCTTAATATTTAAATTAGCCAATACGGAGAGAAAAGACAAAAAAGAAAAAGTAAAAAATTGATGACATTAAAATCAATCTCCTAGGATCTTGGAAAAATGAAAATTATTATTATTATTTTAGAAAAAGAAGAAACTCCAAATCCTTGGATAATAATAATAATAATATAGCGAAATTCTCCCTGTAAATTAATTATCATTACCGCGAACTGGATTTTATGCCACATGCCACTTCTGACGTGGAGCATGAGCCGTCGCATGAGCTGGCCTAAAGGGCACAAGTTTCCACCTCTCAAATTGATTTCAAGTGTAGGTTTCGATTCTCACGCCCTGTAAGAAAACAGAGCAAAAGCTTGAGAGTGAGAATTAGAATAAGAGTAATAGAGTAAGACCAACCAAAAAAAAATAATTTGATTTTTGTGGTAGTCCCGCTTCGATCTCAATTTAATTTACTTTGACTCAAAGATGATTATTGTTCTCGAAGTACCGAAAAATTTCACTCCAGGAAAACGTAATATTTTCACAGGGCACAAGCTCCAATGCACTGTACTAGACGCATCCTAATTCAAAGCATTTTTTTTTTTTAAATTCATCACATTTTATAGAGGGGAAAAATGCTTCGAATTATTTTCATACATACAGAAATTCCTTAAATTCTTTTCAATTAATAATGGCTATGCAAAGGATATTTTAACATATACTTCGTACCAAAGAGTAAAGATGGATTGATGGACATGTCAAAGATGATATATCGCAGTATCATAAAAAGATGACAAAACTAAGGCCATAATCCCCTAAAAAATCCTTAACTATAGGTCTAGTCTTAACTATATGCCGGATTTTTTTAAAAATCTCAACTTTAATTTCAGTTCGAAATATGCTTCGAACGTTTTTTTTTTTTTTTTTTTTGTCTAAGAAAAACCCCAACTTTTTTTTTTTTTTTTCATGTCCCAAATCTGCCCTCTTTTGCCTTATATCCAAAAATTGCCATTAGTCATCCTTAATTTCCATAATTTTCATATTTTCATATCAAAAAAGGGTTTCATTTTAGAGATAATTTTCCAAGTCACTTTGCTGATGTAGATTTATCACTGATGCGGAAATGCCACATTTTCTACATCAAACAACCGATAGCGATTTTTTCTTTTATTTTACAGATTTGGAATGAAAGCAAACTTAAGATTAAATTGAAAGTTGCTGATTTTTTATGCAAGAAAAGTTTGAGGCAAATTTGGAACTAGAATAAAGTTGATATTTTCTTAGACCAAAAAATTCTGACATAGATTTGAGACTAACTTAAAATTAAGGACTTTTTCAAAGACAATAAAAAGTTTGGAACAGACATAAATTTTGGGATTTTTTCAGACAAATTTTTTGGGCAAAATTGAAGCTAAAAAAGTTTGAGATTTTTTCTCAGAGGATCAGGCGTAGAATTGAGTTGTGTGATACAGAATATCTTCTAGAAATAATGATGCAATCAAGCTTGGGCTATAAGAGGCAAATTATTGCTTTTGGAGAAGGGAAAGCGACTCCAATCCACTCGTTAGAACGTGACCGCAACTTTGGTGTTCTAACCCGGACGAAGCACAAGCAATAAAGATTTTTATGAGTTTTCTTCCATGTCATGTCAAGCCATTGATCCAAAAAGGGTCAAACAAACCCAAAAAGAAGTTTTGTCGTCAGGCATAAGAAAGAAAACTATTTAGGCAGCTAAACTTGGAAAGATCTTTATTGAGATTGACCCATAAACTAGACATATGTTTGAGAATTTGCATATAAAGTCACAATTTACTATGGACAATACTTACTAGTGGATGTGCAAACGCGTTGCAGGTGTGCAGAAATTAACGTTTGGAAAATCAAGTTTGTTGCGAAATATTTGAATAATTTTCAATTTTTAAAATCCTTTTAAGTAATTGCCCATAGACAGATTTCAATCTTTTTAAGTAATGCCTCTAATATTTATTTACATACCGAAAATTTTGCATAAACAGACTTCAATCTTTAACAGAAAGAAATCAGTTTAAGATAATAATTTTAATTTACTCATTTGTCCATAGACACAATTTTCGCAAAATAAGTAACTAATAATATAATAAAACGGATAAAAAGTAATCCCTCACACAAACGGTATAAGAATTGTCACGTGTCTAATAATATGCTATTTACATATCTTGTAGACTATGCTTTCGGCTATAGCCTGGCATGTGTAATGGGAAAGGGAATATTTAATTGTTAAAGCAAGAGGATCTTCATCTAAAAGTAAACATGTAAACAAGATGGCCCCGATCCTTTCAAATTACATATCGAATATTCCCTTTAATTGCGTAGTTTTGTTACTGAAGTTCTCGTAATTGTACATATAGAACACGTCGTTTCCATTTAGGATTTTTCTTTTTAACAAAAAGAAAAGGTTTTATAATTAAACGGTTTATTCATATATTAATCATTGTACTATCTTTATTTGCGAAATTACTTTATTTTTCAACTTAATATCTTATATATACCATTAGTCAAGTACTACTCGTGAGATAAAATATGACAAATGTACTTGTATATTTAAGTTTCATTATAATCAAATCAAATCTGTAGTGTAGACGTAATATTTCTAATACCCTCGATTTCTTGATAATTATGAGATAATAAGAAGTGTACATGTGTACACGAATGTACATAGTTATAAATTGAGAAATTTTGACAAATTTATATGACTCAAATGGATATAATCTAATATGGAAAATTTTCTAAATTAGCATTTGATGGAAAATCAAAGAAATTTCATCTTTTAATTTGGTCTTATGTGTTTCGAATGACTTTTATTTTTTACTTTTCATATTTTTAAAATCTTGCGGCTACCTCAATTTGACTTTTTTTTTAGCTGAAAAGACTTGAAACTTTTACACTATACATATGTTGATACACAAGTTTTCACAGTAATTTTTCTCTAACATTTTAAAATATGAATAATACTATAATTTTTAGGGACAAAACCAAAAGGTACTTTTTGCTTATGAAAATTAAAAATGAACACTCCTGAACCATAAGTTCAGAGGTGGCGATGGAATTGTATTTTTTGATCGTATTTTGACATTGTATCGAATTACTATTAGAGGTTGTACATCCATGAAACAACTTCAAGATAAGATACATTCTGAATGTGATAACATCCACTTTGTCCGGTGCAAGAATAAATGATAATGAAAGCCAATGAATTTGTTAGCATTTATACCATGCATTCCACAATTCATTACCATGAAGCACAAGAAGCCACAATTAAAGCCATATCTAAATTTTTGCCTGAAAAATTGTAAATATACAGTCATATACTCTTTTCTGTATACATTTCACATCTATCACCGTTAATTTGGATAGTCAGTCAAATTTTCAATTTGCAACTACCAAATCAATGGTGCTGAAGATAGGTTATGTATGAAAGAAACTGTACGAATTATGTATCGTATACAAATCCAAGTTTTGCTTAGGTCAATTGAATAACCAAACGAGCTATAAAGCCAAAGCAGCCGTGAGCCGTAAGAAAAGGGGGTGCTGTTTTATTTAGGCAGCCGACTAAAAGAGAGAAAGGAACGCAAAGAAAAGAAAACCCCGCCCTCAAGAACTTGTAGAGAGAGAAATCAAGAAAGGGAAGAAGATACATGGGACCACACTCAATCCCCTTCTTACAATAATCATACTTTGACAAAACATCATAAACAATCACAAAGTGTGCTCACTACGGTTCAGATTCTCCAAATTCTTTCACCTTCCTCTATCTCCCTCCACCATTACCACCACCACCACCTATAAATCCCTTCCCATTCCGACCCTTCACCACTAATCCATCTTCTCAAACCCCCACCTCTGTACCTTGTTCATATCAGCACACTTCCCATCTCTCGCTCCTCAATCTTTATGGATTTCGAATTTCAAGAATCCGACACAGTTTTCACCTATCAAGATCAAGCAACGACGGATCAGAGCAGCGACGTGGACGAACATGACTACTACAGTTTTTGCAATACATTGGTGGTGCCGATTCGTGATGATTCGTGGGCTCATGGCAAGTCAAACAAGAAGAAGGCCAAGAAGAAAATGACAAACTCATCGCCGGTCGATATCCCAGAAACTTTCATCCGGTCCCCCGAATCTGACTATGCGTACGAGGAGGGGGACGACGAAGGGGAGGTCGTGCCACCACACTTGATCGTCAGGCAGCGCGCGGCCACGAGGATGGCGTCCTCAGTATGCTTTAGCCATGGGAGGATGCTCAAGGGGAGATATTTGAGCGAAGTGCGGAATTCAATTCTTAGAATGACAGGCTTTTTGGAATCATGAGAAGGTTTCTTTTAGAGAATTCATCATTTTTACCCTAGCACACAAAAAAATGGCAAAAAAGGGGAAGGAAAATGTCAAAAAAAAGTGACGATGTCCTTTTCTTTATTTCATCTCCATTTTCTTGATGTCTTCTGAGTTTCATTTTCAGAATTTCATTCAGTGTAACGGAATGAAGAACTTTGGATCCAGAATCGGAAAAGTGTAAATGTGGGTTCTGGCGCAATTCATTTTTCTTCCTTAAAATTCATGTACAGACAGCTTGTTGCATTGATGTTGGGTTTCATGTATATAGTCCGAAATCCCTACCTGAACAGCTGGTATCCGAGGGAGGGATTTTCTTTATTGTAGGTCATATAATTGTATAAACAGCGCGGTTGAAGGTATTGTAGGTCTTTGGAGAAGGAAAAAAAAAGGGTATAGCAGGTCTTGGGGGATATTTAGTTTAAATTAGATGTCATGAATATATGTATGCAAATAATAGTAGAAGAATACAAAATTGTAACAAAAAAAAAAAAAGTCTGTCATGTCCTTTCGTATATCAAATATTGTAATGAATTATCCTCGTAATTACAAAAAAGACCAAATCTTGAATTATTATAAATTAAAGGGAAAATTCTAAATAAGGACCTGAAGTGGATCAATTTTCTCAAATAAGGACCCGAAATGAACTTTGTATCAGATAAGGACCCGAAGTAAACTTATTGTCTCGAATAAAAACCTAAAATAAATTTTGTGTCAAAAAAGGACCCGAAATAATCAACTTAGTCTCTATTGAGAACCTTAGCTCACCAGCAAACATTTTCCGGTGATTAAGATAGGGGCAATTTTGTCAAAAATTTATGATTAGAAAAAAAGAAAAATTCTAAATTAATTAAGTTTAGGTTATTCATGTTGATGCTTATGTTTCCTTCTTTCTTTTCCCTCGCCGCTCTTCAACCAAATTGCTGCCTGATCATCATTGCAACGCGATTCTCGTTGCTCCTCGCCCTGCTCAATTCTCGTCGCTTCTCACTTGCCCCTTGCAAGCATCAGTCTATTGTTCACCATCGTCTCTTCTTTCTATCGACAGCCTCTTGTAAATTTTGTCAAGACGGCTCCCTGCGCTGGTAAGCTCGGCAGAGTCACGGAGGCGATGGCCATGGGAATCTGCACCGCGCACAGAACGCTACCTTGGGGCACATAACGCTCCCTTGGGGCCGTACTGTCCCTCCTCTCTCTTCTTTGTTGCGGTCCCACTCCCGGTTCTTGCTCAGGGGTCGCCGGGACTCGTTTGCTCTAGGTCACGAGATGGTTCCAAGGTCTCTGCTTTTCTTTCGATACAATCTCTGTTATGAGAAATTCCGTCTGGCTGTTTGTTTTCGCTATACTTGTAGCTTATTGGATCGCTAACAGGTCAGTGTTTTGTGTCTTTGTGCATAAAGTCCGTGTCTCTGTGTGTGTGTGTGTTCGGCACTGGCACTTAGGTGTTTGCTGAGTTATCATCTCATAGTTTCCGTTGTTGTGCTTTCGCCATTGCAGCTTTGGCGGAAATTGTTGCTAGTTCACTCGTGTGCACGCGTATTGTAGTTTTGTGGCGATTTGTGGCCTGGAAATTTTAGGATGATAAGACAGTGCGGTTCTTGCTGTGCTGTTGGATTTGAGGTTCTCGGGGCGACGTAGATGTATGTGGGAGGAAATTGCGTATCTACGTTCTCTTTTCGTATCCACACCTGCAAGTTGGCTTGTGCAATCTTGAGTGAAATGCTAGAGTATTCAAAGTATTTTAGGCGGGAAAACTTTTGAGGACAGGCTTTGGAGCGATCATCCCCGTGGATTGGTAATTAAGTTGTTTCTTTTTGTTAACTATAACCCAGCTGCTTTGCTAGTCAAGCAAAAAAAAAGAAAATAAGAAAATTTTGAAGGGACCTAATAAGAGAAGGAAAATCTGGATGACCGGAGGTAGGGATGATATTGCTAAGACACCGGGGTTTGCAATTGATTCGTAATATTATAGATGAAATCAAAACTCCGGCTGTCTGTCTGTGGTGATTAGTTATGAATTCAACAAGTATTGGCTGATTTCTTGTTAAATATGGTGAGACATGCTCTCTAGAAGGTTGGGTGGAGATTCACATTCATCCAAGTTTGAAGCAAACTGCTAAAGGACTAACTCTTGTGCACGAGGAATTTAATTTCCTTTGATAGGTTTCTATCTGTTTTGAGGATGTTCTATGGATAATGCATTGTCCTATTTGGAGATGGTTACTTGATATGGCTTGCTTTTTAAAATTTTGTCTCTATTAACCCTAAAGCACCACTTAATACTATCAAAACAAGTTTTTATATTGAGCTCGAAACTTATTCATACTAATGAACCAAATCCCTCAAATCCTTCATTTCTCTGGTTTTTATGAAATAATTTGTGACGTTCACATAAAAAAAAATTGAACCTAATTCAACTGTCCTATATTTTGTGGTGATTTAATATTCATTGATAAATGATAAGCAACTATCTTCTCATCACTTATCAGGGTTCTCTATTTTTATGAGTTCAGGCTTATGTGATGCAAGACGATGGATTGATCTCAATGCTACTGTGAGAGAAGTTGTTTACTACACAGCTCAACTACAATTGCCAAACTCCATAACAGTATCTGAGAAGAGGGAAATGGCAAAAATGGCAATAAGGGCAATGGGACTGCAAATGCCATGGACATAAAAATTTGAGGTTGAGGGACCAAAGGACTAAGTGATGGTCAAAAGAGGAGTTAGCATTTGCCCGAAGCTTGTCACCTACTTGGAGCTTCTCTTCCTTGACGAAACCAACCAGTGGACTCGACCATCCTATTATGTCGTGAGTAGAATAACCATCTTTGACCAAAGAGATGGAACCTAAAGAACTATAATCGCATCAATTCATTAGCTCAGTAGTGGAGTCTTTCAACTTTTATTGGGTGCTTTAGATTGGTTGAAGAAGATGATGGGATGTGATAACTACATATGATCAGTAGGAGTTTGTTTTGTAAATTCAATTGTTTCTTCTCTTTCTTGTAGTGTTGTGCGCGTTATATGTGCACATATTAAAGTTGTAAACTCATATTTTGTTATCTCTTTTTGTAATGGAAATATTGAAGTTCAATTAACTCAAGTGTTCAATGATGAATTAATGGTGATGCTTTTTGGTACTACAAGTTGTATTTGGTTTCATTTGAGTCAGATATTCTATATTTTGTTGTGTATAGAGCTCAAGCTTTGATAGAGCCCATTGACGTTCCATATTTTTCTTCGGCCTATACTATAGTGCATTTTAATTGGGTGTGTACTTAGACTGCTGTGTTCGTTGTTCTTCGCAGGTCATTTTTTTATGCTATTGTTTGATATTTTCCTTTTTCTCATTGGATTGATAAGCTCATGTAGATTTGTTGTGAGTACCACCATATTACAATGAAGTGCTGGGACATTCCATAGCAAAGTAAATAGCACTAGATAAACTTGAATTGAGACATCCTAACACAAGAAATCTTTTCAACAAAATTTATCTACACATATTTTAAGATGCTTCCAAAATAAATCCATCCATATCAACCAACAGTAAAACAAAACGAGTTTGTGTTTATTGGTCTTGTTGCACTTGTGTATCTCCAAAAAAGCTGCTCATCTTTGACCACTTAAAAGTTGAGGTCCTTGCATCCTTCTCTTTACCTGCACTTGAAACACAAAATAAATCATCAGTTAAAATAAAGTCAAGTATAAGTAAGAACAGTTTTATGACCAAGTCAAGCATAAATAACTACCTTTATCTTCTCTCTTCCCATAGATAATATTGAGCTTGAAATTGTGCCAAAAATTGACGCAAGCAATTCCTTGATCTCAAGTTAACATGTTGGGTCTGAGGGAGTGCTTTCTACCACATCTTGTGAACATGAGGCAACCATAAAATCAACTGGGGCTGATGCTGCTGCTACTAATGCTACTAGTGGATTCTTACAATGATACCTGTTATGGCCTAAACCACCATATTTTCCACAAGTAATTGTGGTATTTTGTCTCTTCAACTTTGTTCCCACTGGCTCTTGCACAACTTTTTTCTTTCTTGTCTTCAAATTTCTATCAGTTGTTTCATTCACTAATTTTGTTCTTTGTTTCTTTTTTCTGCCTACTTGCTTGGGCACATCTGGTGGGAGTAATGGCTCTCTAGTAGGCCACGTGTCTTTAGAATCTACAACATGCACAACATGGCTATATATTTGCATGAATGTTTTTTTACTAAAACTTGTGTGAACCCATTTTTCAGGTTCTTCCCTTATGTATATAAGAGCCGCCACAAAGATGACAACAAGGAATCCCGCGATGTCCCATCTTCTACAGCTACAAGATCTATGTCTAATATTAACAACTCTCTTGTCTCCATATGGCCCACTTAATTCAAATTCATCCTTTCCATTCCAGGTTGGAATCCATGATACAGAAAACTGTTTTTGAAGATCTAATATCTTCTGGATATTAGGACAGATCACACCAGTGTATTTGGTCATCCCATCCCTTTGCTTATGAATTCTCTCCACGAGTTGCGCTCTTATAGTTTCAAGCATTGTGATGATAGGCTTGTCCCTTGCATTAATGATGCTTTTGTTGAAACTTTCACACCAGTTGTTCAAGGAAATGTCACATTTTGAATTTGTCCTAAAGTAGGACTTGCTCCATTGCACAGGAGGCCTCTGGGATAACCAATCATAAGCTTTCTCATCAACTGCCTTCAGTTGTGCCATTGCCAAGTCAAAATCACATACTCTAGTTGCCATGGCAGCCTTCCAAAGAAGTTTTAAGTTCTACTCCTTTGTGATGTAGTTTAAAGTTTTCATAAAGATGCCTTAAGCAAAATCTATGTTCTGCTTCGGGCATTAGATGTGCTAGTGCTTGCACTAATCCCTTTTGTTTGTCACACAAAAAAGTCCAATACTTTGAATTTTCAGGGTCCGTAATTCCCAAGTCTTCTGCAATTAAACTAATAAACCATTGCCATGTCTTGTATGTTTCTTGTCCGACAATTGCCCATGCAAAGGGATACATCTGATTGTTGCCATCTACGCCCACTGCTGCTAGAAGTATCCCCTTATAGCCTGATGACAAATGGCAACTATCGAATCCCACAAAGCGCCTACATCCTTCTACAAAGCCCCTCCTTAATGCATCCAAACAAATGTAGACTCCCCTAAACTTGAATTGGTCTTGACATTGCTCAATCTTGATTATACATGTGGATCCTGGGTTGGCATCAAGAAGTGCCTGACAATAGCTTCTAAGCATCCAAAATTGCTCCTCCTCATTCCCCGTGATCATACTCATTGATATTGCCCTAGCTCTATAAACCATTGTCCTTGACAACTTCAAAACATTCTCAAACTCCATCGTTTTTTTCATTGAAGCACCTGGCCATGTAGGATTGTTTCTCAGCCTATCACAATACTTATTCGCTAGCCATTTAGTACTTATCTGAGGAACTTGTAGTGTTCTATTACATGTATGTACTGAGTTGAAGGTTTTGACTTGTAAAGTATGCTCCCTTTGCACTTTAGAGGCATATATGAGCCAATCACAGCCCTCCGAGCACACTGCCCTCAACTTGTTAGGTGTATTTTTAACAAACCTCACCTTTCTCCCATTTTTTATGGCATGGTTCCTAACAGCTTCTCTAAATTCCTTCGCATTACTAAAGCACATCCCCAACTTGAAGGTAGGATTTTCCATATCAACCTCAGCATTGAACTCAGGATGCGTATACTCATTTTCACTATTCTTGTTCAAGAAATCTGCATTATCAGCTAACACATCTACATATAGACTGATATCTCCAATCTCCATATCCATCTCCACTGAACCATCATCATCAAGATCAATAAGGGGAAACCCATCTTCTTCAGCACTCTCAGCATCCTTACCACGCCTACTATCATACATGGAATAGTTCACTTCTTCACATCCCTCAACTGGTGAAAAGTGGAAGCAAACAATAACATCAATATACTCTTATACATAATACGCACCGGGGAAAAACAAAACAAAAACTATAAAAAATTGCAATACATCTATACCACACTACTATTAATGAAAGAAAATTAGTCACGCTAGTGACCACGTACCACACTTTTATTAGATACCATTTGTCACAAAAAAAAATGTGCATTATTGACTTAAAATGTCTTTTGTGCTAATGATTTGGTAATACACATTAGGACTCATGTGGGCACGAAAGTGCTACTGCTATGGTGAGGGTAAAAAACCTGCACCTTTTATTAGTGATTTATCCTTGGTATGATCAATGTGTTATAGCTAAAAAATCATCGAAAACTAACATTTACATTTTAGGACATGCCATGAGCTCTAGCTATTAACGATAAAGTATACACCAAAAAAATAGAAACAACAGAAAAGCATTAAAAAATTGCAATAAAGAGACCACCGCCGCTGGCACATAGGATCACAACACAGCATATCCAATTAAAAAAATCATAGTGGACGCAACTGATATGCATTGATTCGGACAAAATGAGACATTCACTAAAAAATCCATCAAAACAGGTAAAAACAATACTATAAAACAGAACTCTCTTGTACCATCATTGTCGTCGCTGCCATCCGTGTGATATTCTATCACATGTCCACACCTTGTCGCCATGTTGCTTCAATGAGCCACAAACACTTTATATTCAATGAACGAATGATTGGGTACACCAATTTGAACGAAACTAACCACGGTTGAACGTGAGTGCAAATTGAAATAAATGATTAACCTGGAAAAAGATGATGGAGAATTGGGTTTTATACACAAGCTTTGTCTACATTTTGCTGGTTTAACGTGAGCGAATTCTAAGACGAAAAACCTAACCTTGATTGATGGGGAGGTGGGCCTGCTCAAGCTTTGTGCTTTGTGCAAGGAAAAATGGAGGATTTGCAGGCGAAGGCCTACTTTGATGCGGCTGCCGAGAACGTCAAACGGTTGGCACGGGACTTTGTCACCGAGATGGATCACGACCGCGACGGCGCCGTGTGCCTCTCGGAGTTTCTTTCCTTCACGAAGATCAAGGGCTATGGGAGGATGAGCAACCCTTACTTGTTCAAGGAGCTTAACGCGAGTGGCACAGGAAAGCTCAGCTTCGATGAGGCCATCACGTTTTTCTACATCGCCATGAGCGCTAGGCCTCTATGTGATGGGTGTGGGTGCCTTGCATTGGGGATGTTCTTCACGGTGTGAACTGCTTCAAGGACTCCAGTGAGGCCGAGACGTTCAATCTATGTAGCGATTGCTTCTTCCACGGGATACCGTAGAAAACCTAGGGTTTTTTTGTTTCCATTTTAGGATTGGTTAATTTTTCCCTAGATTTTTTTTGGACAAAATTGCCCAAACTCCAGTCGTCGGAAATGTCACATGCTTGATAGCCGGCGAATATTTGGTTGACCAGCAAGCTCGGGTCCTTATTTGGAATTGATTCAACCACTTTGGGTTCTTATTTGAGACAATGAATCCACTTTAGGTCTTTATCTGACACAAACTTCATTTTGGATCCTTATTTGAGAAAATTGATCCACTTCGGGTCCTTATTTGGAATTTTCCCTCTATATTATAATAACCGAGTTGCAGATAAGGAAACAGCAAGGAGAGATTGACATGCGAGAGTCAAGAAGAAGAGAGAAGAAAGTCAAACTGGTTTTTATTAATTTATCTATTCTGTGTGTGGGTGTCTTGAACTTCATGACCCAATCAACTCCAAAGACTTTGAGAGAAATAGAATATAGTGAGTTTTGAAGCAAGTGATTGGTCGTTGGGATGCAAATGGATTGGCATGACGAACGCTAATTCTTTTGGAGACTTGTCGATTTCAATTTGGTTGGTAAAACATTGGGAAATGAAATAGTTGATCAACATAAGATGGGTTGAAAATTGCTAGGAGGAGAAAGCTTTTTACATAAACACCTTAAGCTTACCCAGATCATAATTATAGTAGATAATCTGAGAAATGGATTTCATTGTCTTGTCCCACCTTTCACTGAACTGCCAAGAAAACAAAACCGGACTATTATTTTGAGCAAATTAATTACCTTGAAAATTTTCATTTTCATTCTCTTCTGCTTACTCAATTACTAGTCTAGTTTTTAATGAAATTATTAAAACTTCTAGTGTTTGAGATCCCTTTACCCAATATGGCAATTGAAATGACACTTATTATACAATATCAAACTGTAGACTACATATGAACGTGATCAGTGATGCTTTATCAACAATCGAGTAAGTCAAAGTGTCTAAAAATGAAATTGTGTTTTTAGAGAAATAACTCAAATTTTTATAGATAGAGAAGAGGGCTACTAAAAGAAAGGGAGGACATCTCGATCAATCATATAATCATAGCGTCGAGTGAAAAGAAATGTTCACCTTTCAAATAGATTGTATCTGATGATGAATCCAAAAACTCGTGATAAAAAATAAGCACTTGAGAAGATGGAAAATTGGGAGTGTAGAAACCAAACATGCCCAAGCAATGAAACGTTGACCCATCCATCACCAATAAATAAACTATTCCCTTGCAATGGTTTCTTCGGAATCGTTCTTCCATGTGGCTTAATGTTCTGTGGTTTTCATAAAATTAGTTTTCTCCTGAATCGCTTGCTTTATTCTTCGAAATTAGGGTTCCACATAGGGTCGAGGTTGCTATCACGAGAGTGATGAGCAACCAATCCATGCACTGGAAAATAATGATGATCCGGTTTTGAGAGCGAGGGAGAGAGAGAGAGAGAGAGATGTGATCGTAAGAGTTGCCCCCAGTTTGCGCTGCTTATACAATTGGCCTATGACCTTGTCCTTTAGTTTTGATTGCATGGGTTAAGCAAGCTCATGAGCTTCGAGATGATATCTACACCAGTCATTCAAAAAGCTAACTTATGGAATATACAACTGAAAAAGTTATGGTAAGATATACTAAAATTAGGGAGAATTACTTAAAAAAAGTTTTAAATTTATTGTAATTATGTAAATTTAGTAATAATTTTTTTTTTATATTGCCAATTGAATCATGAATTTTTTGTGTTTATGCTTATTCAGTCATTCGGATCAATTTTTGGCCAAAAATGACTGATATGGATGTCGAGTACTTAGCATCTTTCATAACAATTGATATTGACATGAATAATTTTTAATAATATTTTTTTTCAATTTTTTATTTATTTATTCTTTTCTTTTTCAGCTATTATCCCCTTCCCTTCTTCCTCTTGCCGGTCGCCGGATCAATGGTTGTTTATAGGTGAGGGTTGATGAGGCTGGCCTTGCCACCAACCACTCGTGATGGTGAGTACTCAAAAGATGAGTGTACTTGTGTACCTAGAGCCATTCGATGTCCCTGAGCTTCAAATAGGGAACAACGCCACCTTCGACAATGGAGAATCCAAAGATCCCACTGCTATCGCCATTAAGGACTATTGGCCTTCCATCGATCCTGTCTTCATAAAACTCTATGAATCGCTTGAGTCGGACGATTTTACAAAGAAAACCGGAGTCGCAAGTGCGCCAATTTCAACTTTATTTCGTAACTTCAATCTTTTTTATGTGGGGGGCACATCAAAATTGGATTTACATCTTTTAGTCAATAGATTTTTTTTTTTTTTTGGTCGAAAACATGAATATATTATAAACGTAGATTGGAAGTTACATATATAGGCATATCACAATACAAAAGATCTTGTAAAAAGGAAGGAGGATGCTGCACCCAATTTGAGGAAAGCAGAGAAGCCCGATGGGCCTTTGCAGCCCGGTCTGCCACAGAATTTGCTGCCCTATTGCAGTGAACGATGGTGAGATTAGGGCACCGAAGCTTCATATCTCTTATCTCTTGAAGAATGCCTCTGTGCTCCCACGGCGTCAAGTCAGGATCGTTGATGGCGTCTACAAGAGTCGAGCAGTCATATTCCACTTCAAGATGATCCGATCCTCGCCCTCTTTGGAGCAAGAAGTGCAAGGTTTGATTTAATCTGAGCACCTCAGCCTGCAGTGCCGAAGATGCAAACATTGTTTGCGCGAAGCCATCGAGCAAGACACCAGAGGAATCTCGGCACACATAGGCGATCGAAGCATCATGACACTGAGATAGGTAAGCCGCATCAATATTGACTTTTATAGAGCCTTTGGCTAGTGGATGCCATTGTTGATCAGAATCATGTTGATTTCTCTCACACCGCTGCCTCTTCTGACCGAAGCTCCAACCGGATCGTGCATCTACTAACGCAAATTGCACAACGTGGTCAACTTTGGGGCATTGCTGTCGGAACAAGAAGTTGTTTCTGGCTTTCCAGATATGCCAAAGAAGAGCCGCAACTGTTTCGAGCTCAGGTAAGCCGTTGTGTTTCTCTATAACAGCAACCAGCCAACTTTCTATGCGATTCACTCCTGTAGGATGATGCTTGAGGTCGATTTCTGAGTGTAACCATACATTTAAAATCCATGGGCATAACAAAAATAAATGCTCTGGTGTTTCGGGTACCTGTGTAGTGCACATACAGCAAGTAGGGTCTGAGATAATGTGTCGACGATATAGGTTTTCTCTAGTCGGCAAGGCATTGCTGCAAATTGACCACAGAAAAGGTCTTAATTTAGGCATAGTAGTGATTTTCCATAGGGCATTCCATAACTTGCGAGGCGGCTGATATGATGAAGAGGCTTGATTGTTGTTGGGACATGTTTGCTGAGCTCTGATGTGATTGTAACAACTCTTTACCGTAAATTGTCCATTTTGTTTTCCTGTCCAGACAAGTTTGTCTTGCGTGTGCTGTAAGAGATAGTATTTCATCGACTAGTTTACTATCAAAACTCTGGTTTAAAAGGGTAGTGTTCCATGGTTGCTGTTCTGAGATTATAAAGTCTGCAACTCCCTGTGGTTCATCTCTAGGAGCAGGGCCCCCTATTACACCCCCTAGCTAGCCCCTATTACATCGTAGAATCCGATGCATTGATTTTTTGTTTACATTGTTTTAGAGATTGTGGGATATTATTTGATATTGTAGTTTAATTTTTTAGAAGCTGGCAAATTAGATTAGATTAGACTAGACAATAGATAATATTTTTAGATTTTTCTAATTTACATCTCGAAGTATTTGTTTCCTATAGCTTGAATTTCTCTCTTTAGGTTTTTAGTTATAAGTAATGCTTCTCATTTCATATAGAAATAACTTATCCTTCTACCATATAAACTATTGAGAGATTATCTCTGTTGCACTTCTGCGTGTGCGCCCTTCGGGCGTGTGTTCACAACGAGCATCTGAAAGGTGTGGAAACATTGAAAGGTTTGGCTCATCAACGAGCGTCTCAACAGGCAATAAAACAGCGGCCAGATGCGATGAATATCCGATCCAAGGCCTTTCACCTAGGGAGACAATCCGAACGGGGTGACAAAGTGGCACCAGGAGGGAATCAAGCCCATGGCCAACCGTTTGACAAACCTGCCCTAGAAGTTAGGAACATCGGACATCAACCCTACTTCAGGGAGATTTTCATGATGATCATGACGAGTACAGAGTTCACAGAGGCTATGGCAGCCGCTTGTTATGGAGGTCGTAATACATGCTATAGACATAATGTTCATCATGGGTGAGATTGACGTGGAGATTGCAAGCAAGATTATGACCATCAATGAGCAAGAGAGTTGTATAAATTTCATTGTGACCTTCCAAGTTTTAATATGTATTTCTAGGCATAGATTAGTAGAACTGCGCCTAGATAGATGATGCCGTTAACCAAACGGTACAGACCCTGCTGTGAAGAAATAAAACATGTCCCATGCAACCATAAAAGAGAAGTCTAGCAGTACGCTAAGGAGAGAGAAAGAAAAGCAGTACATAACGACTAAAGCCCGAGTTTTACATGGATCAAGCCCAGAAATTACACTACCGGAAAGAAGACCTTGCATCATAGTCATACAACAGCGACCTTTTCAAGTGTCTGACTAAGGATCAATACAAGTTTAGAGAGACTGCTACGCAAGCACAGACTTACACAGATACTGAAAATAGTAGATTAGGCGTAATATCGAATGTAAGGACAAGTTCAGTACCTCTCCGGATCATTATGTTGCTCACTACCGTCTGGACTTCTCATGATGCCTGCATGAGAGAGCAAAACCCACACGTGAGTCACAAACTCACCCCCTGTGGAGAGGTACTTAGCGTGAGCCCCCACATCATTTGAAGGAGCCACATACAACATCATTTCTGCCCAGAAGTCGGCCAATATCGTCCAAATATGCTCATCATCTGTTGCTTCAATCGGAAGTTGACTTCCCAGCCGAGTGCCTTTACCCACAATTGTTTTGCCGTATTGTTCATTGTCAAGGGCCTTCAGCTTTTGAATCCTCTCATCCATCAAAATTGAGCTTCCCTCAAATAATTCCCTAGCTTCTTGCACAACACGACCGAATATATATTCAGATCTGTAAGGGTGATTGGGTAGTAGTCTTGGGGCAAAAGCAACCAAATAAGGAAGATATTTCGATAGCGTAGTTGCTATATTGAAGTTCTCCCTTTGTCCTTGTGAAACGTGAGAAGGTACTGCCCCCCGTTGTTCATGCTCGTAGATACTGGTCGCTATGTGCCAGACCATTATAACATGAGTAGTTGACTCGAGATTGCATGCCCATGAGAGCTGATCAAACACGTTGTTGCGTCTCAAAGAAGCTCTCCCATTCTCCAAGTTGCGGGTGCCATTGTTCATTAGAGACCGCGCAATTGCCTTCATTACCTCTTTGGACAATTTGGTGGGAGCAATTTCCTGCTGACCATCCCTTTCCTGATTAAAATAAGCCGCGGTAAAGCTATTATATATCAACTTTGGCGGATGATAGCTGCATTTTTCCAGAAGTGAGTATTGCCGAAGTTGTCCTCCCCATGTTTTCCGGAGCTTAATTCCACACATTATCTCGATAACCTTCTCTGCGATTCTGTTTCTTTGGCACCACTCATTTCGAACGTATATACATATATATAATACCTTGGCCCATTCTGAGAAAACCCTGATGCCAAATTGGACAATCTCGATACCAAGGATCACAATCATCATTAAAAAGGTTACCAAAGCATCAGCAGTAAACCTGCTTTCATTTTGAGATTTTTGGTAACTTTTTTTTTTTTTTTTTTTTTGATGACCCAGGGAACCTCCGCTCTGCCGCTTCGCGGCGGAGAGTAAACCCTAGGGTGGACCCGGCCCACCACCGCTGACCCGGCCCACAGGTAAATCGCGCGTTTTGCATTGAAGCAACGCGGACACGGAGTCTCGAACTCTTCCCCCCTTGGCGGTAGGGGTACCAAGCCTTAACCACCGCGGCCACCGCGGGCGGTGGTAGATTTTTGGTAACTTGATATTACAGCCAGAGAGAAAACAAGCAAAATGACTAGTTGCAGTACTTCCACTATTATATGATGGGGACTGGGAGTAACCGAGAAGTTGGTGTAGAATAGATCAAAAAGAAATGCAAGTTCTACCTCAATTACTCTGAAAACTCGCTGGTAACCATTCGCTTCAGAATGTAGGCTATGATGAATCAGGGACCAAAACTTGTCGTGAGCTTCTTGGGGCAACGAGTAGCTGGCGAATCTCAGACAGATAAGCTTGAAGAGCGAAAAAGAGAGGCAAAGATCCTTGAGTTTGCCATCTGGGTCTCCTTCTTTCGCGCTTAAAAGCCTCCCGCTGCAATTCCAAACCTTTTCAACGGTGATAACATCATCCGTGTTACCTAATGAAATTCGATACTCTGGTGCTATTCCCTCAAAAAACAGTGGCCGTGGCCTCCAATATGCTGGTAAGAACCACAAGCGGTCCTTTGTCTCTTTTGTCTCCCTCACGAAGTACTTGTAACCTCGCAGAGAAGATGGATCAACTTGGTTTGAATCGCTGTTTTGGTGCTCGGTTTTCATGTAGTCGGCTAACAAAATACAGTTCGTCTGCATCACATCCTTGCTTGCTGACATCAAAGCTCGGACTCTATAGTCGATTTTCACGAACACCGAACATACAAGATACATAAGGATCCGCATTATGTTCGATGTGGGCGTGTAGGTACCAATGACCCACCCTATCATAAAACATTTACCCAACATCTCGATATTAAATGACTTCCATCGTTCGGCATCCTCAAGGCTGTGTACCGTGTAGGAATCAGCGCTTCCAAGAACCATCACCAAGAAAACTGCCCCCAGGGGGAATAACTCATTGCAAAACGTAGCATTTTGGATGAGGCCCAGAGTGTATGCGACCAAAGTGAATGAAATGGAATAGGCTGCGAACCCGAACAGTGTGAATGCGCGGTTTGTACAACATCGCCTGAACGCCCCAAAGACCGCCAAAAAGGTTAGAAAGCAAGCTAGGAGGACCAGCAGCGCCTCGATGGCTATAAGCCTGAGCTGGCGACTCTCCTGCGTATTCACCAAGCGATGTACGCAGAAAGGCTCTGCTGGCGCCAGGTAGGGCGCTGGCATTGACATGTTGATCGAGGCTAGAGAATCACCTGTTGTAAAGGGAAAAGAAAAAGATCGTTAGAAGATCATAAAGGCACCAGGATGGAGTCTATTAACAAAAACGAAGAAGCTAAAGTCCTTCATAGCGGGATGAAATGGAAGCAGTAACAGAGAGTCCAGTTTTACTTTTTGACTCTTAAAGAGAAAGGACTTGAGTTTTGATTGAGAAGAAGTAAACAAACAAGTGCAGTAGCAGTAGTAATAATAATAACAACAATTTATTTACTATTATGTAAAATAAAGAGGGCCTCCTACTTTTGAAAAAAACACAATTCTTGTTTTCTTCCTCAAATATCCTCAATTAGTTATTTTATAAGTACTCTGTCAATAAAAACTCTCTGTCCATACTATTCTTACTTATTTTTTCAACTTCATGTATTTTGTCCAAATCATGTGAATTTATGATCTTCAAGAGAATCCGTTGTATCCATTCCACGTTGTCGCGACCTAAATTTCGAATGCACCACCTAGGGTTTAGGCTAATGGACTATTAAGTCGAAACTTAGCTCGGCTTTCTCAAACTCATATCAATTCGCGACTTAGGTTTAAATATTTAGCATGCAAAAAGGAATCGCCACTAATCAATTTATGGTAGGTCGATTAACACCTAAGTAAAATAATTTAAGAATTATTTTACTTCTACGAACCAGAGACTTTGGGTACAGGGACTTGGTTACACTAGATTTTATGCCCTTTCAATACATTTCTCTTTTTATTTCGAAAAAAATGTTTTGTAGGCAGTTTGAATTAATTTTAATTTACTTCCCTAATATGTGAACTGATCATATGGGTGCGCAAACCACCAATTTAACACCCAAATCAAGCAATGAATAAGTTGCAGGACTTACCTAGGACTTACCTCATAGTAACGAAAGCATCTGCGATATTATATCAAAATTAATATCAACAATTCTAAATATGATTTTTAATTAACACACAATCACTTAATCTTTTTCAAGATTTTCTTTTATTTAAATGAAGCCTAGAAATTACATGTAATGTAATGCGCTGACGTATAAAATGACATGCAACATGCAACCTAACATGTAAACTATATGTCACGCGATATTTATTAAATGACTTTAATCCTAATGACGGACAATTTCTAACTAAATGGATCTGAGCAATTTCATTTCTTGAACCTAATTCTATATGACGTGCATATGATTTTTTTTTTTATTTTTTAATAAGCATGCAATCTATCCTAATATGCAATGATGTACAAAGAATGTCCTAATCCTAATTTTTGTATTCTTTCTTTTATGAAATTCAAAATTAAAATTGTCAAATAATTAAACATGCAATTCAAATTTAAAAAATATATATATCATGAATGCATTTTTTTGGATTTTTTTTTTCAAATTCGAAATAAAATCCCTATTATAAATATGTAAGATAACTCTAAAACAAGAAATATTCTAAAACGAGTCTAATCAATCTCAATTTTTTTTTTTTTTAATTTACGAAAACAAAATCGACTCAAATCACATGACGGCAAATCAAAGTTAGGATAAGATTAATATCCTAAAATCGACAAACCATATCTCGCATATAAAATCAGGTTGGTCAATTTCGAATAAACCACAAATCGAATCTCGAGCGTGAGATCGGATTGACAATTTTTCACATCATGAGTCGGATTTCGGGCGCGAAAATCAAACCGTCAATCCCTAATTTAAAAGGTTATTTCATATTGAGAAATCTTAATCTTACGTTAAGGAATAATTCTATTAAAGAAACCAAATAAAGTAAAAATAAAATAAGATAAAATAATAATAATAATAATAATAATAATAATAATAATAATAATAATAATAATAATAATAATAATAATAAAGTTTAAAAAAAAAACAAACTACCTAATTTGATATTTTTTTTTTTTCTTCCAAACAAGGCTAGGCAGCTCGTGGTGGTGCGCTGGGGTGATGGGTCGCCAAGGGAGTTGGTGCGCTGCAGGCGTCGGGTCCCTGGTCGGAGTAGCACGGGTGGAGCAGCAGGCAGCTTCGCTCGGAGGAGGCTCGGAGCGGATCTGCTGGGCGTCGGACGAGCAAGCGGGGGTGAACGGCAGGCAGAGCTCGGCGGCTGTGGCAGAGTCGGTTCGCGGCTGAGGAGCGGCGTCGGGCTGTGGCAGAGGATCGGCGTCGGGCTGTGGCAGAGGATCGGCGTCGGGCTGTGACAGAGGAGCAGTTCGTCGGGCAGAGGGTGGAGCGGCTCGACTCGGGCTCGGGCAGAGGGAAGCTCAGCGATCGCGCGGTGGACGATCGGCACGGAGACGCGACGGAGGTGCGGCGCTGGGTTGGGCAGATCGCGGACAGAGCAGGGGCGTCGCTCGGGCGGCGGTGGCTCGGCAGCAGGGGAGCTCAGCGACCGGTCCTGGCGTCGCGATCTGCAGCAGTGGTGGGCGTCGGGTAGCAGCAGGCGGAGCGGGTTGCAGGCAAAGGTGAGCGCGACGGTGGCTGGCGGAGCTTCGGGCTGGCGTCGGGTCACGCGGCGATGCTGGCGTCGAGTCGGAGCAGAGGCCGGCGGAGCTCAGGCGGAGGGAAGCACGTGCGAGCGACGGCAGCAGCGGGTCGCGAGTCGTCGGGTGGAGCGGCGAGGCGGAGGCGTCCGGCGGGCAGAAGGCAGAGCGCGAGCAGCAGGCTTCCCGGGGAAGAAGAACAGGGTTCTTTCCCTCTGCTGCCGTCCTCTCTCTCTTCTTTCACTCCTATTTGACTTTTTTTTTTGGAGAAGAACCCAAAAAAATTCTTTTCACTTTGTGTTGTGTTTTTATTTTATACCTAGAACGAAAAGAACGCCCCATCTGTCTCCCTCACGTGTCACGTCTCTTCCCCTCTGCTGCCGTCCTCTCTCTCTTCTTTCACTCCTATTTGACTTTGTTTTTTGGAGAAGAACCCAAAAAGATTCTTTTCACTTTGTGTTGTGTTTTTTTTTATACCTAGAACGAAAAGAACGCCCCATCTGTCTCCCTCACGTGTCACGTCTCTTCCCCTTTGCTGCCGTCCTTTCTCTCTTCTTTCACTCCTTTTTTTTTCGAGAAGAACCCCCAGAAAGAGAACTTTTCTTTTCTCTGTGTTGTGTTTTTTTTTTTATTCTTTTATACCTAGAACGAAAAGAAAGCCCCCCCTGTCTCCCTCACGTCTCTTTCCCTTTGCTGCCGTCCTCTCTCTTCTTTCACTCCTTATTTTCAACTTTTTTTCTCGAGAATAATCCAAAAAAATTCTTTTCACTTTAAAGTCCGTTCGTTTCACAAAAAGTGAATAATTTTTCTAAAAAGTATTTTTCAAAAGTTATTTTTAAGAAAATAATAATATTTTCTAGTGTTAAATTAAAATTTAAAAATATTTTGAAAAATATTTTTTTGTGTTTGTTAAGGAAAATATTTTCCGTTCACCACATTGGCGAGCACGAGCTTTAAGCTCGAGGCTTGCTAGATCGACGAGCGCAAATTTGAGATGGACAAGCTTAAGATTCACTGGTCTGACAACAACCAAAAAAGAAGATAGGAAACAAAAAAAAAAAAATGAAAGAAAATTAAAATTAAAAATAATTCCAATTAAAAAAGAAAAAAATAATTAAAAAATAATTAAAATAAAAAAAATAAAAAAGAAAAGAAGAAGAAGAAAGAGGAGAAGGAAGTGATAATTAGAAGTGTGAGGTAAAGGAGATCAAGTGAGGAAAATATATATTTTTTTTTTTTGGTAAAAGGTAATAAATATATATAGCTAAGGCAATTTACAAAAGATTGGCACCAAAAACCTACACTCAAACCTCAAAACGAGACATAGTGTAGGGGAGCCAATGTAAGAAGCCACAAAGGCAAACAAGAAAAGCTACAAGGGCAACAGCAACAAAAAACAACAAGCGGCAGGAAAGAAATAACAACAAAGCTGACCAACCCTCAGCCCACCAAAGGAAGCGGGCTAAGAACGGAGAGCCAAGAAAAGCTAGGAGCAACTCGCACAAAACAGCAACTAAGGAGCACTGGGCGGATGAGAGGACACCACAGGGTCAAAACCCCAACTATGTTGAAGCCTCTTATTTCTCAGGGTAGGAGGAACATCTTTGAATGTTATAACTTTATCCCTCACAACCTTAATAATGTGGTTTTTTAGAGCTGAGACCACTAAGGATTCGCCCCAAAATATAATCGCATTCCTCTTTTTTCCAAATAAGGTGACACATAACTCCAAAAGAGAATTGCGCAATGCAATGGAAGAAGTCCTTACCGGATAAGAACTTTAAGGCCCAACTGAGGATGTCTTTCCAACACCTATTCTGTCACGGGAGGTTACACTTGGCGGCCCAAAAGTAGGCCAGAGAAGCTGAAGTGTGACACCTGAAAAATAAATGTTCGACATAATCTGGAACATCATTGCAGAAGGCACAAACATTATAGTCGATCCTTCCATAAGAAAGAAGCAGCATCTGAGTCAATAGGCGATTTTTGGTTATAAGCCATAAATTAAACTGGAACCGCGGGGCTATAACATTGTTCCATACAAAAGACGCCCAATCAACACAATCCTTCTTGACTCTAATGGAATTCCATGCTGAAGTTATAGAGAAGGATCTAGAAGCATCACAGCACCAGGTAAACCTATCACAAGCCGAAGAGAGGACCGGAAGAGAGATCCCCCATCTTTCTAAAAAGGATTTAAATAAACAACCCACCGAGGTAAACAGATTCGCAACAACAACATAGTCAGGAAGACATAAACCTTCACGGAATGAGCAAGGGATAAAGGCATCAAGCGGGCCACAAGAAAGCCAGTGATCATGCCAAAGTGACACTAATAGGCCATTTCCAATCTTCCACACAAAGGATAATCGAAAGTAATTCCTCAGTTGAAGGATTTTTTTCCATGCCCAAGAACAACGACCAGGCTGGAAAGAAATCCAAAAGTTTCTTTTCTTTAAGAAGTTAGAGTGTATCCACCGACACCACAATGATTCTTTATCAGGAAAAAGAATCCAGATAAAAATCCAAAAGTGAGGAAAATGTTTTCTACTTTTCAAAAGTGGAGAACATTTCCCTTACCTTAAAAGGCTTTTGTCCTTTAATGAAAAACATTTTTTCCAAGAAATCCATTTTCCGTGAAACAAACGCCGGAAAATCCAGACAAAGTTTTTTCATAAATTATTTTCCATGAAACGAGTGGAGCCTTATTTTGTGTTTTTTTTTTTTTTTCACCTAGAACGAAAAGAAAGCCCCCACCACCACCTGCGATGGCCTAGTTGGATAAGAGTTCCCATGACGTCTACCCAAGATGGATGAGTTCGAATCCCGCAGGACGCACGGGATCTTAAGCGCAACGTCGAGGTGGTAGGTCCTCCACTAGCGTTACCCAGGGTTTATCGGTGGTGCGTTCTCCACTAGCGTCGCCCCAGGGTTTATCCGTCGGCTACCACTGTATGGGGTTCCCTGGGTAACAAAAAAAAAACAGCCCCTTGTTTCCTCATGTCTCTTCCCCTGTCCTCTCTCTTCTTTCACTCCTTTTTGACTTTTTTTTTTCTCGAGAAGAACCCCAAAAAGAATCTTTTCTCTGTGTTTTTTTTTTTTTTTTTTTTTTTACCTAGAACAAAAGAAACCCCCCACCACCGCCTGCGGTGGCCTAGTTGGATAAGAGCCCCCATGACATCTACCCAGGATGGAGGGGTTCAAATCCCGCAGGACGCACGGGATCTTAAGCGCGACGTCGGGGTGGTGGGTCCTCCGCTAGCGTCGCTCCAGGGTTTACCCACCGGCTGCCGGCTGTACGGGGTTCCCTGGGTATCAAAAAAAAAAAAAAGAAACCCCCCGGCTCTATCTCCCTCACGTCTCCTCTACTGCCATCCTCTCTCTTCTTCCACTCCTTTTTAACTTTTTTTTTCTCGAGAAGAACCTCTGAAAGGAAAACTTTTCCTTTCTCTTTATGTTGTGTTTTTTTTTTTAACCTAGAAGGGAAAGAAAACCGCTCCTCCCCCTCAATCTTTTCACTGTACACAGCTCCTTTTATAGACAAATATATATATATATATATATATATATATATATATATGTATGTATGTATATGATCTTCGTAAAATATTTCATCTCTTTTTCAATATACACGAAAGTTACCTATAATTTCCCCATTACCGAAATCATTTTATTTTCCTCATCTCTTGAATATTCTCTATTGATTCTATCGCTTATTGCTAAAAATAAGATTGCAATGCAATTTTCTTAAATTCCAAAAATCTACGGTAATATCATATTAAATCTTCATTTTTCACAAGATAATTAAAAAAAAAAAAAAAAAATGGGCTTTGGCTAATTTGCTCCTTTTGTGGGCTTAGTCCAACTCGTCAAATTAAAGTTCAAAACTACCAATTCAAACTCATCTATCACCAGCCAAATGCAAATGCAAATGCAATAATAACAAATAAATGACCTAAAATTATATGTTATGCATTCTAATATCTTTTCCAAAGATAAAATTAATCCCTAATTTTATGTAATAAATAAATAATTGAGTCATAAAAATTCAGGTGTCAACATATGTGTACTTGAGAAGATACTTTCAAGATGAAAAATAAATTGACTGAATAAAATTTTCTTCCCGTTTATGGCTTCAATCCTTTATCTGACCGCTAGATTTCCAGTTCCATCCACTAAAGTACGAGGTTCAGCTACCTTGTCCCCTACATCCATTCAATGAAAAACTAAGCTAGGGTCCCCACCAAACCAAAACGGACTCTAGGATTTTTTATGCTCGAAGCCACTTTGTTTGTCAAAAAATTAACAAATATGGATTAACGTTTATAGCTCATTTTTTCAAATCAACACATGAAAATTGAATCATTTTCCTTGAAAACGCTTTTTGTAACACATTTCTAGCAAAACCAAAATTTTTGCAGTAGAAAAGGACCTTGCTCTATAAATGTAATACAGTTTTGTATCAATGTAAGTAACCGAAATTTCATATTGTAAATAATCAATATCACCAAAATTTCATATTGTAAATAATTAATTTTTTTATTTTTCTTTAATTTCAAATTAAAATTAATAATTTTTCTGAAAAGTGATTTTAATTGATCATGTGAAAATATAGATTATATTTACCAACAAAAATAATGTTAACAACGGAAACTTAAGAAAAATGAAGGTGGCTGCACCCCATCTGCTGAATATGGCACTATCTTGGCTCAATGAGGGCAAATTGGTAACTTGGGGAAAGCCAACTCAGTGGAGTCAATGTTTGTCCTACCAGTCGGATTGTGTATCATACTAATATTTTCTAAACTTTGGTGTACTATCTTTGTATTTTTAATTCGTCTTATGTGCTCCTAAAATTATTGTTAAATGTTCAATCTAATCCCTAAGCTTTCAACTGATTCAACCTAATCCCTCAACTTTTCATAACCAAGTGAAATCAATCATTTGATATATACAAGTTTACATAATTACACTAATTCCCAAAATTTATAATATTTTTTCAATTCAATCCATGTCGTAAATCAACAACATGAATGCTATCTTTTTAATACCTTTTACAATTTTAGTATTTATAAATGTTACAATAGTTTGAAATAAGTATATGTATGATATCAATAATAGTGAAAATTAAACCTCTTCTAGAGTTATATTGGGTTATTAATCCTTTTACTTGAAAAATAAGTGTTTAACTATCTCTCAATACTCATGTTAATCTAAATCTTTTTCCTAATATTTTACATAGATAATTTTTTTTTTTTTTAGTTTTTGCGTTTCATGTATTTTTAATGAAATTTAGCTAAATCTATAAATGAGGAGGTTAAGATAGCGGGAACATCAACCCGACAAAACACTAACGAGGTTCTAATTTTACTATAATAAAGGCCATAAGTTAGAACACATTTAAATGAAATTATTGTAATATTTATACAAATTTTAAGCTTTTGTGTTTCATATATTCTTAATTAAATTTAGCTAATTCTATAAATGAGAAAATTAAAGTAGCGGGTTAACATATCTCTAAATGAGGTGTTATTTCTTTTTCTTTTTTAATTATAGAGACTATAAGCTAAACACAATTGAATGAAAAAACTAAAAACGTAAAAAAGTAGCACAAGGATAGAATTTTTGTTGTTGTTTAGGATATGGATGGAATTAAAAGATATTTAACATTCGGGTAATAGTGTAATTATGGAAATTTGTGAATTTATCGAATGACTTATTGGATTTTGTTACCGGAAGTTAAGGGATTAATTGAACGTTTATCTTTCATTATCTGAAAGTAGTCTTATCTGTGTAAATTGATGAGGATTTCAATGTACTTCCAACCAAAGTTGAAAAAGAAAATTCTTTCACTAAACTACGCAATACATTCCCTTTCCCTCGGACTAAATCTCCACAATGGAGATAAACTGAGAATTTAAAGGAAACATTTTATACTTTCATTTTCATATAGATGTACACAACTGCATATCACATTATTTCACTTTGATGTAAACATATTTTAAGATCCTAACAAATAACCCGCGCAATGAGGGCTTACATCTAGTGACAACATGCAGGCTTTTGTGCACAAAATTGTTTCTTGGCAGTTCTCAAAATCTATAAATTAAAGTCAAAATCATCATTTATCTCCATTTTTACTTTCTAAAATTTCAATTGCTATATGTAACCCTCATTCATTGAGTAAAAACTCAATTTTCTTTCTATGCAAATATAATCACCATTTTGTCTCATTTTACAAAAGTGTCGACATGATTTACAGACACTATGGTCATTGCATAAATTTTAATCTATAGTTTTGCATACAATGATTTTCATCTGATATCTACAATGACATCACTAAATATATTTAGCAAATATAAATTACAATATCATCTTAAGAAAAAGTTGGGCACACGTGAGGCGACCGTGAGAACTCTTGTATATAATGTAACAAAAGATATTTATTATTGCAATATGAATGTGTACATAACCAACTAAAACTAATGAAATAGAAAAATATTAACCAATTTTGATATAACTTTCTTAAACTTTAAAAGGTTGGGATAAATAATTTACTTGAAGCATCAATAAATGCCCCATTTAATTACAACCACCCATTGGAAACGAAATATTGTCAAGAAAATGATGTGAATATTCTTATGCTGAAAATAGATCAATGGAATCCTAGATATGCATTCTTATAGAAATATATTTTGAATTTTTTTAAAATAAAAATTGAATCTTGCTTACTTCATGATGATGCGCATTATATATATATAGGTCAGAAAATACATACATTTATCTTAAAAGATGGCATTTCCATCAGTTCTTGCAAAAGAGAAAGAGTAAGACAGACATCAAATGATTACAAAAATTAAAATGAAGCATATTCTTTTTTAAGAAAAGGCAAGTGAAGTCGACCGGATTAAAAAATAATCTCGAAGAAGTTATTCCCAACTACATATAAATAGTAATGGTCATATGGAGTAGATAGAAGAAAGTACTTTGCTTTCACGAAGACGTACAAATACTATGGTCCCCCTTTCCATACCAAGCTCATGGTAAAAATGTTAAGATTCCGACAAATGTAGGAAAGCTATTTAGAGAGGGAATTTACATTCTCACTTTATGCTTTCAATTTTTCTTTTTAATTGATTCATAATATTTTACGTGTTCGAAATAGTTTGGGCCATATTATAATTATATAAGTGTTGCAATTTTGTGTCTAATGTTTCTCAAAATCGGAGAATAAACCGATATGATGGGGTTTAGATCCACTTTAAATAGAATTTTAGGCATTGATTGGTGTGAATATCGTTCTTGTTATAATTATCTGCATCTTATTTCTCTAGCAAAATACACATCAACACAATAATTTAAAATTATTTAGCAAATGTAAACTCAGACCCGTGCAACACACATTTGTCTTGCTAGTTTAAATATATACGAGAATATCTATATATCAAAAGTAAATAGGAGCAGCATAGTATCAGGGTGACGTGGTCTTCATAGAATTGTAAATTTATTTTACAATTTGAAGTATAGAAAAATTTATCATTAGTTTTACCTTGGGAAAATGGTTTTTGCCTGTGATTTTCTGAATAAGAATTTCTCTGTCTTTTCCACTTCTTTGAGAAACTGAAAGTATGTGATGTGTAATATTGTTATCGTTGTTTGGATCGCTTACCAAACAAACAATCTAGTGGAGCTATATAATTCATAACTAAGGGACAAAAGATCATTAAGATACTCCGATCCCGCAATACATTCATGAATTGATGTCTCTCCTCTTTTGCTATATTCCTCTTTGTTTGAATAATTAATTAATACCTTTTGCCATCATTATATCTTTCTTATATATGAATAGCACCACACAAAACAAGAACGCCCCGACCCAAATACTAATTTCTCAGTGGCTTCCAGCAACCCAGACTCGGGTACTCGTAGCCCGAACACAGATCCCGTCAGCCGGTTCCTGATCCTGCAACCTTGACCTATGTCTGCGGCGCCCAGGCTTAGGTGCTCGGTAGCCTAGACCCAAGACCCTGATCCAAGACCTTGGTCCCTTGATTGCACTCAAGTCTATATGTTTCAGTGTTTTTCAATTAAAAAAAAAATATCAGAAAATGACTACTATATATTTGTCAAGGACACTCAGACACAGCAAAACGAAACCACTTCCTTTGAAAAGAACTTCTTTTGAAATTAGTTTCCAGTAGATCCGCTAGACATTCCATGCGATGGACTAGATGATCATTTTCAGCTGTCTCAAGAAGATGAAAAACATTGCGTGGACAAAAAATTTAGAAGAAATGAAAGTGATATCGAGAAAAAAAGTTTTCATCATTGTGTTTGAAGGGGAAAATTTTCAAAAATTCTATTTTAAAATTTTTAAAATTATTTATTTATTTATTTATTATTTTCTTTTTCCTAGGTCAACCCGGTCGCAACCGGCTAAAGGAAAAAAAGGAAGTTAAGAAAAAGAGGAGAATGAAAAGAAAAAGAAAATAATAATTAATAATTCAAAAAAAATATAATATTATTAAAATTATCTTGTCACGCCCGAACCCCGAGACACGTGAACAACCCGCCATGGTCATGTAAATTTGACATTCCCAGGTAGTGTCGCCGACCCCAATTTTTATTTAAATTATTATGCGCATGCGGAACGTGCTAAGAAATCCCCTGACAAAAAAACATACGGGATAAAACAGCAGGAAAAATCAGTTCAGAATTAAACATACTTTCATACATCATCATCAATCCTGTCTCCCATCGCCTCGAGCATCTGCATGATCCCAATAAGTCTCAGATCCTCTGGGGCTGCTGTACCATCTGGCGGCAAAGCTGTACCACCTGCACTGGCCCTGGCCTGCACTCCTCTCAGGGCACCACGGGCACCACCCCTCAACGAAGACCCACCCCGAAACACGGGGCTTATTGCTCTCTTCCTGGCAGCTCTCGGCTCTCGGTCACTCATGCTACAGGCTCAATACAGATGCCTATTGGCGAATTCCAATACCATATTAGAATTTGAGTAACCTTCCAACCAAGCTAACAAACAACTAACAATTACATGCATTAGGATATGGAAAATTCTTCCTACTAACTATCCCATGACTCATCGCCCTTATCACTCCATACACAAACCATGCTCTGATACCACTTAAACGGGGTTGTCACGCCCCGAACCCCGAGACACGTGAACAACCCGCCATGGTCATGTAAATGCGACATTCCCAAGTAGTGTCGCCGACCCCAATTTTTATTTAAATTATTATGCGCATGTGGAATGTGCTAAGAAATCCCCTGACAAAAACATACGGGATAGAATAGCAGGAAAAATCAATCCATAATTAAACATACTTTCATACATCATCATCAATCCAGGGTTTACATACATCAACAGGATCCAGAGACTATATGCACCAAAAATGGGTCAGAGTTTATGTGCATCAAAAAGGGGTTAGCCTACATAACATGGATCAGTCCGCCAAAAAGAAAATCAACAGTCCTAGGACTACTGGTCAGCCCCATTCGACGATCCCACATCCTCAGGATCTGTCACCCAAGAGGCCGGGGGCGAGGCGTTGATCACCCCACCGCCAGGAAGATCCGCCACGCCTTCACCCAAAATGACGTTCATCACAGCCAGTGGAATATCCATGCTATCCAGAGGGCCAACCCTAACGCCATCGACTCGGAACGAAACCAAGCCCTAAACATGTACGGTACTCTGTCATGCACGTTCACCTGGACCCAGATGAGGGTCCTAACCAACTGATAGACCCAAGGACTCCCGTGGTCGGGAGCACTCGTCGTCGTCCGGTCAATCTCCGTCGGCGGAGCTACTCATCTCCGGGGTACCACCATCTACGGTCCGGGAATCGCTTTCCGACAAGTCTCGGCGAAGAGCACGACGACGCCGACGACAAACCTACACGGATCAACACCAAATGAGGACCGAAAGGGGGCCAAATCAAGCTTGGAAGGGGCTGGTTCTTGCTGGGTTTTCCAGCAGCTAACCGAGTTCGGAGGTGACGGAACGGCGGCTGAACGGGCGGAGGAAGACCGGCGACAGCTCAAGCAACAACCGGCGGTGGTTTGGGTGGAGGAACGGCGGCGACGGGGGCTTCGGCGAGGTGCGGCGACGTCAAGCAGCGGCTGTGGGATGGCGGACGACGGCTGGAGCTCACGGGCGGAGATGGAGCAGCTCAACGCGAGATGGTGTGCGGTCGCACGCAGGCGAGCGGCGACGGCGAGCTCCGGCGACGAACGGCAAGCGGCGGCAACGAGCGGGCGAAGAGAGGCGGACGAACTTGCTACAACCGACCGGATTTCTCTCTCTCTCTCCCCCCAATTTCGAATTCCAAAGTCCCAAGGAACTAGAGGTTGAAGATGATGGTGATAGGTGGCTTTTTGAGATTGAATCTCCACCCTCCACTTGTCAAGATCTCCCTTATTTTGGCTACCCACCATGACATCATCCCATGATGTCATCTTCCATTATCTTCTCTCCCACAACATCATTCAATGGGTGCAATATCATTTCCGCCGGGGTCCAAATCCTTGTACATCCAATTTCTTCAATTTTGCTTTCAATTCTCTTCTAATTGAATCCAATTAAAATCCATAAAAAATTATCCCATGCTCCTAATAAGATATGTGACATGACCGGCTTCCAATTTCTAAATTCAATCCCAATTTTTACGGTTGAATTCAATCTGGTGCGATTTTAGCACGCCTAATCCACTGAGTAGCTTTTGGGGAAATTTTCTTGCATCCGATCCGAGGGTGATCAGTCCCCAAGTCTGACGCGGTAAAATTCCTTAATTACTTCACTCAATAGACTAGTTCCCTCGTGAGTGGCCAACTCTGAGAGGCGAACTACATGCACAGATGAATTGCCCGACTCAATTGACTGAAAATAAAATTGAGAAAATCGGGATGTCACAACTCTTCCCCTCTTATTAAAATTTCGTCCTCGAAATTTAATTCATTACATATCTGAAGCAAAAAGGTAAGGGTACAATTCTCTCATCGAATCTTTAGTTTCCCAAGTTGCTCATTCAGTGCCGTGGTGTTGCCAGACCACTTTGACCAACGGAATGGTCTTGGTGCGCAAAACCTGCTCCTTGCGATCCACTATCTGAACCGGGCTTTCAACGTACGACACCTTGTCATCCACGTCTAATTCCTCAAAATTTAGGACGTGTGCCGGATCAGGTTCATACTTCCTTAATATCGACACGTGAAAGACGTCATGCACTTGTGCCAACCTCGGCGGTAGTGCAAGACGATACGCCAGAGTCCTTATTCTTTCCAAAATCTCAAAGGGACCTACGTACCTCGGACTCAGTTTCCCCTTTTTACCAAAGCGGGAAGTACCTCTCATCGGTGACACCTTCAGAAAGACGTGCTCACCAACTTGGAACTCCAATGGCCTTCGACGCTTATCGGCATAACTCTTCTGACGGCTCTAGCGATTTTCAATCTGTTTCTGATAACTGCAACTGCCTCTACTGACTGCTGAACTAATTCTGGACCGGTGATCTTTCTTTCTCCGACCTCATCCCAACACACTGGTGTTCTGCATGCTCTACCATACAATGCTTCGAAAGGAGCCATCTGATGTTGTTGTAGGCAAACTCGACCGGATGAAGCTGTTCCTCCCAACTTCCTTTGAAGTCCAAGACGTAAGCTCGCAGCATGTCCTCAAGAGTCTGAATTGTTCTCTCAGACTGGCCATCAGTCTGCGGGTGATAGGCCGTACTATACTGCATCTTCGTTCCTAAAGCGGATTGCAAGCTCTTCCAAAAAGCGGCGGTGAACCTTGGGTCCCTGTCCGAAGTAATTGTAACTGGCACTCCATGCATACGAACCACTTGACGTACATATAGATATGCAAGTCTATCCAAACTCAAGTCTCTTCGAACTGCAATGAAGTGAGCCGACTTTGTCAGCCTGTCGACCACTACCCAAATCGAATCGTTTCCTCTCTGGCTCCTCGGTCGTCCCGTCACGAAGTCCATCGTGATATGCTCCCATTTCCATTCGGGGATCTCAAGGGGCTGCAGAAGTCCTCCCGGTTTGCAATGCTGAGCTTTCACCTGCTGACACGTCAAACACTTGGCGACATGCTTGGCTATATCCGCCTTCATGCCACACCACCAGAAGTGTTGACGCAGATTCCGATACATCTTGGTACTACTAGGATGGATGCTGTAACTGCTACGATGTGCTTCTGATAAAATCTCCTCCCTAAGCTCCACATCGTCGGGTACAACCAACCGTCCTTGGAACTTCAACGTTCCATCTTGAAAACTGAAGTCGCTTTCCTCTTCTCTCGTATCCTCTTGTACGATTTTCGAATATTCGGATCCGTCCGCGAGCGTCGTGATTCCGACTGTACTTCGACTCAGTGAGTATGGCCATAAGGTTCGAAAGGTGACCTACTTCAAACTTGAAACCCGAATCTCGTGCTCCCTCAAGTAGACTCCATTCCTTGAGTACCATCTGTGCAACAGAAGACTTCCTACTCAATGCATCGGCGACCTTGTTCGCCCTTCCAGGATGATACAAAATCTCACAGTCATAGTCCTTTAGGAGCTCCATCCATCGACGCTGTCTCATATTCAACTCCTTCTGAGAGAATAAGTACTTGAGACTCTGATGGTCAGTGAAGATCTGGAATCTTTCTCCGCACAAATAATGCCTCCAAATCTTCAGGGCAAAGATGATTGCTGCAAGCTTCAAGTCATGCGTCGGGTAATTCAACTCGTGAGGTCTCAACTGACGGGACGCATATGCAACAACCCTACCATGCTGCATCAACACGCAACCCAGTCCCTTAAATGACGCATCACTGAAGATCTCAAACCCTCCTGGACCGGATGGAATAGTAAGCACAGGTGCGGTAGTTAACTTATGCTTAAGCTCTTGGAAACTACTCTCGCACTTATCCATCCACACAAATTTCTCTTCCTTCTTCAGAAGTCTCGTCATCGGCGATGCTAACCTTAAAAACCCTTCTACAAACCGTTTGTAATACCCTGCTAAACCCAGAAAACTTATGATTTCTGTCACTGTCGTCGGTCTCGGCCAGTTGATCACTGCCTCAATTTTTGCGGGGTCCACTGAGATTCCTTCTCCAGAGATGACATGACCTAGGAACGCCACACGAGTTAGCCAAAACTCGCACTTACTGAACTTAGCGTACAACTCGTGATCTCTCAAAGTCTGAAGCACTATTCTTAAGTGCCTTTCATGGTCCTCAGTGCTCCTTGAATACACCAGGATGTCGTCGATGAAAACAATTACAAACTGATCTAAGTACTCTCTGAACACCCGGTTCATTAGGTCCATGAAAGTAGCTGGGGCGTTTGTCAACCCAAATGGCATCACAGTAAACTCGTAATGGCCGTATCGAGTGCGAAACGCCGACTTCGGGATATCTTCATTCTTGATTCTTAGCTGATGATACCCCGTCCTCAAGTCGATCTTAGAAAATATTGACGCTCCTTGAAGCTGATCAAACAAATCATCAATTCTTGGCAACGGATACTTGTTCTTAATTGTCACCTGGTTGAGCTGTCAGTAATTGATGCACAAGCGCAATGAACCATCCTTCTTCTTCACAAACAACACCGGTGCTCCCCAAGGTGATGCACTTGGACGTATAAATCCTTTATCCAACAACTCTTGCATTTGCACCTTTAGTTCCTTAAGCTCTGACAAGGCTATTCGGTAAGGAGTCTTGGAGATAGGCTCGGTCCCGGGAGCTAACTCAATTACAAACTCTATCTCTCTTTCCGGCGGCAAACCCGGTAATTCTTTCGGGAACACATCTGGGAACTCTTGCACCACTGGGATGTCTTCTATCTTCGACTCCTCTACTGTCATGTCCAAGACAGTCGCCAGGTAACCTTGGCAACCCTTGTCTAGTAAGCGAGTTGCCTCGAGCGATGAGATTAAAGAAATTGAGGGTCCTCCTCGACTCCCTATGAATTCGAAACTCTCACCCTTTAATGGGTTAAACTGAATCGCCTTGCGATAACAGTCCATCTTAGCTCGTTGCTTGGTGAGTCAGTCCATGCCAATTATCACATCAAAATCATACATGGCTAGGACTATCAAGTCTATCCTCCCCTCTCGCTCACCAATCACTAACTTGTAACCAAGGCAACCTACTGTAGCTAACACTTTATCTTTCAACGGAGTAGATATACTAACCACAGACTCCAACAATTCAGGAATTAATTCTACCAATTTAACAAATCTTTCAGCTATAAACGAATGCGAAGCCCCAGGATCAAATAAAGCATAAGCAGGTTGGTCGTTCAGCAAGACCATACCTGTGACCACATTAGGCGCATCCTCCGCCTGTCCTCTGGTGAGCGCATAAGTCCTTCCCTGAGCTGGAGGTCGGTTCGATCCACCCGGCGGCATGATCTGCGGTGCGAATCCTCTGTTCTGGCCCAGCGGTGGTGGCGGCGACAACTGAGGCTGTCTCATTTGTCTTCTAGGACAAACCCTAGCAATGTGACCCTGCTGGCCACACTCATAGCAAGCACCCGTCCTAGGAGGGCACGGGGCTGAGTCATGTCGCCTTCCACACGAACGACATGCTCCATTAAAGCTCGATGACGGCTTCCCCACTCCACCCTTCCTATTGGGTGGAACATGGTACTTTCCCCCAGGCATCGACCTCTTCCCAAACCGATTATCATCTCTGCTTGAATTAAACAGCGACTCAGATGCGGCAGCTTTCTCATTCTGGTCTTTCTCGATCAGCTGGGCCCGCTTGTAGAGGTCATTGTACTCCTTCAGATCTAGTGGTACCAACAAGCTCCTCACCTCCGGTCGGAACCCATCTCTAAACCTTCGAGCTTGGTCTGACGGTCACTGAACCAACTCAGGGGCATACTGCGACAGTTCGGCGAACTTCGCTTCATACTGATCAACTGACATGGCACCTTGACGAAGGCGCTGAAACTCCGCCATCTTCACCTCTCTAGCACAATCAGAAAAGTACTTCTCATTGAAGACTTCAAGAAAAACATTCCACTCTGGAACCACACCTTCAGGGAACACTATCCTTCTATTAGTCTTCCACCATGTAGCTGCGATCCCTCTCAACTGATAGGCTGCCAGGACGACCTTTTTTGCTTCAGTGCACAACAGTAACTCGAAGGCATTCTCTAACTCCAGGATCCATAAGGCTGCAGCTTCGGGGTCTCCTGTCCCCATGAACGTTGGTGGATTCAACCTTAGAAAATGCTGTACCAACTTCTGTCTAGGCCTCCCAGCGGCCACATCCTCAGGTGGAATTTCCTCAGGTTCCTCTTCTGGTTCGATAACCGGTGCGGCGGCGGCAGTAGCAGTGGCATTGGCGGCATTGGCGGTGTTCAACGCGGTGGCGATGACAGCAGCTTGCTGATCCATCCTGTCTCCCATCACCTCGAGCATCTGCATGATCCCAATAAGTCTCGGATCCTCTGGGGCTACTGTACCATCTGGCAGCAAAGCTGTACCACCTGCATTGGCCCCGGCCTGCGCTCCTCTCAGGGCACCACGGGCACCACCCCTCAACGAAGACCCACCCCGAAACACGGGGCCTGCTGCTCTCTTCCTGGCAGCTCTCGGCTCTCGGTCACTCATGCTACAGGCTCAATACAGATGCCTATTGGCGAATTCCAATACCATATTAGAATTTGAGTAACCTTCCAACCAAGCTAACAAACAACTAACAATTACATGCATTAGGATATGGAAAATTCTTCCTACTAACTATCCCATGACTCATCGCCCTTATCACTCCATACACAAACCATGCTCTGATACCACTTAAACGAGGTTGTCACGCTCCGAACCCCGAGACACGTGAACAACCCGCCATGGTCATGTAAATGCGACATTCCCAGGTAGTGTCGCCGACCCCAATTTTTATTTAAATTATTATGCGCATGCGGAACGTGCTAAGAAATCCCCTGACAAAAACATACGGAATAGAACAGTAGGAAAAATCAATTCAGAATTAAACATACTTTCATACATCATCATCAATCCAAGGTTTACATACACCAACAAGATCCAGAGACTATATGCACCAAAAATGGGTCAGAGTTTATGTGCATCAAAAAGGGGTCAGCCTACATAACATGAATCAGTCCGCCAAAAAGAAAATTAACAGTCCTAGGACTACTGGTCAGCCCCATTCGACGATCCCACATCCTCAGGATCTATCACCCAAGAGGCCGGGGGCGAGGCGTTGATCACTCCACCGCCAGGAAGATCCGCCACGCCTTCACCCAAAATGGCGTTCATCACAGCCAGCAGAATATCCATGCTATCTAGAGGACCAACCCTAACGCCATCGACTCCGGAATGAAACTAAGCCCTAAACATGTACGGTACTCTGTCATGCACGTTCACCTGGACCCAGATGAGGGTCCTAACCAACTGATAGACCCAAGGACTCCCAGGGTCAGGAGCACTCTCTGTCGTCTGGTCAATCTCCGTCGGCAGGCTACTCATCTCCGGGGGTACCGCCATCTACGGTCCGGAATCGCTTTCCGACGAGTCTCCGGCGAAGAGCATGACGACGCCGACGACAAACCTACACGAATCAACACCAAATGAGGACCGAAAGGGGCCAAATCGAGCTTGGAAAGGGCTGGTTCTTGCTAGGTTTTCCAGCAACTAACCGAGCTCGGAGGTGACGGAACGGCCGGCGGTTGAATGGGCGGAGGAAGACCGGCGACAGCTCAAGCAACAACCGGCGGTGGTTTGGGCGGAGGAACGGCGGCGACGGGGGGCCGGCTTCGGGCGCGGCGACGTCAGCGGCGGCGGCTGTGGGATGGCGGACGACGGCTGGAGCTCACGGGCGGAGACAGAGCGGCTCGACGCGGGACGGTGCGCGGTCGCACGCGGGCGAGTGGCGGCGGCGAGCTCCGGCGACGAACGGCAAGCGGCGGCGATGAGCGGGTGAAGGGAGGCGGACGAACTTGCTGCAACCGGCCGGATTTTCTCTCTCTCCCCCCCAATTTCGAATTCCAAGTCCCAAGGAGCTAGAGGTTGAAGATGATGGTGATAGGTGGCTTTTTGAGATTGAATCTCCACACTCCACTTGTCAAGATCTCCCTTATTTTGGCTACCCACCATGACATCATCCCATGATGTCATCTTCCACTATCTTCTCTCCCACAACATCATTCAATGGGTGCAATATCATTTCCGTCGGGGTCCAAATCCTTGTACATCCAATTTCTTCAATTTTTCTTTCAATTCTCTTCTAATTGAATCCAATTAAAATCCATAAAAAATTATCCCATGCTCCTAATAAGATATGTGACATGACTGGCTTCCAACTTCTAAATTCAATCCCAATTTTTACGGTTGAATTCAATCTGGTGCGATTTCAGCACGCCTAATCCACTGAGTAGCTTTTGGGGAAATTTTCTTGCATCCGACCCGAGGGTGATCTGTCCCCAAGTCTGACACGGTAAAATTTCTTAATTACTTCACTCAATAGACTAGTTCCCTCGTGAGTGGCCAACTCTGAGAGGCGAACTACATACACAGATGAATTGCCCGACTCAATTGACTAAAAATAAAATTGAGAAAATCGGGATGTCACATATCTAATGCACCACGATCTAAATTAATTAAGATTCTTACCTAATTTGCGATATCACGTAGATATTGTTTCTAAATTCGGATGGATGACAGATCACGAGAATCACAGTAAGGATGATTGGATTCTTACCTAATTTGTGATATCGCCTGGATATTGTTTCTAAATTCGGATGGATGACAGATCATGAGAATCATTTATTTCCCAATATTTTTTCATGATAAACAATGGTTTGATGTACCAAATACTTATTAATTTTGTGGATATAGAAAAAGTTGAGTCCTAAATATGGGCAGATTCAAAAACCTTTTTTTTTTCATTTACACTTGAGTATGAAGAGAATCAAATTAAGTGCGATGTTAAGCCGATTTGTGGTGTTAAGCGATGTTGCACGTTGCTCAAGACTGGAGATGAGGTGAGGGACTCGCAAAAGCACGAAACCATGTCGTCAAGTTGCTCAATGTTATGTGAGAAAGCATCTTCCACGGCATTTGGAGTTGATGTAATGTAGCAAGTCAATTTTGTTGAATTAATTTCTCGAATTTTTGACCTGACTCGAGGTAGACTCCTATCTTAAGAGAGATCCAAGGGCGAAGTTTACGGATTGGATATTTATAAGTGGTATAGGATTGAGTGCACGCACCACCAAGCCCGAGACAAAGCATTATGTATGGTGGCCAGGTATCAGGAAAGTTTTTCAAAAAACTTCTAGACTTACGGTGGTTGTATCAATTCAGTCATAAACTTTTTTTTTTCTAATTTAGTCCTAAAATTTTTGCAATTGTGCCCATTCAGTCCATTCAATCAAATTTGGCTGGCTGGCACAAATGTAGACAATTTTTAATAAATTTTTATTTTATTCGAATTTTTAAATAATTTGTTATTAGTTTTTTTTCCTCACTTGTTTCTTCCTTTGGCCATTCATAGGACTAAGGTGATCAGTCGACAATTGGCTAGAGGTTAGGGTCAATCATCAGTCTTGCCTAAGGGGTAGCTTGCCCAGTTGTTGGCAAGGGCTAAGTCAATCTCGCTCGCACCTAGTGAGGTTCAACCTCATCGTCATTGGGTGAGGTCGCACTTGCATAGCTGTTGGTGAGGCAAGGGCTCCTTGTCAATGGTTGGGCAAATGCACCTTCACCTAGCGACAATAAGGTCGAGGCTCACATTTACTAGATCCAGCGAGAGCTTGCATCGTCCAGCAACGGTGAGGACTTACCTCACTAGTGGCCAAGCAAGGTCGAACTCGCCCCCTGGTGAGGCTCGCCTCACCTTTCGCTAGGTGAGATAGGCCTTGCCTAGCCACTGGTGAGGTGAGCTCAACCTCACCCAGTGATGGCAAGGTCAAACCTCGCCAAGAGTAGGGGTGGGCAAGCTCGCCCTCGCCAACCAGTGGTAAGGCGAGACAGGCAATTGGCTAGACGAAGAAAGAAGAGGAAAAAAAATAAAAAGAAAGAAGAGATAGAAAAAGAGAAAGAAAAAATTATTAAAACATTCGAAAAAAAATAAGTAAAAAATTGTTCATATCAGTGTTTGTCGAACGATCGGTGCTAACTAGTGTCCATGTCAGCGCTGGCCAGCCAAATATAGTTAGATGGATTGAATTGACACAATTGTAAAATATTTATGACTAAATTGGCCACAAAAAAATTACAACTGAATTGATAAAATTGTAATAAGTTTATAACTTTTTTGATAATTCTCCCACTAGGCACCTAAAGTGGTGGCTGCTCGCTCGCCTCTGTTGAAACTCAAATAAGCTACTATGCATCTAGCGGGTGCTCGAATAATCCCTCTTGATTTTGCAAGGCCTTCGAAACTTTGTGTTTTTAAATATGTTTTTGACCTTTTTTTCCATTATTGCATACACCTAAGAACACATAAAGAGTAATTAGATTTTTATCTATCTAGATGTTCTTGTTGAGAAAATTATGGGAGATTGTGAGAAATACTGAGACGTGATGCATGGATGTAATCTAGGTTTGAGAAGTGCTTGAGAGATTGAATTTGTAATTCTCTAGTTTTTTCATTATATAACTTTTGCCACTTTGAGTGTGTAATTCCCTAGATTTTCCGTAGTGGTTGACACTTCTTTTTCCACCGTCGTCCAACGACTCTAACCAACCAAACCATGAAAAATTCCCATGTGTTCTTGGCTATTTCTTGTTTATTTTCTCTTATTATTTCGCTATTGAGGTGGATTGCTAGTCCTATTACGTAACTAATTTCTTATTTAACAAAGTGAATAGGAATTATAAAAACTTAGGAGTCTATGTTTTAATTGTGAAATATCTAAACCCCGACAGTATCAGGTACGTTATTCAAGCTTGCAAATCTAAACATATCCATTAAACTTCTAAATACAACTTTTCTTTTCAATTTTTCAAATGTCAAATTTAATCTTTTAAAATTTTTAATATTCGGAAAATAACCAATGCGAATTATTGTCTCGTAGTCCACACAATATAATACCAAGAGTAATTTCCTTTTTTTTTTTTAAAACAAATTAACATCAAGTATAATTAAGACCGTTTCCCTGACTTTCTTAGGGCCTTAATTTTCTTAGAAGTAAAAGCAAAATTAATACCTTTTCTGTTTCTTTTTATTGGTGAAAACTCCTATTCCAAGTCCATTTTCAAGAAATCATGGAGTAAAGGCGACTATTTGCCGAATCTTTCAATCAACATCAGGATGCATAGAGGTTAACACGGTAGAAATTGTTCGACTGTGGATGAGAATGAAGTCTGCATCAATTTTTGAATATCATTTCATCTTGATTGGGCATGCAGAAAAAATGAGAAAGTGGGAGAGAAAGACGCTAACCAATAGTATTTGTAGTCATGTACGTCAAGTACCCTAAATAGCACAAATTCGCCCTTTAGACCTAGTCATTGTCCCCACCCAACCCCCGCGGGGGTTTTTCTTTTCTCTCTCCGTGGAAGAAATTTTGGTTTACTGTTTTTCATGCCCACCATCGACTTATCAATATGGATCCAAACAAAGATAGAAATTACAAGGGAAAAAAAAAAGATTTCGTGTGGATTATTTGACAATGAAACTTAAAATCATGTTATTTTACGTGCGCAACAGTACTTATGTCATTTCTAGTTTGAGCAACTTATCCAAGAAACAATTTCTTATTTTTGATAGAAATAATGAAAGAGCAAATAAGATGAGTGTCATTTTTTCTCTATGTGAGCTTTTTGAGTGAATTCTCCGTGAGAAATTGAAAAATAATTCTTGTGGGTTTGTTTTGGGTGTAATTTAGGGCTGGAAAACTTTGAGTGATTGAAACTCTATAATTCTCCAATTTGATTGGTAAATTATCTGCTACTATCTCTCTCAATAGAGTAAGTACCAATCTTCCGACCGAATCACGTAAATCTCTAATACACACACAGTGTTCCTCATTTATTCCTTTGGCAAAAATGATTAGCTTCCACATTATATTACAATAATTGGTTTTAAAGTCATGATTTTAGAGTTGAATTAGGGCCTTTGCTTATCCGAGTACTATTTGGGAATTTTGTTATTGCAATTATACTTTAAGCAAAAATTGAGAATGAGAAGTTTAACGAGAGGAATAACTTTAGGTTGTGAAGCATTAAAATGCGTGGCTTATTAACCACCCAAGGTTTAAGTGTTGAAGGGTAACTGTAAATTGCTAAAAACTGTGAAAGCGGCCAATAAAGTAGAGTAATGGAGAATGCGAAGAGCATAATCTTGTTGACTTTGTCATATGAGGTGTTGATTGAAGTGGCCAAAGAGAAGAATGTCGCATCGTTGTGGACAAGATTTGAGGCATTTTTATCTAATGAAGGGTTTGCACAATTGCTTGTATATGTTGAAAAGTATGTTTTGATTTCAGATGGTTGAAGGCACATCCATCATAGCCCACTTACATGAGTTTAAAAAACTCATGATGTACTTGAAGAACGTCAATGAGTTCTTACTTGATGAAAAACAAGGCATGATATTGTTGGCATTTCTATTGGATTCTTTTTAGCACTATCTTGATTTGCTGCTGCAAGGGATGATACGATTATCTTGGAAGAGGTCAAGTTTGCCTTATTTTATAGGAAACGGCAAAAGAAGTTACAAAAAATATAACTTAGCACATGACACAACACGGAGCTTGGTTATCCAAGGTAGATAAGAACAAAGAGCGTTTGAAGGTAGCAAATGGAAGAGCCGTTCTCAAAGGCCAACATTTGGAACCATTGATGCTATCACTATAATGAGGCAAGGCATTATATGAGAGATTGTCCAAAGTACAAGGGGTATAGGAGTTAAGGTGGAGTCTGTAAACAATAGTTATATTGCCACTGTAGCAAATAATAATTACAGTGATGCCTATAATGTGTTAACAGTCACTACGAGTTCATTAGGTGATGAATGGGTGCTTAACTCTAGATATTCTTATCATTAGCATTATCCTGATTTGTTGCTGCGAGGGGCAATATGATTACCTTGGAAGAGGTTAAGTTCACCTTGTTTTCTAGGGAATCCGAAAGAAGTTATGAGAAGATAACTTAACACAAAATATGACATAGAGTTTGGCTATCTAGGGTAGGTAAGAACAAAGAGCATTTGTAGGTAGCAAATGGAAGAGCCATTCTCAATTTAGGTCCAACATTTGGAACCATTGATGTTATCACCATAATGAGGTAGTGCACTACATGAGAGATTGTCCAAAGTACAAGGGGTATAAGAGTTAAGGCAAACTCTGCAAATGATAGTTATATTGTTACTATAGTAGATAATAATTCCAGTGATGCCTATAATTTATTAATAGTCCGCATGAGTTCATCAAGTGATGGATAGGTGCTTAACCCTGGATGTTCTTGTCATTTGACTTCTCATAGACACTAATTTGCTACTTATCACAGAAGGGGGTAAGGTGCTTATAGGAACTGGTATTGCTTGTGAAATTTTAGAGATTGGAATAGTATTAGATTAAGATGCACGCTAGAGTAGTGCAAATAATGACTAATGTAAGGCATGTGCCATAACTAAGAAAGAAATTTATATCAATGAGTGTTCTTGATAGGTTTAGATACCAGATCTCCATCGAATGTAGAGTTTTGAAGATTGATCGAGGTGTGCTTACATTGATGCAGTGGAAGATAGACTACAGGCTATATCTCCTCTTGGGGAAAATAGTGATTGGCTCATGTGGTAGATTCTCTGAGGTTTTTGGTCAAGAGAAGACCCAATTATGACACATGAGACTCCAATACATGAGTGAGAAGGAGATGCTTCTTCCGAGTCAAAGGGTTCTACTAGGAGATCACAAAATTAAAGAAGTGAGAAGGAGATGCTTCTTCTGAGTCAAAGGGTTCTACTAGGAGATCACAAAATTAAGGAACTGGAGTTCTGTGAATATTGTGACACTGGTGGTCAGTAGAGAGTGAAGTTCAGTAAAGTGATTCGCTGAATCTTAGAGACTTTAGGCTACACACACTCAGACTAATGGGACCCTCTCAAGTTCCGTTTAAGGGTGGTGCATGCATGTGTTGTCCTTTGTTAGTGATGTGTTGAGGAAAGTATGAATTTTTCTTCTTTAGCACAAGATTGAGGTGTTTGGTTGGCTCAAGTCTTGAAAGGTGATTGGAAGGAAAATCATATGCTTGAGAACTAATTAAGCTTTGGAAATTTGTTTTGATGAGCTTGGCCAGCAGATTGGAAGGAAAATCACACACGCACGCACGCACGCACGCACACACACAAACTCTAACACATGCACACGCACACGCCCGCGCGCGCGCCCGCACACACGCACACGCATGCGCGCGCCCACACACACACACACGTGCGCGCACACACACACACACACACTCTAATTTCATATATAATAGAGCAAATAAGAAGAGTATCGGACAAACTCTAATATTAGATATAATAGAGCAAATAAGAAGAGTGTCGGACACACTCTAATATCGGATATAATAGAGCAAATAAGAAGAGTGTCGGATTTTCTCTTAGTGAGTTTGCTATGGGAGTTTGTGAGATAATACTTGTGAGTTTACTTTTAGTGTAATCTAGGGCTGAAAAACACTTGAGTAATTAAGTGATTGAAACTTTGAAATCGTCTGCTTTGTTTAGTAGATTATTTGTGACTAGTTCTCCTTGTAGAAGGGATACTCATACTTGGACTAAATCACATAAATCTCTAATTTTCTTAATAATTCCTTATTTTATTTCTTTTGTGGTTTCATGTTGATTAATTGCAAGAACCAATTAGCTTCCACTTTATAGTACAACGCTAATATTGTGTGAATTGGGCTTAAATTAATTCATTTTGGTTGTGCTTTTGATCAAAGAAAATAACTAATTTGGCTTTAGGATTCTCCGTTTGGATTAGTGGATTATTTGCAACTAGCTCTTCTCATAGAGGAAGTATCCATATTCGAATTGAACTATGTAGATCTTTGGTGTCCTTTATTATTTTTCATTATCTTTCTAGGGATTTTGGATAGATTTAATTGCAAGATCCAATTAGCTTTTGCGTTATATTACAACACTAATATTTTAAGAATTGGGCTAAAATGAATTCATTTGGTAGTGCTTTAATCAAATTAAAGAATTATTTTGGCTTTGGCGATAGATATGCTTAGTCAGCATTATGCACCTAGTTTTCTTGGAGTTTTACTATGGCTGATGAGATGAAAAGAAACACAAAGAAAAATCACAAGACTAAGTCGACATTCATGGAGTCAATTAAAGCAATTATGAGGTGTCAATATCGATTATTCTGATAATCATCTCACCTCTGGGTCAATAACAATGATCTTCTATGATCTAAACATTAACATGCTAATTTAACTCGGTTTAGAATTTTCAAGTCCACTTTATAATTTTAAATATGGAGATTAATTATGCAACTTAGTACTTCAATACCAACATAGTGCAATCCCCATGTCTAATCACTGAAGTGAACCTTAATATAATTAGAATGATGAGTAACCCTTCCTATGACATCCTTGTTGGACTGAGTCGTTACAAGTCCACCAACTTCCATATGGTTCATTCTTGAACCATATACTTATTGGAGGGGGTCTCACTCTGATTTCACATTGGGATATCTCTAAATTAATTCACTAAGGTATTGTCCACTTTGACATGTCCCATGCCGAGCCTTATGGTTTAGTCCTTTGGCATACAAGTGGGAGACTTTCCCAAGAGATCACTCATTTGAGCACTCTTAACTTTAGAGTGCTCTCACCCGAGCACTCTTAACTTTAGAGTTCCAAATTTAAGCATTGTTGTTACGTTAAAAGGTGCTTCTATGAATTAATTTTAGAAGTCTATTAGGTGCTGCTCCTTGTCCAGAGTCTCTAATCCCGGCAATCACTTCCCGCTAATACAATTTAAATTTTTCAATTTGGCCAATATTGTCATAAACCTTTCAATGACTTTTTAATGTGGTCCATTCAGCTAACCTAGGCCGGGAAATTATAACATGGAGATATAGTCAACATTAAGTGTCCTATGTGGTACAACTAATGTCTGACGTGGACAATTTAAGCTAAAATGACGTCATTTTGTTTTTTTTTTTTTTTTTTAAATTATGTTTTTTCGCTTTGTTCTTTTCTTTTTATTTTTTTTGTCAGTCCCACTCTAATTCTTCCCTCTTTTAGGCTTTCACTCTTTTTTTTTTTTCTTTTTTTTCCGGAGAGTGAAAGTCAAATCTCACGCCTAAAACTAAATGTCCCGACCCTACCTAAGTCCCTTACCATTGGCATCATGCCTAGTAGGCTTTTCTTTCTATTTGACAATGCATCTTCTTTCTCTCCTCCCTTCTTTCTTCTACTTTATCTAGCAACATGATATCCACTCAAGAGGGTCTCGGCTGTGGTTGTTGGCGATGCCAACTAAGGGTCTTGAATTGAGAGTCAACTGGCGATGGTATGTTTTGGCAATTTAGGGCAGTGACAAGGCAAGCTTTGAATGAGCAACTTTATAATCTTGGGATAATTATTCGAGAAGTCGTAAATTTATTGTTCAAGATTGTGTGAGCAACTAATGTGCAAAAAGAGACTCATAGTAGTTAGGGTTGGAGTGCTAGCAACTCCAAGATTGTGTGAAGAACTCATATCAATTTACCTTAGAGTATTGTCAATTCACTTTTCAACTTGTTAGTTGATTATTGATATAACTTGCAAATGTGGCTATTGACATAATTAATTCATGGGTTAATACCTTGAATAACCCTAAATTGGTACACCTACAACAAATTTATCTCAAACTAATTTTTTGACCATCAAAAACTCCAAACTAATACATCTGTAACAATTTTATCCCACATTAATTTTTTGACCATTAAAAAACTTCAAACTGATTTACCCGTGACAAATTTATATCAAACTAATTTTTTTTAATCACCAATAACCCCAAATTGGTATACTTGTAACAAATTTATCTTCTATTAACTTCCATCAAATTTTACCATTAAATTTGCTGATGTGGCAAGTTCATGTGAAAATCCATAGAGTTAATGCTATGAAAAATCCCAAATCTATCACAGGGTTTATCTTAAATTTATTATATGAGTATTGTTAAATTTTCATAGGTATCCCAATTTACGATTTTTAATAATATTTACCCTATGAATTTTCACATGGACTTGTCATGACACCATACTATGTCACCATGTGTAATTTAGGTAAGCAAATTTAACCTTTAAATTAGATGGAAGTTAACAAAGGATAAATTTATCACAATTGTACTAGTTTGAAGTTTTTGGTGGTCAAAAAATTAGTTTGAAATAAATTTATAATGGGGGTATCGATTTGAGATTTTTTATGGTCAACAAATTATTTGGGGTAAATTTATCATAAGTATTACCAGTTTGGGGTTTTTAGGGTCTTAACCCTTAATTCATCAAATGGCCGGGTCTGGAGGATCATACAACAAAAATGCAATTTCACCAAATCCATAAACTTGATCCATGCAAACATTTATTTCTGAATTCTCTCTTAATTTATGTTATCTAGTACTAGTCTAAGGAAAATGGAAATGAATGACATGTTCCGATTCCTCCACATCTCTTATATTTTCTTTGATGTCATCTATAAGCTGTATTAGAGAATACCTGATAACGCTAATCTCCTCTCTTTAAGTCTCTAATCAAACATAGATATTGAATTCCAGCCACTAATGCATCACAATGCTATCAGAGCAGTCTGAGGATACAAGACCGACCCCCATTGGCTCCAAGCTGTAGCTTTTCTTACTCTTCAGCTACCCAGTTCACGCCAAGTTCCAGGCTGATAAATTCGTAATCAAGGGTTGATTAAGCAACATGATTAGAACCGCAACATTGCAATAAATTAACTTTAAGTGAGCTGAACTGTTCAACATCGAGCCAAATGGTTGTCTTTCTTCTGTTGCACTGTACAGTGCGCAAACCGAATCTTTGTAGGTTTGAACACCCACAGATCGACCAATAACAAAACGCTAATCCGTGCGAAGTTAACCATCACACCAAGAGACGAGTTCTTCGCAGGTCATTGCACCCAAAAGAGCACCAGCATTATCAACCCGAGGCCTTGGCAGATGCATTTGAACTTCCGCTCTAAGTTACGAAAAAAATGAAACGGCCGCCTTTTGTCTGCATTCTTTTTGAAACAAAGACAAAGCCAATCATCGACTGAGTAGGAGATGAGTAGGAGACAGAGGGGCTATGGTTTTACGTGTTTATACAGACACACGTGATCAATAATTAATAGTTCCTCTGAAGAAATTTTCTCCGATCAGAAAAACAGAACCAGATCAAGAGGTGAGATTGTTTCCCCTTTCTAAATGCATTGCAGTTCAATTCAGTGATTATACATGCAGGACTACACTACGGTCGGATTAGAGTACTAAGTTACACTATTAATCTGCATATATTCTTAACTGAGTTTGAATTTGCATATTGAGTTTTTTTTTTCTTTTTTTCTGTGGACGATCTAAAATTCACATATATAAATGTGTTTAGACTAGAGGAGATCATTGTTACTTATCGAAGATAATTGCCAAAAATTTATTATTCTATTGTTCAGATGCTTAGTTCAAAATCTTTCAATTTGATCAATATATCCTAAAATTTTTGACTATTTGCGAATATAGTCATTCCCATTAATTTTGTCCAGAAATTTCTGACATAGATGCCAGCTGTCTTACAAAGCGTAGCCAGCGTTGTCATAGTGCAATATATTATGAATTTATATATATTTATTTTATATCTTCTTTTTTATTTCTTTATTAATTTTTTTGTTTTTTTGTTTTTTTTTTCCAACTGTATCCGGCAAGGCTTAGGTGACCCTTGCTTGCCATAGTGGAAAAAACTAATAATTTTTTTTTAAATTGTAAAAATTATTTACGTCAATGCGCATCTATGTCAACAATTTTTTTTTGATTCAAAAATAATGACAAATTGACAAAAGGTTTAGGGTAACTTGCCCAAATTAAAATATTTAGTATTAAATTGACACCGATTTGTAATTCTTTTAGTAATTTTATCATTATTTATCCAAAGATAAGGATATTAAAGTAATCGAACGATGGTCTTAATCCACTAGATCAACATGGACTAGTCTCATGGTTTATTCTTTACATTTCTTTTCATCTCACCAACCGAAGTAAATTTCCAACAAGATCGGTGCATAATATTGATTAAGCATACCTATTCCTAGGGTAATTCCATAAAAAAGCATGAACTTTAGGTGTTGTCTCAAATCTGGCCCGAACTTTATTTTGTCTAAAAAAAAAAGCACAAACTTTAGGTGTTGTCCCAAATCTGATCTGAACTTTATTTTGTCTAAAAAAAAGCACAAACTTTCACTTGTGTCCCAAATCGGCTCTTCGTTAACCCTCATTCCGCAGTCATCTGACGTGGCTTTTCCACGTCAGCAATAATATCCAACACAACAAAACAATGCTGCATTTGAGTGTTTGGAGAAAGTGTTAAATTTAAGTCTGCTTTCCAATGAGGTGAACTTTACAAATGATTTTCATGGAGAAAAATAATTTAGCAACTTCAGTTCTAGGGGACGAGGCACATAGCTAGGGCCATTAGATCAATTAACAATTGGCAAGTTATTTGCAATGTCAGAAGCTAGGTTGGAAGCAGAAGATTAAATATTAAAAGCATGTGCATCTTGTATTTAAATAGAGATGTGAAGCCTATTTGTAATAGACTTACTCTATTTTGTCTCAAATAAAGTTTGGTCAGATTTGGGACAACATCTAAAGTTCGTGCTTTTTTATGAGACAAAATAAAGTTCAGGCCAGATTTGGGATAACACCTAAAATTCTTGCTTTTTTTTTTAGACAAAATAAAGTTCAGGCCAGATTTGGGATAACACCTAAAGTTCATGTTTTTTTGTGGAATTGGCCCCCTATTCCTAATACTGAAATGGTTCTTATTGCTCAAAGAAGAACCAAAAAGAATAAATTTTAAGTCAAGTCAAGCAAAATCAATGATAAATTGGGGTGGCAAATGGGTGGATTGGGTTAGTTTGAGTGGGTCATAAATGGGTTTGACCCAAATCCATCCATTATAATATTTTGTTTCCTAAATAATTTAGATAATCTATACTCAACCCAATTGAACCCGCCGGTTTAACCCATCCAAAAAATAGAGAAAAAAGCGCAATAATTCTAGATGTCATTTCTTGTCCTTTAAACTAACTTGCAATTTTTAAAAAAATAAAAATAAACATCTCTAGTTCCTCCTCCTCTTAGGGGTTGTTTGGCAACGTGCCAAATAGTACCCAATTCTAATTTTTTGTTCCCGGGAGTAGTTTTAGAACAGAATCGCATTTGGTAAAATTTTTGTTCCCGGGAACAGTTTTGGAGTATAATCAAGAATAAAATAAAAGTTGATTCTTGTTCTGGGAATAAATCTGAGAATCAAAACCAACTCTTCTTCTTCTCTTTTCTTCTTCTTCATCAACTACCATCTCGCGATCGCCGTCATCGCCACCGTCCACCGCCGCCGATCGCCATCGTTCGCTGTTGCTAGTTGTCGGCAACCAGTCCGGCGAGCTTGCCAAGCCAAGGCGAGGTCCGGCGAGCTCGCTGGAGGCAAGCCCAGCCATCGGTGAGGCCCGCCTGGCCACCAGCGAGGCTAGGTGAGCCTCGCTTGGGCTGGGCAATTGTGATGCCCGTTGCCCCATCGGGGTGGCCCGGCCTCGGCGGGCTCACCCAACCCCGTTGGTGGTCAGGCGAGCCTTGCCCGGCCCCGCGAGGCCCGCTTGGCCACCGGTGAGGGTGGCCTCACCGAGGGCCGGAGACACGCCGGTGAGGTCGTCGGCCCTCGTCGGCTAGTAGAAAAAGGAAAAAAAAAAAAAAAATTATTTAAAAATTAAAAGAAATTGATTTGGAACGAGAATCAATGAGCACAAGATTAAATGCAATTCTATTCTAGAACAGAAAGTTTGGACAGTTACCAAACGGCTTAAATGCTTAGAATTCGTTCCTGGGAACAGAATAAAAAAGAATCATTTCTTATCAGAATCTACTTATGGGAACAGAATCATTACCAAACACGCCCTTACTCTGCCGCCACCGCTGCATCCCATCCGCCTCCTCCGCAGCTGTCCCCAACCATCACCAGTTCCAAGCCCCCTCAAATCCTCTCCACCTTCAATTACAACTCCAATCTAGGCTAAACCCTAACTCCTCGATCGGCCCTCCGGGCTTTGATCTCCCTCCTCCCCTTCCTCTCCACCTCCCTCTCTTGAAAGCCCCAAGCGTCGGGAGAGTCCTCGTCTTGCTCAATGACTTGGCCATCAAGTTGTCGCACTCCCTCTACTTCAAGTCCCTCCATTCTCGTGGCTATGACCTCGACTACAAGCTCGCCAACACATGAAAATTAAAAAAGACAAAAAATGTAATCGAAAAAAAAGAAAGAAAAAGAAAGTAACAAAGATTTTCCCATGTTTCTTTGCGTTCGCTTTTTCTTTTCCTACCTGAGGCTTTGCGATTGGAGAACGGAAACCCTAAGAGAGAGTCGAGTGGGGAGGGAAGGAGGGAGAGGATTGCAGAGGGGAGGCAAAATAGGAATTTGCAACTCCTGCCTGCCGCTAGTGGCCAGTGGTCGGTCCTCGTTGGCGGCACTGTGGCAGCTCTCGCCGTAGCACCTGACTCCACCGCAGCTACTCCTTAATCCGAACATGAAGGGGGTCTTCAAGAACAAGCCTCAAACTCCAACCAACGTCGTCCAACAAACACTGGAGCTCCTCACCTACATCGTGTTGGAAAAATATGGCTTCGAAATGGGTTGAACAATGAAATTGGATCGAGTAAAATAACTCGGACTTTGAGGCGTGATATCACTATCTTTAAGGATTTATTTGCCTCACAACGTTGCTCATGGTCACCGGCAGAAATCCTCCAGGATACAATAAAGTCTCGGATGAGAATACTATATAGCAATTATAGTATTTTTCCAGAGTCTCTCTAGGAAACAATCGAAAAATTGGCTGCAGTTTTTCAGAAAGAAGACTCGAAAAATGACCACTCTTCTCTTTCCAAAAAATAACAAGTATATATATGAAATAGTCTTGCAACTCTTCGTGAAAATTGCCAAAGAATGAACAAACACGTCCTTTAGAAAATTGTTCGGATAAACAAATGTGACTCTTCGGAAAAAGTCGAAAACCGAACAATTGCAACCTTTCGAAAAAAGTTGCAAAACCGAATAAGTAATTTTTCAAAAGTTGTCTTGAAAAGACAAACAAAATTCGGAATAATAGTTTTTTTTTTAAAATGGAATTTCGAATTTTCATTTTTTATTTCATTTCCGAAAATTCTCAAATTAAAAATGCAACCTTTGAATTGAAAATAAAATTAAATAAAAATAAATAAATAACAAGGGATTAGTGCTAATTAAACCGTGGGCGTGCAGGCGTGCTAAGTGCGCCAAATAATCGCGCAATTATTCACGCAGGTATGGTGGGGTCTAGTCCCACCCAATCATTCCTTTAACTACAAAAAGGAAATCCCACATTTTTAAATTGACCCACTTCCTCCCACCTTTTCTATGTGGGACAAAGAAAAAAGCACTCATTTTGTTTTAACAAACAAAACTTCAACACGTTCAACGCAGCGAGAAGCCTTACGAGAACAAGCTCAAGGAGAAGGTTCCGCTTGTTCCTTTTTCTTCTTTTTTTTTTTTTTTCCTTTTCCTCTATTTGTCTTTTTTAAGCTAAATGGGCTGTAAGTGAGTTTGGTTTTAGATCCATTTAAACCCACTTAAAATTAGACTTACCACTCAAACTCATTTATCAAAGTTTTTTTTATTTTTTATTTTTTGTTTTGATCGGTCATTTAGTAAAAGTTTTTTTTTTTTTTTTGGTCGGTCATTTAGCAAAAGTTGACTAGCTTATACATGACTCAGCTCATTAAATATGGGTTAAATATAGTTTTCAACCTATTTTGACATCTCTAGTGATAACTAATCTCGATATCTACCATTCACATAAAATCATATGACTTAAACTTTCACCATCAAACAATCCACAAAAAAACATATTACTTTTTTTTTTTCTATCGTAGTTGATCTAAGTTAGAGTTGCCTTTTAAAAAAAAAAGGTAAAAAAGGTCCACACGGGCATGAGATAAACCAAAATTTTCGTGTGAGAGAGAGAGAGAGAGACCAACAAAATGACTAGATGGAAGAGGAGAATTTGTGCTAATAGGGTACTTGACGCACATGACTGCAAATACTATTTCTAAGTGTCTTTCTCCTTAGGTGGACCAACAAAATGACTAGATGGAAGAGGAGAATTTGTGCTAATAGGGTACTCGACGCACATGACTGCAAATACTATTTCTAAGTGTCTTTCTCCTACTTTCTCCTTAGGTGGACCAACAAAATGACTAGATGGAAGAGGAAAATTTGTGCTAATAGGGTACTCGACGCACATGACTGCAAATACTATTTTAAGTGTCTTTCTCCTACTTTCTCCTTAGGTGGACCAACAAAATGACTAGATGGAAGAGGAAAATTTGTGCTAATAGGGTACTCGACGCACGTGACTGCAAATACTATTTCTAAGTGTCTTTCTTCCACTATCTCCTTTTTTCTACATGCTCAGATGAGAGCAAATGATATCTATATAGAAAAATTTGATTCAGACGTTGTTCTAATCCACAGTTGAACAATTTCTGGGGTGTTAGCCTCTATGCATCCTGGTGTCGATTGAAAGATTCAGCGAATAGTCGCGTTTGCTCCATGATTTCTTGAAAATGGACTTGAAATGGGAGTTTCCACCAAAACGAAGAAAGAGAAAAAGTCTTGTTTCCCCGCAAGAAAATCAAAGCCCGAAGAAAGAAAACTGAGTCAAAGCAACGACCTTGATTATATATTATGTTCTTTTTTTGGGAAAAGTAGAATTACCCTTGGTAGTAAATTGGATGGAATGTGGAGAGAATAATTCGCGTTGGTTACTTTCCAATATTTAGTATTATACAAAAAGTCGATTTAAAAGTTTATTAGATATGTCAAAATTTAAAACTTCGAATAACGTATTCATTCGATTGATCTTTTTTTTTCTTAACCAGCTATTCGGTTTGATATGGTTAAAATTGAGAGGGACGGTACATATTTATTTAGATAGTTAACAAGAAAGTAAATCAAACGTGAAACATGGACAGAGGGGACCATGGTTCATGGCCCCATTAGCCTCCCTTTCTCTTATGACACTTGTGAACTATTATGATCAGTCGACATTTTGATATTTTAAAATATAATTCACTTGGTCGAGAAGAAACTCCCTCTCATGCAATCCACCATAATAGTGAGATAATCAAAGATGATAAACAAGAAATTGTCAAGAACACTATATAGATATCCACTCTACAAACTTCACCCTTGGACCTCTCCTAAAATTATATCCGATCTTGTTCAATGCACAGAATCACATGTGCTTAACACCACAAATTACCTCAGTGAGTAAATATTTAATCCGTATCTGAACCAAGCACACAATATAAATTCGATTTCCTAATCATCAAGTATCATAAAAATGAAAAAAATTTAGACCGTCCAATCAAATTTATGACTCGTGATTTATTTGATTCATGAAGAAAGTGAGGTAACTTGTGAGTCAAATTTATTCGTTGAAAGTGAAACTTGTTTTGCGATGGAAAATGATATGAAATTAAAGGATCCCATTCTTCACGCTCTTCACGAGTTTCTTTCCCTTTGAAGCCTCACTTTCCCTCCACGAGCTTGAATTTTTTCAGCTCGCTTCCCTAGAAAGGAGATGATGGAGAGCCTTATCGCTTTTGGGAGACTTGCGAGATTGGTTGGCCGAAATTAATGGCGGGAGAGAAGTTCGCGACAGACCCCTAGGACGAGACGTCACAAGACCCGTGTTGCACCGGCACCGTCTTGTCGCTTCTCTTAGAGGAGATTCGCAACGTTTTATTAATGCCACAATTTCTGTAACTGCTACGTTTTTCATGAATAAATTGCGATTTCACATCCTACTTCGAGACTTCCGTTGATGACAGTCTTGAAATGACTGTCAAGTTTATAACCATTTAAATTTAGATATTAGAAAGAAAACAATTTCTCTAGAATCTGACATGAATAAAATCATTATTGTGATGTTTGTTGTCTCCACCGTCCTTGTAGTGGTCGACATCATTATCGGAAATACCTTTGCTAATCGTTCACATTGATTAATTTTCAATTAGGCAAATAGGAATAATTCAACAAAGGAGAGTGAAATGCCGGAAAAAGGTGGAAAAGATGGTCAAATTAGACGGGGTGAAGAAAAGCTCATGAAAAAATTGATTACGTTGAAATAAAATTGCGAGGATTCAAGAGAATTGAAAATTAAAAAAAAAAAAAAAAAGACTTAACTGCTCCTAGTCCAAGAGAATTAATATTACACTGTGCACAAGCTCCAATGCAAACTGCTATCCCCACCGTCCATGTAGTGGTCAACGTCATTACAGGAAGGTCATCGCCAACCGTACACGTTTAAATAATTTTCGATCAGGTGGATAGAAATAATTCAATGAAAGAAAGTGAAATGCAATAAAAAGGTGGAAAAGATGATCAAATTGAACAAGGTGAAGAAAAGCTCGCAGGAAAATTAATGACGTTGAAATAAAATTCCTAGGATCCAAGAAAAAATAAAATAAAAAAAAAAAGACTAAACTCCTAATCCAATAAAATCTAATATTTATACTAGGTACAAGCTTCAATGCAAACTATTGAAGCCACCACTCGTATAGTGGTCAACATCATTATCGGGAATCGCGGACCATTCACATTTGATCAATTTTCGATCGGGCGGATAGAAATAATTCAACGAAAGAGATTGCCGTAGGAAAAAAGGTAGAAAAGGTGGTCAAATTAGACAATGTGAAGAAAAGCTCTCTAAAAATTGATGACGTTAAAAAAGAATTCCTAGGACCTAAGAAAAATAAAATAAAATAAAAAAGACTAAACTCCTAGTCAAAGAGAATTTAATATTTACATTGGTACAAGCTCCAATGCAATGTATCGTGATTTGTCACATTTATTAAGCAATAAAGTGCTTCGAATTATATTTGTACATGTGGATTTTCTCTCGAATTAAATTCCTTTCAATCATTAATGACTATTCAACAGACCATATAGTATGTATTTGGCTCGGATTGATTGATGGACATTTCGTAGATAATATGTCACATTATTATAATGAAATGATAAAATCGAATTGTGCGATGCTGAGCATTTTTTATAATTAATGATGCAAATTAAGCTTGCGCTACAAGAGGCAAATTCTTGTTTTTGAAGATGAGGACTTCAATCCTCTCGATTAGAAAGTGACCGCAGCTTTGGTGTTCCAACCCGGACTAAGGACAGGCAATAAAGATTTTAATGACTTTTAGCCATGTCATGTCAAGCCATTGGTCGAAAAAGGGTAAACAAACCCAAAAAGAAGTTTTACCGTCGGGCATAAGAAAGGGAACAATTTAGGCACCCAAACTTGGATAGATGATAGTGGAAAGATCTTTATCATAACATTAGAGAGAGAGAGAGAGAGAAACTTGGATAGATGATAGTGGAAAGATCTTTATCATAACATTAGAGAGAGAGAGAGAGAGAGAGAGAGAGAGAGAGAGAGAGAGAGAGAGAGAGAGAGAGAGAGAGAGAGAGAGGGATTATTAGAGGAAATTATGAAAATCTAGGAACGCATATGATGTTTAATCACGAACCCATCGTTAAATTAAGACAAATTGAAGCACGCTGCAAAGAAGATTGTCCACAAACCATATTTTCCACTCTTAATTTGTCGGTTGCAACTATCCGCTTAATCAATAATTAAACATCAAATTAATGGTTGATGAGATTGATTATAAATTTTCTTTATGCTAATTGCAAGTTACTCTACATTAACAGTGTTTATTATAGAGAATAGATTTATGTAGAAGCTCGAGGGACTCTTTTTTTTTTTTTTTTTTTTTTGAGAATAAACTCAATATACTAAGGTTCATCCCATAAACTAGATGCATGTTTAAGAACTTGTACATAAAGCCGCAATCTAATATGGAAAAATATCCCATGCTATAAAAATTAGTACAGGAACCAGGAAGGTCATAATTTTTGGTGCCGCAGCTAGGTAGAAAAAGTCACATTAAAATTTGTGAAAAATGCCAATGTCATTCATGATTATACAAGCAATTAATTATTTGCCGGTCATCAGCCAAAAAGATTGTTTATAACTTATTAAATGTGCAAACGCAAGAAATTGATATTTGAAAGACTAAGTTTGTCACGAAATATTTAAATGACTAAATAATGAATAGAAACTATTGATAAAAATACTCTACACAAAGAATTTGCATTTATGGAAAAGTAAAGATTTTTAAGGTTTAAAATCTTTTTAAGTAGGTTGTTGTAGGTTAAAAAATATCCAAATTAAAATAATGAAAAATGTGAAACATAAAATTAAACTATGAATATAGTTTTTGGTCGGTTAAAACTATGAATTTACTCATCGCGGACACAGTATTTGTAAAATAGGTAAACAAGGATATTCTCAAGTAGTCCCTCAACTACGGGGCGCAAGAATTGATCATGTGACTATAACTATACGCAAATAGCATATCTCTTCCTTTTATAGTCAATTTTGTCATTCCAATCTCGTAGACTATTCTCTAGACGATAGCATAGCATGTGCAATGGGAAAGTGATTATTCAATTTATTAAATCAAGAGATCTTCATCTACAAGTAAACATGTAAAAGAATTGGCCCCGATCCCTTCAAATTATATATCTGATATTCAATTTATTTACCTACTTCTGTTACTGAAATTCTCGTAACTTTACATTAACAAAAAAAAAATTTAAATGATTAATTCACATATTACTTGTTATATAATCTTTATGTAGGAAAGTACTTCAGTTTTCAACTTAATTATGTCGTTTATACTCTTAGTCAAGTGCTAGTCAGGTGCTATAATATGACAATTTTACTTGTATAATTAAGTTTTTAATTATAATCGAATCAAAATCTGTGATATAGACATAGTTTTTCTAATACTCTCGATTTCTTGTTAACTACAAGATAATGAGAAGTGTATATGTAAGTGTATCGTTATGTGCTAGCAATTTTTGACATACTTATTCAACTTATATGAATATTATGTAATATGGAAAATTTTCTCAATCAGCGTGTGATGGAAAATTCTGGAAATTTCATTTTTAAATTTGGTCAAATATTATTTAGAATGACTTTTTTCTTTTAGAATTTTTTTGCTCACTTAATTAAACTTTTTGAATTGCAATGATCTGAAACTTTTACACTACACAAATGTTAATACGTAAATTTTCACAGCAATTTTTTCGCTGACATTGTAAAATGTAACTGATATTATAATGTTTCCGGTGCCAAAAATATACTTTTTGCTTAGTAAAAAAAAAAAAAAACGAACACTCCCTAACCATAAGTTCAAAGACCAATGGTGAATCCGCATTCTACGCCTTTTTCTTCATGTTGTATCTAATTACTATTAGAGCTTGAACATGGACGAAGCAACTCCAAGATAAGATACATTCTGAATGTAATAACGTCTTCTTTGTCAAGTGCAAAAATACATGATAATGAAAGCCAATGAATTTGTTAGCATTTATACCATGCATTCCACAATTCATTACCATGAAGCACGAGATTTTTGCCAGTGAAATGTTAAATGTAGAGCCCACATATCCTTTTTTCTTTTTTTACACGTTCCATATTTATTATCGTTGATTTGAATAGTTGGTCCAATTATTAAAACGCAACTATCTAATTGATGGTAGTGAAAGTGGGTTATGTACAAAGAGAAGTATATGGCTTATGTATCGTCTGAAAATCCAATTTTTGCCAGGTCAATTGATTAACTAGACAAGCTATAAAACCAAAATAGCCGTGAGCTGTAAGAAAGGGGAAGCTGTTTTATTTAGGCAGCCGACATAGAGAGGGGGCGTGGGGGGGGGTGGAGAAGGCAAAGAAAAGAAAACACCGCACTCAAGAACTTGTAAAGAGAGGAACCAAGAAAAGGAAGAAGATACGTGGGACCACACTCAAACCCCCCCTTCCAATAATGTAATAATGCCACTTTGACAAAACATCATAAACAATTGCAAAGTGTAGTCACCACGGTTTAGATTCTCCGAATTCCTTCTTCTTCTCTCTCTCTCTCTCTCCCTATCTCCCTCTCCCTATCCCCCACCATTCCCACCACCACCACCACCACCACCACCTATAAATCCCTCCCATTCCCACCCTTCACCACTAATACATCCTCTCAAAACTCCCATCTCTGTACGTTGTTCATATCATCGCACTTCCCAGCTATCCCTCCTCAATCTCCATGGATTTTGAATTTCAAGAATCCGACATAGTTTTCACCGATCAAGATCAAGCAACCCCGGATCGGAGCAGCAACGAGGATGAGCATGATTACTACAGTTTCTGCAATACAATGGCAGTGCTGATTCAGGACAACTCAAGGAAGCGTGGCAAATCGGAAAAGAAGAATAAAATGACAAACTCGCCGCCGGTCAATATCCGGAAACTTTTATCCAGTCCCCTGAATTTCATTACGCATTCGAAGAGGGGGACGATGAAGGGGAGGTTGTGCCGCCACACTTGATTGTCGAGCGGCGCGTGGCTGCGAGGATGGTGTCTTCAGTGCGCTTTAGCCATGGGAGGACGCTTAAGGGCAGAAATTTGAGTGAAGTGCGGAATTCAATTCTTCGAATGACCGGCTTTTTGGAGTCATGAGAAGATCACTTTTGGGGATTTCATTATCTTTACCTTGCACACAAAAAATATCCAAAAAAAAGGGGAAGGAAAATGTTAAAAAAAAAAAGAGGAAAGGGTCATTTTCCTTTTTTTCTTCTTTTTCTTCATCTCCATTTTCTTGATGTCTGTTCAGTTTCTTTGTAGATCATCATTCAGTGCAATGATGTGGGGAACTTCGGATTCAAAATCAGAAATGTGTAAATGAAGGTTCTTATGCAATTCATTCTACTTCCTTAAAATTCATGTACAGACAGCTTGTTGCGTTAATGGTGGGTTTAATGTGTATTGCCTGAAAACCCTACCCGAAAAGCTGTAATCCAAGGGAGGGGTTTTCTTTATTGTTTTTCGTATGATTGTATAAAGAGTATAGTGGAAGCTATTTCAGGTATTTGGAGAGAGAAAGAAAAGGTATTGCAGGTCATGGGGGTTTTTCAATTATAATTAGAAGTCATTAATATATATATATATATATGTAAATCATAGGAAAATTATACAAAATTGTTATATAAAATGATATGGTAGACTTTGAGTGATCGTTTAAATCGATAAATTATATTTAACATCGATTTATAAAGCTTGTCATGTCATTTCGCATAACAAATATTGTGATCTGTCTTCCATACTGTCTCGGTAGTTACAAAAGAAATCCTCGTCTTAAGTAATTATTAATCGAATGTAAGATTAACATGGTATGTAAAATATTGGTTAAATAATCACTGGAATTTAATATTGAGGGTTTACTGTGAATGAAAGAAATAATTGATGTTTCTGGGTTGCTGCCTGTCCGTGCTTTGGAAGCAAGATATAAAAATATATAGAAATCAACCGGCATGATTATGTCTTTTAATCTTATCTAAAGGAAGACATAGATTCGGCTCTTTTTAGGGCAAAAAATAAGGGGATAACGTGGCACGTGTCATTTCACAATTATAAACAAAAGGAGTTCATACCATGTACATTTACAATAAATTTACCCAAATTAATTTTTTTATTACAAAAAATTCTAAATTGATATACCTATAATAAATTTACGTGAAACTAATTTTTTTGACTAACAAAAACCCCATTCTACTACATTTGTAATAAATTTATTCTCTATTAGTTTTTAAATCATATTAATATTACAGAAAATCATAGATTGGTACATCGATAATAGATGGAGGGTAAAATCCCAAAACAATACATCGGTTAATTGTCATGTGTTATCCAACTCAGCAATTTAACGATAAAATTTAATGGAAACTAAGCGGAGGATAAATTTATTACAAATCTACTAGTTTGGGCTTTTAAAAATTAATTTGATGTAAATTTATGACAAATATATCACTTTGAATTTTTTTTTAGAATTGATTCTAAAAAATAGCTCTTTCAACTAGCACATTATCATCAATATTAAATAATCATAGTTACTATATGCATTATGAGATTGTTGATAAGCATAGCGAGGAAAGTAATTAAGAGACAACAAAATTCTTGGACGCTTCGGGTCCTATGATTTTTTTTTTTTTTTGGGCATATGGGTCATATGATTGATTGCCTAGTGCTTTACAACGTTGTCTACTGTACATCCCCAGATTTGGATGCTTGTGATTGTTCACATTGACGGTGAATAAGAACAAAACTAGGCATCACAATTATACGTTTCATATTGTAATGATCAAGCACTAGAGGATTCACTTAACATGTCGACCATTTCTTTTAGAAACTAGTTTTTTCTTTTCTTTTCTAGAAACTAATTAATCGATGAAAATTGATTTTCTGACATTTTTTGGGACTTTCGATAGTTTGGACGGAGGAAAACTATTCAACAAATTTTTTTTTTTTTGGCACTTTCTACCCATATGTTTGACTCTCTACGTGGCTTTTTAGGTTTCTAGAGGTAGATGAATTGACTGGCACAGCGTGAAAATCGTGAGGCGACGTGTTGGCACACGGCTTCCGACCCAACGACGACCCGCCACGTTTCCAATAAATACAAAAGCTTGTCCCGCGAGGGGATCGAATAACGTCATGCTCATGCACTGCCTTACGCGCACAGCATCATGGCCGGAAAATTCTTGCAGCAACATATTCTATCAAGACCCCGAAATAAAATAAGATTTTACGTGTTCTGTATTAAATATTTTGGGGTTTCACAATGTCAGATTTTCACTGGTTAAACTTCTATATTGGGAGGGAGCTTGTATGTTTATCTGTTTTTTAAGTTACAATAATTGCTTTCGCAGATAAGGAAATAACGAGGAAAGAGAGCGACATGTGAGAAGGAGAAGAAGAGATGAGAGAGTCAAACTAGGTTTTGCTTTGTTTTGTGCGTGTGTGGGTGTGTTGTAGTTCCTAACCCAATCAAACCCCAAGACTTGAGAGAAGTATATTATAATGAGTTTGAAGCAAGTGATGTGGTTGTTGGGATGCAAATGGATTTGCATGATGAATGCATATTCTCTTCGGAAACTTGTCAATCCCAATTTGGTTGGTTGAAGCATTCAAAAAAAGATGAGACGGGTGGAGAATTGCTAGGAGGAGAAGTTTTATCCATAAGTTCATTTGGGAATAAGAGAGTGGAATATTCGGCCACCTACGCTAGGGTTTTCGTTTTCGACAACCATATTCTATGTTTCCTAATTTTGTTTCATTTCTTGGATCGAAAAACCAACTAACAACGGAAAAAAAGTGTTCATAAAATCGGATTCCAGAAAAAAAACGTAATGCTGGTACTTTATATTTTTTAAGATTTTATTTCATTGATAATGGGAGTTCCATCTTCAGTCCACTTAATTACCAATCTATTCGGTAATGAGTTTCAAAATTGGCTCATTAAGACATGTGATATCAATCCATAAACTATGCAAGAATACGATCAGTCATTCCTCATCGATAACAGAGTAATTTGAAGCATCCTAATTTGAAAATGTTCAAATATTTTGCAGTGTGTTTTTTAGAGAAATAGCTCTCGATTGAGAAAAGACTACCTAAAGAAAAGGAGGACATCTTGAATAATCATATAATCACGTTGTCTTAATGGGAAAAGGAAAAAAAAAAAAACAATTCACCTTTCAAATATACTGTAGCTGACGATCTGTCCAAAAAATTAATTTCTTTATACTAGCAATGCAACGTGGACCCAAAAATCACCAGTAAATTAACTATTGCCTTATTTAGAATCATTATTCCCGTGGCATATGACCAAAAGAAGGTTAAAGTTCTTTGATCTAAGCGCCAAAGGGATGTCACTCTCAAATTATTTATCTAAACTTTGCACTTTTCCTATTGGATAAGACAAATGTAGCATTTTCGTGCGGGCACCACTTTCTACGCTCAACGTAACAAAAATACCCAAAAAAGGAAAGAAAATAAGTTTTCATGCAACTAGTTTTCTTTTGAATCGCTTGCTTTATTCTTTGAAATTAGGGTTTTACAGGACTTTGCTATCACGAGAATGATCCATCATCATTTCATGCACACAAATATAATGATGGTCAACTGAGAGAGGGAGACGTGGTGGTAAGAGTTCCCCACGATTTGCACTCTGAGTGCAATTGACATCGATCTAATCCTTTAATTTGATTGCAAGGGTCGAGCAAGTTCTTAAGTTTCCAGAAGATATCCACACCAGTCATGCTAAGAAGCTAACTTATGGAATATACCAATTGGAAAATATATGTTAGATATATTAAAATAAGTCCACAAAATAGGCAATTAAATGATATTGTAACTGAGGCATTGACATCCTAGTAGTGGTTTGTCGACATAGAATTTAGCGTTCAATTTTATGAAGTGATTCAAGTATACTTAAGTTTATCTGTGACTTCAATCTTTTCAACTGGGGCACATCATGATTGTATTTTCATCAACGTGATGCTGTACTTCTTCATTTGTTTCATTTTAGGGATTACATTGGAACATTCAATATTTTAATTTTATTTATAGTAGCTAGCAAATAAGATTCGATTAGATTAGACTATAGATAGCATTTCCCCATAGAGATTTCTTGGACATTGCGAGCAAGATCACGACTATTATCAATGAACAAGAGAGTTGTATAAAATTCATTTCGACATTCCAAGTTTTAATCTGTTTTTCTAGCCATACAATAATAGAAATCTTCCTTGACATACGACGACGCCTAAATCAGTACACACTTGTTCTATGGAAAAAATGCCTAGCTGACTGCACTGTTATTTTGCCTAGATAAAAGTTACAATCTGCATCCCATAATTTCCCAAGGTAACCGAATGACTTTTTTTCTTTTTTTTTTTTTTTTAATTCTGATTTCCTTGGGAAATCAAAATGATTATCATAAATAAAATTTTTTTTTCTAAAAGCGAGTTTAAAGGGAAAAAAACATAAAAGTACTAATGACCAAAATCCAGGTAATCTCAAGTATGAAATAATATTCATTTGATTTAAATCTTCTATTACATATTAAGGTTATGTTTCTTTTACTTACTTTACATCACTCTTCAATCATATTTTTGTAAGCAATGCAAGTAATTATTTTTAGAAAAACATTTTTCAAATCATTAATTTTCTGCAAAATGTTCCACATAAGTAATTTCTTGCTAAAATTGGTTGAAAATGACTAAATTGGAAAATTATCAAAAGTTCGTACTAAATTGTCTAAATTGAAAATCTTTAGGACCGAATTGACCCAATGCAATAAATTTAGAGTTTTTTGGACAATTTTCCATCCACATCTCTTCCATTTTCTACATTCCCACTTCCGTTTAATTTTGCGTAAGCTGGATGAGAGAATTCTTAGTAATCCTATTCTCCTATCTCTAAGTCTTTAATCAAATATAGAAATTTTATTCCAGCACTAATGCTTCACAATGCATCTAAAGCAATTTGAGAATATAAGACCAACCCAAGTGGCTCCAAGCTGTAGCTTTTCGTACTCTCATAGCAACCCACTTCGCGCCAAGTTCCAGGCACATAACTTCCTAATCAAGGGTTGATTAAGCAACACGATTAGAGCCAGAACATTCCAATAATTAACGTAATCAAGCTGAACTATACAATGTTGCGTTAGGAATACACTATACATTGTGCAAACCGAATCTTTGTTGGTTTCGAACACCCACAGATCTACCTTAGGGAAAACCCTAATCCTTGTGAAGTTAATATCTTCCACAAAATCAATAGACCCATAGACGAGTTCTTTGCTAGTCATTTCATTGAACCCAGAAGTGCACCAACGTTTTCAACGTGAGGCCTCAACAGATGCATTTAAGCTTCTGCTCTAAGTTACTTAGTAAAATCAAAGGCCGTCTTTTATGCGAATTCTTTCAAAACGAAGACAAAGCAATAAATGAATGGTTATTTACTTTGGTCAAACCAAAACCAAAACCAATAAATTTCAACCCAATTCACAAAAAAAATCATCGTCAACTTATACGCTATCGAGGTAAAATCGCATAATTTAAGTTTTAGCAACAAATAATCCATGCAAAAGCTTATATATATATATATATATTTTTTAATTTCTTTCATTCTTTGAAACCATATTGATGATTCGATTCAAATTAGGATCGCCCTTGCAAGAAGAGGGTTGGGGGGGGGGGGGGGGGGAGCAAAGTCAACTTGGGCATGATAGAGAGAGATGGACGAACACAAGGCTTACACGTAGAAGGAGAATTTGTGCTAACTAGGGTACTTGACGTACATTCACTCCATTTTTTGAAAATGACTGCAAATATTATTTCGAAATATCTTTCTCACACATTTTCATTTTTCTGCATTATTAAATGAGAGAAAATGATTTTAGGGATATGTATAAAAAAAAAAAGTTCTAAACTTAATGTATTTATACTAATTTAACTATAAATCTTTCAATTTGACCAATTTAGTCAAAAACATTTTCACATTGGCGCCAACTCAATCTATCCAGCTAATTTAGATAAGAAATCACTAACGTGGACCCAACCTTCTTTATGGCATAGCGGACGCTGATGTAAACATATTTCAATATTTTTTTAAATTTTTTTATTTTTTATTTTATTTTTTTTTCTTTTCTTTTTCCTCTTCATTTTGGCTGGCGAGGGTCACTGGTAACCCTTGCCGACCATTGGACGACCGCCAACAAGTCCTCGCTAGTTGTTGAATTGGTACAAATGCAAAGTCAACTTGGGCATGATAAAACATAATTTTAGAGAGAGAGAGATGATGGACCAACACAAAGCTTACACGTAAAAGGAGAATTTGTGCTAACTAGGGTACTTGACGTACATTCACTCCATTTTCTGAAAATGACTGCAAATACTATTTCGAAATATCTTTCTCACACATTTTCATTTTTCTGCATTATTAAATGAGAGAAAATGATTTTAGTGATATGTATAAAAAAAAAAAGTTCTAAACTTAAAGTATTTATACTAATTTAACTATAAATCTTTCAATTTGACCAATTTAGTCAAAAACATTTTCACATTAGTGCCAACTCAATATATCCAACTAATTTAGATAAGAAATCACTAACATTGACCCAACCTTCTTATATGGCGCAGCGGATGCTGATGTAAACATATTTCAATATATTTTTTTTTGAAATTTTTTATTTTTTATTTTATTTTATTTTTTCTTTCTCTTTTTCCTCTTCATTTTGGCTGGCAAGGGTCACTGGTAACCCTTGCCGACCATTGGACAATGGCCAACAAGTCCTCGCCAGTTGTTGAATTGGTACAAATGCAAAAGTTTTATGACTAAATTGATTCTATTGAAATATTTAAGACTAAATTCGTACAAATGCAATAAATCTAAAAAAAAATTGGTACTTCGCACAATATTTATATCTACAAAATTGATACAGACATTGTTCTTATCCACACTTGAAGAATTTCTAGCGTGTTAGCGTCTATGCAAAGCGGTAATAATTGAAAGTTTCGGCGAATAGTCCCCTTGCTACATGATTTCTTGATTGTGGAATTGAACAGGAGTTTCACCAATAAAAAGAAAGAGAAAAAAAGTTTTCATTTGGCTTCTACCCCCAGGAAAATTCAAGCCCTAAGAAAGAAAACTTAGTCAAGAAAATGACCTTGATATTATATTGTGCGGACTGTCGAGACAATAAATGATATTGGTTATTTTCCACAATTGACTGGTCATATTTTAGAATTAAAATTAGGAAGATTGAAAAAAGTTAATTTTCTAGTGATTAGTAGAAAATAATCAAATTTGAAAATTCGATTGATCTTGCTAAAATACCACTTTTTGTTACATGCGGATCATGTGTTTTACAAAAATTGGAGGGGATAGTGAATATTAATTTTTTTTTTGGTCGAATAGTGAATATTAATTTAGATAGCTAAAAGGAAACGTGGACTGAGATGTCTCAATTAGCCTCCCTTTCTTCTTACAACATTTGTGACCTCCGTTAAGTAGTTGAAGTTTAGATATTTTAAAATGTAAAGACAAATTCCCAAGTTATTATAATCCCTACTCACTTTCTTAAGAAGAAATTCATTATATAATAAGGCTATGTGATCACCACAATGGTGAGATAATAAGAGAAAATAAACGAGAAATTGTCAGGAATCCATAGGAAGTTTACATTGTTCAATTGGTTGAACTATGTGATGTTCTGACTACTATGGCTAAAACTATCACCTAGAAGGGGTGAATAGGTAATTATGTGAAAATAAAAGAATTTAAACAAATATTGTAGCAAGACAACTTATGATAAAATTGTCAAATCTTATCGGTGTACAACTCTATCTTAATAATTACAAATGAGTAAAGGATAGAGAATTGCACATTAAAGTTTATTGTGGTTTGGATTTTGCAAGCTTACGTTCACTCTCCCGTGTTATAGCCTATTGGCTGAAATCCACTGATAAAAATCGATTAAATATTATAAGAATCGAGCTAAGAACACTCCACTCCTCACACACCATTAGCCTCTAACAAATTACACAATTTTGCTCACAAAGACGAATGTATAAGATCACAAAGCACTATTCAGATTTTGGAATTAAAAGCATCAATTCTTGTGAATGCGTATTCTATTTCCTTCAGCTTTGAAAACTTTTCTTATACTCCTCATAGTCTAAGCTAATCGTTGGATATATCTCCAGGAGACTTATCTAGCCAATTTACCCATTGGTCTGGATCTTGTTGAGAAAATCTAATTGCTTCGGGATGGCCGATGATAAAAGTTCTCATATTTTTTTGCTGCTCATATAACAGTTTGGGTTTCCAAAAGTTCAGTGTTTAGGATTGGAAAGAATATTTTGCCTCAAGTAAGATGTTCAAGGAAAGTGGAATATTCGCTAGAAATTTTGGAAGTCTTTCCTTTTGAAACTCCTTATAAATATGACAGGGAATCCAATTAATCACTACTAGCTATTGCACGAGTATTTTGACTCCTTAACTATTTGATAGAATATGTAAGAAAGGAAAATAAGTCACAACTCTGATTCCGATTAACATCATCTGATCATGTCCCATTAGACTTTCCACCTGAAAATATTTTATATCAGAATCTAAGTTTCTAAGTTTTTTCGGTCATCAAAACCACTTAGGGAATGTTTCTCAATAATCTCCCCCCTCTTTTTTATGACAACAAAATTTGTTCAAGCAAAACTTTTTAAAGAGATAAAAATTTGAGATTTAAATAGCTCTTGATTAAAGCCAAATATGAAAATGATGTGCAATTAAACTATAAGAATATCTAAATGAATATTTAGCAAGATTCTTATAGCTAAAGGTCTAAATTTAAAAGACATGGAATAAAGAAATTTTTTTTTTTGCCAATCCCTTAGGCTTTTGCGATGTTCATAGTCTTAAAATACCTGCAGAAATAATATTAGTGTAGTGAAGTTCGCAACTTTAGTTCTACAACTCTAGTTCTATTGGCCCTTCTCCCCCTTTTTTGTCAACAATAAAAAAGATACTAGATAAAGCATAATATTATAGACAAACTATAGCATGAAGTGTAGTCCAATAGGTTCAAACACGAAAATGATCCACAAACAAACCAAGCATGAAAATGATCCAAACTTCAAAAAATAATGCAAATAAGGAAAGTTATTTGGAGGAGGATGATTGATTTGGCTCAGGATTTGGAATAGGAGCCAAAGATGGAATGAGAGCAAGAGATGGAACTCTATAATCTGAAGATAGTTGAACAAGAGCATAACATTGCATATTTTCCAAAATACGCTCCATTGTTGTCATTCTGGTGTCCAACACTTCCACTTGAGTTCTAAGAAAGACAGTTTAGTTCTTTAGCTCTTTCTCCATTTTGTCCTTGTGTTCTTTCATACTGAGTTAAGTCTGCAGGAACAACCTGTCCTTAGTATTATCAATCATCTTGAAGGATCAACTTCTACTCCAAATCTCATCACCATACTAATATTCTCTTACCTTTGTTTATCAGCTTCAAAACCCCCCTCAACATTTGCAACTCATTTCCCTTTATCCTACACAAATGGGTCAAAAGAATGAACATGATCAATAATTTGCTCACCAATCATGCTAGTAGTTCCAACATGGATGAAAGCAAGGTCAGTAGTAGAGAGTTCAGCAACAACAGATTCTAGAGCCATAAGAGTGCTTCATGAATTACTCGAGTATCTGGAAGATTAGGAAGAGCTCCAACCATTATGTCAGATACTTCTTGACCTTTTTGAACATTATTAGGACCCCTCAGTGGTGCCTTTATTAACAAAATTTCCTTTGTTAGCATCATCAGTGGAGTCCATGGGAATGTTTTCTAGTAGAGGCTCCATAGGGTCTTCTGCATAATCAAGCTCCCCCTGAATAGATGCTACGACTTGAGATGATTTAGCTTCAATAGCTCCTATATTAGAGACTAAACCCTGTTCTCCAACAATGATTTGATCTTGAGCAAGTTCCTAAGGCTCAGTGATCTCCTGGTCTCTAGCAGCTCCTGATGCTTAACAACAATATCAACATTCTCTAGATTATTAGTTAGATCAACATCCACCATGCCGGCTTGATCATTTGTTGTTTTGAGTTGATCTTCAGCATCCTTTTGCTATTGTTCTTCAATAATGACTTCCTCTATCTAATCAGTGACCATCCCTGTTCTTGTTTCTCTTTCGGCTTCATTCTCTTCATCAACATCATTAGAGTTAGGCTGATATACATTGATGATGTCATCTAAATCAACCGTATTTTTTCAGATTTCTCTAGCATTTCTTCATTGAGCCTTTGTAAAAAGGCTCGAGAACTTTGTCTTTATTCAGCAATTCACCTTCTCTTGGTGGGGTGATCAACTAGATCTGGCATTACTTTATTTGCATCCACATTCAAAAGTTTACCTTTTGTGTTTTTCCAACCTTCAACAATGTGCCTAAAACTCATTTTTCTCATCATTTGCTCCTCCACCTATAGTGGAGGTAGTTGAGCCTTACTCAACTTCTTTGGAATCTCAATGTTCAGTTCATGAAAAATCTTCGTGATTAGAGAACCATAGGGTAATTGCCCTTTATTTTTCAAAATAGTTCTATACATATGCATTAGAACAAGATGAGTAATAGAAAATGAGTGATCGTTCAAGATTGCCCATATCAGTTAGGCTTCATAGCGAGAAATGTCAATTGTGGAAGATCCTTTCGGTTTCAAGCAATTAATAATAATTTTGTGAAGGACAATTGGTCTCAAAGGAAACAATTGATGAAAAACATGGGAGTAATCATCTCTAGTAAAATAAGGGATTCTAGAGAGTTGTTTATAGGCAACATTAGGATCAACATCTATAGCTTCAAATTCTGAATACTTAACCCTCAAAATTTTTGTCAATTCCTATGCTTGGATTAGATATGGCTTATCAAACACCGTGAACTCAATAGTGTCTATTGAGTAAAACGAAAGTGTTGAATAAAAAAATACAGTCAGGGTAGAGAATGTAGGATATTTGGTAACATAAAGATCAGTTAGGAGTCGATCATCACAAAATTGCTTAAGATGAATACCAATCGACTTGAAAAAGTCAAAATCGATAGTCCTCTATTTAATTATTCCCTTGTTCATCAAAGATCTCAAATGTTGCTGATGCTCTTTAGATTTAATCAATTTGTTTGCACGATTCACATCAGTCACATATCTAGTGATTTTCCTTCTGAAATTGGCGTACAAGTTTTTCATTATTATCACCCCTTCAACCATCATCATCTATTCTTTTCTTAGTAACAAACGTGTCGGCCACTTTCTCCTTCCCCTTTCTAGATTTGACAATACTTGAATCACTAGCACTAGTGGGGGGGCATGCTTCTGATGGAATTAATGAACATTAATTCTAATGCCTCCTTACTTTCAAAACCGTGCTTAGCCAACAACAAATAAATAACATCTTCACTATTCCCTAAAGCCTTGAGTGTTGCAATAGTCAATCTTAACTGAGAATACTCAGAAGAAAGTATTGTACCTTCAACATTATCTGAAGAATCGGACAAGTCAAAGAATTCAAGGCTTCCTCTAACTTTAGATTGTAATCTCGCAATGCAATTCGATTGTTGCAAACCAAAAGGTCCAGGCTCCGACTTTAGAGTAGATTTTGGTGCCATGGTTTTTAAAAAGAAGAAAAGTTTTGATCTTTTGTCAAAAAAGAGGCTACAGGAAGGGTTTTTCACAGAGATGGTTCTTGGGTGTTTGAAGAACAACAAAAAAGAAAGAAAAGTTTTCCTTCTTAAGGGATATGAACCGTTGTGACTTAAATTTTTTTAAAGAAGATTTGATTTTTGAGGGAAAATAAAGAAAAACTATGAAATGGTGTTGGAAAGAATAAATTAAGCAATTTCCAATATGAAGAAATTTATTTTGCAATAAATTAAATAAGGAAAAGATAAATCATATCTGATATGCTTCTAAAAATATTCTTACTGTCAAAAATTTGAAATCGCAATAGTTGATCTACCCAGCATCATTTGATGTACCCTATCTTTAGATACTTGAGCAAATGGATTAATAATACCCAACTTATTGTGAATAAAATTAAAGGCCTTTTTCTTTAGAGGTTTTGTAAAAATGTCAACCCACTGATTTCTAGAATCAACAAAGTGAATGTTTCCTTTACTATTATTGATATGATCGAGTATGAAATAATGTTTAATTTCTATGAGCTTGGCCCTGGATTGTAAGATTGGATTTTTTGTCGTTAGATTAATGACACTTGTGTTTCACATTCGATCATTGTATTAGAGTCTTATGTTCCATAGTCATTCAATTGTTGCTTCGTCAAGAGGATTTGAGTGAAACGATTGCTCAATGCCACATACTCAATTTTAGCAGAAAATAGGTGATCTTCGTAGAACATTTCATCTCCTTATTCAATATACACGAAGATAGCCTATAACCCCCGATCATAAAAATCCTCTTATTTTCCTTATCTCCTAAATATTTTCTACCGATTTCATCGCCTATTTCTAAAGATAAGATTGCAATGCGATTTTCTTAAATTCCAAAAATCCACCATAATATCATATCAAATCTCAATTTCTTCACAAGATAATTAATTTAAAAAAAAAAAAACAACGGGCTTGGGCAAATTTGCACTCTTCATGGGCTTGCCCGACTTGCCAAGTTAAAGCTCAAAACCACTAATTCGAACCCATCCACCACCGGTCCAATAAAATGTAAAAAATGCAAATTAAAAATAAATGCACCTAAATCTATATGCCATTAATTATTTTTTTTAGGGATAAAATTAACCCCTAATTTTCTATGCAATAAATGACTAAACAAGTCATCAAAATTTAGGTGTCAATAGCTGCATCTTCAATAGAAATTTAGGAAGACTTTCATTTTGAAACTCCTTATAAATATTGCAAAAAATCCAACCAATCGTCACTAGCCGTTGCACAATATTTTGACTCCATCCTAGCCATTTGAAGGAAGAAAAATAAGCGACGATTCTAATTTTGATTGACATCATCTGATCATGTCCCATCAGACTTTCTACTTGAAAATACTTTATCATAATTTAAGTGTCTAAGTTTAGTCGGTCATTAAAATTACTTAGAGAATGTTTTCTCAACATTGGTAAGAGCGGCAAGAAAAGTTCCACCTATATAAGCTCAAAATGTCACGTATAATATTTTTAACTTGTTTACAATATCGTGCCTTGTTTGAAGTCATCTGCAATCTTGCACAATGTTGAACATTCCACATGCTTAACACCGCAAATTGGCTCAAGGCAACTATTGGGCTTTTGTGTGAATCAAGCACACCACAAAGATTTTGATTTTCTTCATCATCAAGTGCCAAAAAAAAAAGTTTTTTATTTAGACAAGTCACCCAAATATAGGACTTGGATTTTACTTGATCCATGAGATTAATGAGATATCTTGTAAGTCGATTTTTATTTATCGAGAATGATCCTTTTTCCGCCATGAAAAATATCGTGAAATAGATTGTTACCATCCCTCGACCACTCCACGAGTCTTCCTCTCTATGAAGCCTCACTTTCTCCATGAGCTTGAATTTGTCCGTTGGAGTCCGAGAAATGATAAGGGAACCGTATCGCTTTAGGAGACTTGTGACCTCGCTTGGCCGAAAATAATGATGGGATAAGAGCACACGACGAAGACCTTGGAATCACGAATGATTTCAGATGGTGAAATAATTAGGATATATTTGGGATACTTTCTTATTTTAAAAAATAATTAGAATATTTTTGTTGTTTGTCAATATCTTTCAAGATTATGCTGACGTCATAGGATAGGATTGCACACACCAGCACTGGTTTGTCGCATGCTCTCTGCATTGGACTAATACGCCCCTCCCCTGAGAGACATTATTGGAGGACAAATGGTCCAAACCCGTCCATTTGGCATTCATTTTTAGGAGTGATTCATCACGCAGCATACAACTCTCCGTTGTACTGTACTTTCTAAGTGTGCTTACTCACCCTTCTTCCTTACCAAAGCAAGTTTTTGTGAAACAACTCTTATGCGAAGAAAAAAGAAGTGTTAAGACACTTTAAGATCATTTTTCAAACCCACTTACATTTCAAGTCAAAAGATAGATAAATAGACACATCCCATTACACTAATCGGGGCGTTCTTAGTAATTGAGAGGGTTGAAGATCAATAAATGAGTTATTTATCATTTAAGCATTTGTTGATGACACTTTTGAAATGATTGTCGCATTATTGTGCATTACTCCACGAAATTATTCCGGTCATTTGACCAAATATGGATAAATTAACAACAGTTGGATGCAATTTAAAATTTAAGTAATGAAGAAAAAACTCTCTCTCTCTCGCGAGTGGCGACGCACCAATCATTCCGTCACCTATGATTTCTACCGCCCATGGAGTGATCAACCTCGTGATCGGGATCACCATCGCCATCTATTCGCATTCGACTAATTGTGATCGGACTGATAAAAGATATTCCAACAAAAGAAAGTGAGATATATGGATGCCAGCCTTAATATTTAAATTAGCCAATTCGGAGAGAAAAGACAAAAAAAAAAGTAAAAAATTGATGACATTAAAATCAATCTCCTAGGATCTTGGAAATTTGAAAATTATTATTATTATTTTAGAAAAAGAAGAAACTCCAAATCCTTGGATAATAATAATAACAATATAGCAAAATTCTCCCCGTAAATTAATTATCATTACCGCGAACTGGATTTTATGCCACACGCCACTTTTGACGCGGAGCATGAGCCGTCGCATGAGCTGGCCTAAAGGGCACAAGCTTCCACCTCTCAAATTGATTTCAAGTGTGGGTTTTGATTTCCACACCCTGTAAGGAGACATGGCAAAAGTCTAAGAATGAGAATTAGAATAGGAATAGTAGAGTAGGACCGAAAAAAAAAATTGATTTTTGTGGTAGTCCCGCTTCGATCTCAATTTAATTTACTTTGACTCAAAGACAATTATTGTTCTCGAAGTACCAAAAAATTTCACTCCAGGAGAACCTAATATTTTCACATAGCACAAGCTCCAATGTACTGTACTAGACGCATCCTAATTCAAAGCATTTTTTTTTTAATTTATCACATTCTTTATAGAGGGGAAAAATGCTTCGAATTATTTTCATACATACAGAAATTCCTTAAATTCTTTTCAATTAATAATGGCTATGCAAAGGATATTTTGACATATACTTCGTACCAAAGAGTAAAGATGGATTGATGGACATGTCAAAGATGATATATCGCAGTATCATAAAAAGATGACAAAACTAAGGCCATAATCCCCTAAAAAATCCTTAACTATAGGTCTAGTCTCAACTATATGCCGGATTTTAAAAAAACTCTCAACTTTAATTTCAGTTAGAAATATGCTTCGAACATTTTTTTTTTTTGTCTAAGAAAAACCCCAACTTTTTTTTTTCATGTCCCAAATCTGCCCTCTTTTGCCTTATATCCAAAAATTTCCATAATTTTCATATCAAAGAAGGGTTTCATTTTAGAGATAATTTTCCATGTCACTTTATTGATGTAGATTCATCACTGATGCGGAAATGCCACATTTTCTACATCAAACAACTGATAGCGATTTTTTCTTTTATTTTACAGATTTTGAATGAGAGCAAACTTAAGATTAGATTGAAAGTTGCTGATTTTTTACGCAAGAAAAGTTTGAGGCAAATTTGGAACTAGAATAAAGTTGATATTTTCTTTGACCAAAAAAATTCTGACATAGATTTGAGACTAAACTTAAAATTAAGAACTTTTTCAAAGACAATAAAAAGTTTGGAACAGACATAAATTTCGGGATTTTTTCAGACAAAAAATTTTTGGGCAAAATTGAAGCTAAAAAAGTTTGAGATTTTTTCTCAGGGGATCAGGCGTAGAATTGAGTTGTGTGATACAGAATATCTTCTAGAAATAATGATGCAATCAAGCTTGGGCTACAAGAGGCAAATTATTGCTTTTGGAGAAGGGAAAGCGACTCCAATCCACTCGTTAGAACGTGACCGCAACTTTGGTGTTCTAACCCGGACGAAGCACACGCAATAAAGATTTTTATGAGTTTTCTTCCATGTCATGTCGAGCCATTAATCCAGAAAGGGTCAAACAAACCCAAAAAGAAGTTTTGTCGTCAGGCATAAGAAAGAAAACTATTTAGGCAGCTAAACTTGGAAAGATCTTTATTGAGATCGACCCATAAACTAGACATATGTTTGAGAATTTGCATATAAAGTCACAATCCAATATGGACAATACTTACTAGTGGATGTGCAAACGCGTTGCAGGTGTGCAGAAATTAACGTTTGAAAAATTAAGTTTGTTGCGAAATATTTGAATAATTTTCAATTTTTAAAATCCTTTTAAGTAATTGGCCATAGACAGATTTCAATCTTTTTAAGTAATGCCTCTAATATATATTTACATACTGAAAATTTTGCATAAACAGATTTCAATCTTTAACAGAAAGAAATCAGTTTAAAATAAAAAAATTTATTTACTCATTTGTCCATAGACACAATTTTCGCAAAATAAGTAACTAATAATATAATAAAACGGATTAAAAGTAATCCCTCACACAAACGGTATAAGAATTGTCATGTGTCCATAATAATATGCTATTTACATATCTTGTAGACTATGCTTTCGGCTATAGCATAGCATGTGTAATGGGAAAGGGAATATTTAATTGTTAAATCAAGAGGATCTTCATCTAAAAGTAAACATGTGAACAAGATGGCCCCGATCCTTTCAAATTACATATCGAATATTCCCTTTAATTGCGTAGTTTTGTTACTGAAGTTCTCGTACTTGTACATATAGAACACGTCGTTTCCATTTAGGATTTTGCTTTTTAACAAAAAGAAAAGGTTTTATAATTAAACAGTTTATTTATATATTAATCATTGTACTATCTTTATTTGCGAAATTACTTCATTTTTCAACTTAATATTTTACATATACCATTAGTCAAGTACTACTCGGGAGATAAAATATGACAAATGTACTTGTATATTTAAGTTTAATTATAATCAAATCAAATCTGAGTGTAGACATAATATTTCTAATACCCTCGATTTCTTGATAATTATGAGATAATAAGAAGTGTACACGCATGTACATAGTTATAAATTGAGAAATTTTGACAAATTTATATGACTCAAATGGATATAATCTAATATGGAAAAATTTCTAAATTAGCATTTGATGGAAAATCAAAGAAATTTCATCTTTTATTTTGGTCTTATGTGTTTCGAATGAATTTTATATTTTACTTTTCGTATTTTTAAAATCTTGCGGCTACCTCAATTTGACTTTTTTTGAGCTGAAAAGACTTGAAACTTTTACACTATACATATGTTGATACGCAAGTTTTCAGAGTAATTTTTCTCTAACATTTTAAAATGTGAATAATACTATAATTTTTAGGGACAAAACCAAAAAGGTACTTTTTGTTTATGAAAATTAAAAATGAACACTCCTGAACCATAAGTTCAGAGTGGCGATGGAATTGTATTTTTATTTATTTATCGTATTTTCATATTGTATGGAATTACTATTAGAGGTTGTACATCCATGAAACAACTTCAAGATAAGATACATTCTGAATGTGATAACATCCACTTTGTCCAGTGCAAGAATAAATGATAATGAAAGCCAATGAATTTGTTAGCATTTATACCATGCATTCCACAATTCATTACCATGAAGCACAAGAAGCTACAATTAAAGCCATAATTTTGCCTGAAAAATTGTAAATATACAGTCATATACTCTTTTCTGTATACATTTCACATCTATCACCGTTAATTTGGATAGTTGGTCAAATTTTCAATTTGCAACTACCAAATCAATGGTGCTGAAGATAGGTTATGTATGAAAGAAACTGTACGAATTATGTATCGTATACAAATCCAAGTCTTGCTTAGGTCAATTGAATAACCAAACGAGCTATAAAGCCAAAGCAGCCGTGAGCCGTAAGAAAAGGGGGAGCTATTTTATTTAGGCAGCCGACTAAGAGAGAGAAAGGAACGCAAAGAAAAGAAAACCCCGCACTCAAGAACTTGTAGAGAGAGAAATCAAGAAAAGGAAGAAGATACATGGGACCACACTCAATCCCCCTCTTACAATAATCATACTTTGACAAAACATCATAAACGATCACAAAGTGTGCTCACTACGGTTCAGATTCTCCAAATTCTTTCACCTTCCTCTAATCTCTCTCCACCATTACCACCACCACCACCTATAAATCCCTTCCCATTCCGACCCTTCACCACTGATCCATCCTCTCAGACCCCCACCTCTGTACCTTGTTCATATCAGCACACTTCCCATCTCTCGCTCCTCAATCTTTATGGATTTCGAATTTCAAGAATCCGACATAGTTTTCACCTATCAAGATCAAGCAACGACGGATCAGAGCAGCAACGAGGACGAGCATGACTACTACAGTTTTTGCAATACATTGGTGGTGCCCATTGGTGATGATTCGTGGGCTCATGGCAAGTCAAACAAGAAGAAGGCCAAGAAGAAAATGACAAACTCATCGCCGGTCGATATCCCGGAAACTTTCACCCGGTCCCCCGAATCTGACTATGCGTACGAGGAGGGGGACGACGAAGGGGAGGTCGTGCCACCGCACTTGATCGTCAGGCGGCGCGTGGCCATGAGGATGGCGTCCTCAGTATGCTTTAGCCATGGGAGGATGCTCAAGGGGAGATATTTGAGCGAAGTGCGGAATTCAATTCTTAGAATGACAGGCTTTTTGGAATCATGAGAAGATTTCTTTAGGAGAATTCATCATTTTTACCCTAGCACACCAAAAAATGGCAAAAAAGGGGAAGGAAAATGTCAAGAAAAAAAAGTGACGGTGTCCTTTTCTTTATTTCATCTCCATTTTCTTGATGTCTTCTGAGTTTCATTTTCAGAATTTCATTCAGTCTAACGGAATGAAGAACTATGGATTCAAAATCGGAAAAGTGTAAATGTGGGTTCTGGCGCAATTCATTTTTCTTCCTTAAAATTCATGTACAGACAGCTTGTTGCATTGATGTTGGGTTTCATGTATACAGTCCGAAATCCCTACCTGAACAGCTGGTATCCGAGGGAGGGATTTTCTTTATTGTAGGTCATATAATTGTATAAACAGCGTGGTTGAAGTTATTGTAGGTCTTTGGAGAAGGAAAAAAAGGGTATAGCAGGTCTTGGGGGATATTTAGTTTAAATTAGAAGTCATGAATATATGTATGCAAATAATAGTAGAAGAATACAAAATTGTAACCAAAAAAAAAAAAAAAAAAAAAAGTCTGTCATGTCCTTTCGTATATCAAATATTGTAATGAATTATCCTCGTAATTACAAAAAAGACCAAATCTTGAATTATTATAAATTAAATATATGACTATTATTGTTGTGAAGTATTGGTATAATAACCACCGAATTTAATATTTAGGGTTTTCTATTAATAAAAGAAATAATGGATGATTCTGGGTTGCTACCTGTCCGTGGTTTGGAAGATTGCTCTATTCATCTAAGCAGAGTTGATTGAATCGAGGAATATGAATAATCTGAACATGAACCGGTATGATCATGTCTTTTAATCTTATCCAATGGAAGATGTAGATTGGGCTCTTTTTAGTGCAAAAAATAATGGGTAATGTGGCACGTGTTATTTAAAAATTATGAAAAAAAGAATTCTTTCGACTGGTACATTATCATCAATGTTAAAAAAACCATAGTTAGTAGAAGCATTCATTTTCATGAGGTTGTTGATAAGCATAGCGAGGAAAGTAAGTAAAAGACGATAGGACTCTTGCACGCTTCGGGTCATGATTGCCTAGGGCTTTACTAGGTTGTCTTTTGTTCACGCCCGGATTTGGATGCATGAGATTGTCACTTTCATGTTGAAGAAGAACAAAACTAGGCATCACAATCACATGTTTTCATGTTGTCATGATCAAGCAATAGAGGATACATTTAAAATTTTCAGAATTTTTCTAGTAACTAGTTGGTTGATGAAAATGATTTTCTGAAATTGTTTTAAGACTTTGGGGCGTTTGAACGACGGAAAATTATTCAATAGACAAAAAGCATATTCTATCAACTAAAAACAACAAGTTTAAGTTATAGGAAAACAACTTTTCTAATAAGAAAGATAGCATTATACTTGATTTTTTTTTTTTTATAATTTTCGATAAGTCTCGTATGTTTTTTTTTTCCTGAAATATTGTCTATCATCCCTTGAATACTTCACCTATGCTCATGTTCTTCTACTTTTTCCCAAAAACATAACCATATATGATGTTTGACAAATACTTTTTCACAATTTATTTCCTTTTTTTTTGTAATTCTTGTTATTTTGATGGATTGCATGATAAACAAAGAACATATTTTTGGATTCTAATTTGTTGGTCCTTACATATCATTTCTAACGATGCAAGCAGCCTTATGTAGATTCGCTTATTACCAAATATTATATAATTGAATTTTTTTAGCATAATTTCATTACAGATATACTCCAGAAAGTGATTTACTTTCTCTGAAAATGAATTTCCTAAAAGCACTTTTCAGGACAAAAAATTTTCTGTGAAATAAACATACTTTAGAAAAGACGAGTTCCTTCATTGCTTGCATTAATGAACAACTATCGATTAGTCACTACCTATTTCAGATCAAAGATTAAAAAAAAAAATTTCTACAAAAATAAGAAGGGACAAATTACCAGTCAATAATCTCTCTCTCTCTCTCTCATTTTCACACCAACATACTGTTTGAGTGCGTGTCAAATACACAGATAATTAAAAATAAATTAATTTTAATTACAAAATAATTCTCAAATAACTCGTATCTTAGCCATATCTTTGACTTTTTACGTGGTATTTTTAGGTTTCTTGAGGCAGATGGATTGAGTCCCCCGCATCGAGCGCAGATCAGTGGCCGACACGGCGTGAAAAGCGCGAGGCCACGTGCGGACGCACGGCTTCCACCTAATGATGACCCGCCTCGCCGTGGCAACGCGTTACAAAGCTCGTCCGAGAAGGGACCGGATATCGTCAAGCGAATGCAACCGGCATACGCGGACAGCATCGCGGCCAGAAAATTCTTGCAGCACCATATTTTATCAGCAACCCCCGAAATAAAATAAGATTTTACGTGTTCAACATTGGAATTTTAGGGTCTCAGGCTGTCGGATTTTCATTGGTTAACTTCTATTTTGGGACAGAGTGCGTGTGTTTTATCTGTTTCTATATTATAATAACCGAGTTGCAGATAAGGAAACAGCAAGGGGAGATTGACATGCGAGAGTGAAGAAGAAGAGAGAAGAAAGTCAAACTGGTTTTTATTAATTTATCTATTTTGTGTGTGGGTGTCTTGAACTTCATGACCCAATCAACTCCAAAGACTTTGAGAGAAATAGAATATAGTGAGTTTTGAAGCAAGTGATTGGTCGTTGGGATGCAAATGGATTGGCATGAGGAACGATAATTCTTTTGGAGACTTGTCGATTTCAATTTGGTTGGTCAAACATTGGGAAATGAAATAGTTGATCAAGATAAGATGGGTTGAAAATTGCTAGGAGGAGAAAACTTTTTACATAAACACCTTAAGCTCACCCAGATCATAATTATAATAGATAACCTGAAAAATGGATTCCGTCGTCTTTTCCCACCTTTCACTAAACTGCCAAGAAGACAAAACCGGACTATCATTTTGAGCAAATTAATTACCTTGAAAATTTTCATTTTCATTCTCTTCTGCTTACCCAATTACTAGTCTAGTTTTTAATGAAATTATTAAAACTTCTAATGAGATCCCTTTACCCAATATGGAAATTGAAATGACACTTATTATACAATATCAAACTGTAGACTACATATGAACGTGATCAGTGATGCTTTATCGACAATCGAGTAAGTCAAAGCGTCTAAAAGTGAAATTGTTCAAATATTTTTAGTTTTGTCTTTTTAGAGAAATAACTCAAATTTTTCTAGATAGAGAAGAGGGCTACTAAAAGAAAGGGAGGACATCTCGATCAATCATACAATTATAGCGTCGAGTGAAAAGAAAGGCTCACCTTTCAAATAAATTGCATCTGATGATGAATCCAAAAACTCATGATAAAAAATAAGCACTTGAGAAGATGGAAAATTGGGAGTGTAGAAACCAAACATGCCCAAGCAATGAAACGTTGACCCATCCATCACCAATAAATAAATTATTCCCTTGCAATGGTTTCTTCGGAATCGTTCTTCCACGTGGCTTAATGTTCTGTGGTTTTCATACAATTAGTTTTCTCCTGAATCGCTTGCTTTATTCTTTGAAATTAGGGTTCCACATAGGGTCGAGGTCGCTATCACGAGAGTGATGAGCAATCATTTCATGCACTCGAAAATAATGGTGATCCGGTTTTGAGAGAGAGAGACGTGATGGTAAGAGTTGCCTCCAGTTTGCGCTGCTAAATACAATTGGCCTAAGACCTTGTCCTTTAGTTTTGATTGCATGGGTTAAGCAAGCTCACGTGCTTCGAGATGATATGTACACCAGTCATATTCGAAAAGCTAACTCATGGAATATACAACTGAAAAAGTTATGTTAAGATATATTAAAATTAGGAAGAATTACTAAAAAAAATGTTTAAAATTTATTATAATTATGTCAATTCAGTAATAAATATTTTTTTTTGCCAATTGAGTCCTAAATTTTTTGTGTTTATGCTAATTCAGTCATTTTAATCAATTTTGGCCGAAAATAGCTAATATGGACATTAGCTGCTTAGCATCTTACATGACAATTGATATTGATATGAATAATTTTTAATAATATTTTAATATATTTTTCAAATTTTTTTTTTTATTTTTTTCTTTTTTTTTCTGCTTTTATCCCCTTCCTTCTTCCTCTTGCTGGTTGCTGGATCAATCGATTAGTTAGAGGTGAGGGTCGATCAGGCTGGCCTTGCCACCAACCACTCGTGACAGTGAGTACCCAAAAGATGAGTGTACTTGAGTACCTAGGGCGTTCGATGCCCCTGAGCTTCAAATATGGAACAACGCCACCTTCGACGATGGAGAATTCGAAGATTCCACCGCTATCGCCATTAAGAACTCTTGGTCTTCCGTCGATCCCGTCTTCATAAAAGTCTATGAATCGCTTGAGTCGGATGATTTTACGAAGAAAACCGGAGTCGCAAGAGCGCCAATTTCAAGTTTATTTCGTAACTTCAATCTTTTTTATGTGGGGGGCACATCAAAATTGGATTTACATCTTTTAGTCAATAGATTTCAAATCGTAGAATCCGATGCTTTAATTTTTTGTTTACATTGTTTTAGAGATTGTGGGATATTATTTGATATTGTAGTTTAATTTTTTAGAAGCTGGCAAATTAGAATAGATTAGACTAGACAATAGATAATATTTTTAGATTTTTCTAATTTACATCTCCAAGTATTTGTTTCCTATAGCTTGAATTTCTCTCTTTAGGTTTTTAGTTATAAGTATTGCTTCTCATTTCATATAGAAATAACTTATCCTTCTACCTTATAAAATATTGAGAGATTATCTCTGTTGCACTTCTGCGTGTGCGCCCTTCGGGCGTGTGTTCAAATGAGCATCTGCAAGGTGTGGAAACATTGAAATGTTTGGCTCATAAACGAGCGTCTCAACAGGCAATAAAACAACGGCCGGATGCGATGACTATCCGATCCAAGGCTTTTCACCTAGAGAGACAATCCGAACGGGGTGACAAAGTGGCACCAGGAGGGAATCAAGCCCATGGCCAACTGTTTGACAAATCTGCCCCAGAAGTTAGGAACATCCGACATCAACCCTACTTTAGGGAGATTTTCATGATGATCACGAAGAGTACAGAGTTCACAGAGGCTATGGCAGCCGCTTATTATGGAGGTCGTGATACATGCTATAGACATAATGGTCATCATGGGTGAGATTGACGTGGAGATTACAAGCAAGATTATGACCATCAATGAGCAAGAGAGTTGTATAAATTTCATCGTGACCTTCCAAGTTTTAATATGTATTTCTAGGCATAGATTAGTAGAACTCTGCCTAGATATACGATGCCGTTAACCAAACGGTACAGACCCCGTCTGTGAAGAAATAAAACATGTCCCACGCAACCATAAAAGAGTAGTCTAGCAGTACACTAAGGAGAGAAAAAGAAAAGCAGTACATAACCACTAAAGCCCGAGTTTTACATGGATCAAGCCCAGATATTACACTACTGGAAAGAAGACCTTGCATCATAGTCATACAACAGCGACCTTTTAAAGTGTCTGACTAGGGATCAATACAAGTTTAGAGAGACTGCTACGCAAGCACAGACTTACACAGATACTGAAAATAGTAGATTAGGCGTAATATCGAATGTAAGGACAAGTTCAGTACCTCTCCGGATCATCATGTTGCTCACTACCGTCTGGACTTCTCATGATGCCTGCGTGAGAGAGCAAAACCCACACGTGAGTCACAAACTCACCCCCTGTGGAGAGGTACTTAGCGTGAGCCCCCACATCATTTGAAGGAGCCACATACAACATCATTTCTGCCCAGAAGTCGGCCAAGATCGTCCAAATATGCTCCTCATCTGTTGCTTCAATCGAAAGTTGCCTTCTCAGCCAAGCGCCTTGACCCACAATTGTTTTGCCGTATTGTCAGCTTTTGAATCCTCTCATCCATCAACATTGAGCTTCCCTCAAATAGTTCCCTAGCTTCTTTCACAACATGACCGAATATGTATTCAGACCTGTAAGGGTGATTGGGTAGTAGTCTTGGGGCAAAAGCAACCAAATAAGCAAGATATTTCGATAGCGTAGTTGCTATATTGAAGTTCTCCCTTTGTCCTTGTGAAACAAGAGGAGAAGGTACTGCGCTCCGTCGTTCATGCTCGTAGATACTGGTCGCTATGTGCCAGACCATTATAACATGAGTAGTTGACTCGAGATTGCATGCCCACGAGAGCTGATCAAACATGTTGTTGCGTCTCAAAGAAGCTCTCCCATTCTCCAGGTTGCGGGTGCCATTGTTCATTAGAGACCGTGCGATTGCCTTCATTACCTCTTTGGACAATTTGGTGGGAGCAATTACCTGCTGACCATCCCTTTCCTGATCAAAATAAGCCGCGGTATTGCTATTATATATCAACTTTGGCGGACGATAGCTGCATTTTTCCAGAAGTGAGTATTGCCGAAGTTGTCCTCCCCATGGTTTCCGGAGCTTAATTCTACACATTATCTCGATAACCTTCTCTGCGATTCTGTTTCTTGGGCACCATTCATTTCGAACGTATGTACATATATATGATACCTTGGCCCATTCTGAGAAAACCCTGATGCCAAATTGGACAATCTCGATACCAAGGATCGCGATCATCATAAAAAAGGTTACCAAAGCATCAGCAGTGGACCATGTGCTTTCATTTTGAGATTTTTGGTAACTTAATATTATAGCCAGAGAGAAAGCAAGCAAAATGACTAGTTGCAGTACTTCCAATATTATATGATGGGGACTAGGAGTAACCGAGAAGTTGGTGTAGAATAGATCGAAAAGAAATGCAAGTTCTACCTCAATTACTCTGAAAACTCGCTCGTAACCATTCACGTCAGAATGTAGGCTATGATGAATCAGGGACCATAACTTGTCGTGAGCTTCTTGGGGCAACGAGTAGCCGGCAAATCTCAGACGGATAAGATTGAAGAGCGAAAAAGAGAGGCAAAGATCCTTGAGTTTGCCATCTGGGTCTCCTTCTCTCACGCTTAAAAGCCTCCCTCTGCAATTCCAAACCTTTTCAACGGTGATAACGTCATCCGTCATACGTAATGATATTCGATACTCTGGTGCTTCACCCTCAAACAACAGTGGCCGTCGCCTCCAATATGCTGGTAAGAACCATAAGTGGTCCTTTGTCTCTTTTGTCTCACTTACCAAGTACTTGTACCCTCGCAGAGAAGATGGATCAACTTGGTTTGAATCGCTGCTTTGGTGCTCGGTTTTCATGTAGTTGGCTAACAAAATATAGTTCTTCTGCATCCCATCCTTGCTTGCTGACATCAAAGCTCGGACTCTATAGTCGATTTTCACGAACACCAAAAATATAAGATACACTGGGATCCGCATTATGTTCGATGTGGGCGTGTAGGTGCCAATGACCCACCCTATCATAAAACATTTACCAAACATCTCGATATTAAATGACTTCCATCGTTCGACATCCTCAAGGCTGTGTACCGTGTAGGAATCAGCGCTTCCAAGAACCATCACCAAGAAAACTGCCCCCAGGGGGAATAACTTATTGCAAAACGTAGCATTTTGGATGAGGCCCAGAGTGTATGCGACCGCAGTGAATGAAATGGTATAGGCTGCGAACCCGAACAGTGTGAATGTGCGGTTTGTGCAAGATCGCCTGAACGCCCCAAAGACCCCCAAAAAGGTTAGAGAGCAAGCTAGGAGGACCAGCAGCGCCTCGATGGTTATAAGCCTGAGCTGGCGACTCTCCTGCGTATCCACCGAGCGATCTGTGCAGAAAGGCTCTGCCTGGTAGGGCGGTGGCGTTGACATGTTGATCGAGCCTAGAGAATCAGCTGTTGTGAAAGGAAAAGAAAAGGATTGTTAGAAGATCATAAAGGCACCATGATAGAGTCTATTAACAAGAACGAAGAAGCTAGAGTCCTTCACCACCGGGATGAAATGGACGCAGTAACAGAGAGTCCAGTTTTACATTTTGACTACTAAAGAGAAAGGATTCAAGTTTTGATTGAGAAGAAGTAAACAAACAAGTGTAGTAGCAGTAGTAATAATAAAATAACAATAATCTATTTATTATTATGTAAAATGATGAGGGCCTCCTACTTTTGAAGAATCACAATTCTTTTTTCTTCCTCAAATATCCTCAATTAGTTATCTTATAAATACTCTGTCAATAAAAACTCTCTGTCCATACTATTCTTACTTCTTCTTTTTTTCAACTTCATGTATTTTGTCCAAATCATGTGAATTTATGGTCTTCAAGAGAATCCGTTGTATTCATTCCACATGTACTTGAGAAGATACTTTCAAGATGAAAAATAAATTGACTGAATAAAATTTTCTTGCCGTTGCTAGATATCCAGTTCCATCTGCTAAGGTACGAGGTTCAGCTACCTTGTCCCCTACATCCATTCAATGAAAAACTAAGCTAGGGTCCCCACCAAACCGAAACAGACTTAGGATTTTTTACACTCAAAGCCAGTTTGTTTGTCAAAAAATTAACAAATACGGAAAAAGCTCATTTTCTAAAATCATCACATGAAAATTGAATCATTTTCCTTGAAAGTGCTTTTTATTACACATTTCTTGCAAAATCAAAATTTCTGCAGTACGAAAGGACCTTGTTCTATAAATGCAATACAGTTTTGTATCAATGTATGTCACCAAAATTTCATATTGTAAATAATGTATTTTTTATTTTTGTCTTTAATTTCAAATTAAAATTAATAATTTTTCTGAAAAGCGATTTTAATTCATTGATCATGTAAAAATTTAGATTATATTTACCAACAAAAATAATGTTAACAACGGAAACTTAAGAAAATGAAGGTGGCTGCACCCCATCGGCTGAATATGGCACTATCTTGGCTCCATGAGGGCAAATTGGTAACTTAGGGAAAGCCAACTCAGTGGGATCAATGTTTGTCCTACCAGTCGGATTGAGTATCAGATACTAATAATTTCTAAACTTTAGTATAGCATCCTTGTATTTTTAATTCGTCTTATGTGCTCCTAAAATTTTTCTTAAATGTTCAATCTAATCCCTAAGCTTTCAACTGATTCAACCTAATCCCTCAACTTTTCATAACCAAGTGAAATCAATCATTTGATATATACAAGTTTACATAATTACACTATAGCCCAAATTTTAGAATATTTTTTCAATTCAATTCATATCGTAAATCAACAACACATATGCTATCTTTTCAATACCTTTTTACAATTTTTGTATTTATAAATGTTACAATAGTTTCAAATAATTATATGTATGATATTGATAATAGTCAAAATTAAACCTCTTTTAAAGTTATATTGGGTTACTAATCCTTTTACTTGAAAAATAAGTGTTAAACTATCTCTCGATACTCATGTTAATCTAAATCTTTTTCCTAATATTTTACATTGATAAAATTTTTAAGTTTTTGCGTTGCATGTATTCTTACTGAAATTTAGCTAAATCTATAAATGAGGAGATTAAGATAGCAGGAACATCAACCTGACAAAACACTAACTGAGGTTCTAATTTTATTATAATAAAGACCATACATTAGAACACATTTAAATGAAATTATTGTAATATTCATAAATTTTTAAGCTTTTGTGTTTCACATATTCTTAATTAAGTTTAGCTAATTCTATAAATGAGAAAATTAAAGTAGCGGGAACATCAATCTAACATATCTCTAAATGAGCTGTTACTTTTTTTTTTTTTTTTTTTATAAAGACTATAAGCTAAACACAGTTGAATGAAAAAACTAAAAACGTAAAAAAGTAACACAAGGATAGAATTTTGTTGTTGTTTAGGATATGGATGGAATTAAAAGATATTAAACATTCGGGCAATAGTGTAATTATGGAAATTTGTGAATTTATCGAATGACGTATTGGATTTTGTTACCGGAAGTTAAGGGATTGATTGAACGTTTATCTTTCATTATCTGAAAGTAGTCTTATCTGTGTAAATTGATGAGGATTTCAACGTACTTCCAACCAAAGTTGAAAAAGAAAATTCTTTCACTAAACTATGCAATACATTCACTTTCCCTCGGACTAAATCTCCACAATGGAGATAAACTGAGAATTTAAAGGAAACATTTTATACTTTCATTTTCATATAGATGTACACAACTGCATATCACATTATTTCACTTTGATGTAAACATATTTTAGATCCTGACAAATAACCCGCGCAATGAGGGCTTACATCTAGTGACAACATGCAGGCTTTTGTGCACAAAATTGTTTCTTGGCGGTTCTCAAAATCTATAAATTAAAGTCAAAATCATCATTTATCTCCATTTTTACTTTCTAAAATTTCAATTGCTATAAGTAACCCTCATTCATTGAGTAAAAACTCAATTTTCTTTCTATGCAAATATAAGCACCATTTTGTCTCATTTTACAAAAGTGTCGATATGATTGACAGTCACTATGGTCATTGCATAAATTTTAATCTATAGTTTTGCATACAGTGATTTTCATCTGATATCTACAATGACATCACTAAATATATTTAGCAAATATAATTTACAATATCATCTTAAGAAAAAGTTGGGCACGCGTGAGGCGACCGTGAGAACTCTTGGAAATAATGTAACAAAAGATATTTATTATTGCAATATGAATGTGTACATAACCAACTAAAACTAATGAAATAGAAAAATATTAACCAATTTTGATATAACTTTCTTAAACTTTAAAAGGTTGGGATAAATAATTTACTTGAAGCATCAATAAATGCCCCCATATAATTACAACCACCCATTGGAAACGAAATATTGTCAAGAAAATGATGTGAATATTCTTATGCTGAAAATAGATCAATAGAATCCTAGATATGCATTCTTGTAGAAATATATTTTGATTTTTTTTTTAAAATAAAAATTGAATCTTGCATATTTCATGATGATGCGCATTATATATATATATTGGTCAGAAAATACATACATTTATCTTAGAAGATGGCATTTCCATCAGTTCTTGCAAAAGAGAAAAGAGTAAGATAGACATAAAATGATTACAAAAAATAAAATGAAGCGTATTCTTTTTTAAGAAAAGGCAACTGAAGTCGACCGGATTAAAAAATAATCTCGAAGAAGTTATTCCCAACTTCATATAAATAGTAATGGTCATATGGAGTAGATAGAAGAAAGTACTTTGCTTTCACAAAGATGTACAAATACTATGGTCCCCCTTTCCATACCAAGCTCATGGTAAAAATGTTAAGATTCCAACAAATGTAGGAAAGCTATTTAGAGAGGGGAATTTACATTCTCACTTTATGCTTTCAATTTTTCTTTTTAATTGATTCATAATATTTTACGTGTTCGAAATAGTTTGTGCCATATTATAATTATATAAGTGTTGCAATTTTGTGTCTAATGTTTCTCAAAATCGGAGAATAAATCGATATGATGGGGTTCAAATCCACTTTAAATAGAATTTCAAGCATTTGGACCCGAGTAGGTCCTTAAACTACTCCCTCAAGCCCATGCGCGGTTAACCACTGGATATGGAGTTCTATCTTAAGGGACTCCCAAAAACCCCAAGGAACAAGGCAAGCCGCTGCCAATGAAGGGACCCTCCCTAGGGTAGGGGGGTCAGCCAAGGCGGGACCCATCCCAAGTTAGTCCTGAGTAGGACTTTAAAAGGCTCCCCCAAGCTTGTGCGGGGTTAACCACCGGGTATGGAGTTTTATGCTAGGGGTCTCCCAAAAACCCCAAGGAACAAGGCGGACCGCCTCCAATGAAGGGACCCTCCCTAGGGTAGGGGGTTAGCCGAGGTGAGACCCGTCCCAAGGTCCGCCAAGCCTGTGCAGCATAAACCATTGGGGCAAGGAGTTATCCTAGGGGTCTCCTTAAAACCCAAGGAACAAGGCGGACCGCCGCTAATGAAGGGACCCTCCCTAGGGTAAGGAAGGTCAGTCGAGGCGGGGTTCATCCCAAGTTTTGGTCCCGAGCAGGACCTTAAAAGGCTCCGCAAAGCCCGTGCGGCGTAAACCACCGGGGCAAAGAGATATCCTAGGAGTCTCCCTAAAACCCAAGGAATAAGGTGGACCGCCGCCAATAAAGGGACCCTCCCTGGGGTAGGGAAGGTCAGCTGAGGCGAGGTTCGTCCCAAGTTTTGGACCCGAGCAGGTCCTTAAAAGGCTCCCCCAAGCCCATGCAGGGTTAACTACTAGGTATAGAGTTTTATCTTAGGGATCTCCCAAAAATCCCAAGGAACAAGCCAGGCCGCTAGCAATAAAGGGACCTTCCTTGAGGTAAGGAAGGTCAGCCGAGCTGGGACCTGGCTCAATTGTTTGGACTCGAGCAAGTCCTTAAAAGGCTCCCCCAAGCTAATGCGGGGTTAATCACTGGGTATGGAGTTCTATCCTAGGGGACTCCCGAAAACCCCAAGGAACAAGCTAGGCCACTGGCAATGAAGGGACTTTCCCTGGGGGATATTTCATTGGGGAAGGCGTCGCAGGAATCCAGGGTGGGTTCCTTAACCCCCCGAGGGGGGTTTTGTGGTGGAGAGCCCTGTGGGGAGAAGATTTTATGGACCCCTTCTCCCTTGGGTTCGTAAAGCCTTTTAAAGTCATGCTTAGGATTGCATGGGACGGGTCTTACCTCGGCTGACCCTCCCTACCCCAGGGATGGTCCCTTCATTGGCGGCGGCCCGCCTTGTTTCTTGGGTTTTAGGGAGATCCCTAGGATAACTCCGTACCTAGTGATTAACCCCGCATGGGCTTGGGAGAGCAGTTTAAGGATCTACTCGGGTCCGATACTTGGGACGGGTCCCGCCTCAGCTGACCCCCCTACCCCAGGGAGGGTCCCTTCATTGGCGGCGGCCCGCCTTGTTCCTTGGGGTTTTTGGGAGACCCCTAGGATAAAACTCCATACCTGGTGGTTAACCCCGCACGGGCTTGGGGGAGCCTTTTAAAGTCCTACTCAGGACTAACTTGGGACGGGTCCCGCCTCGGCTGACCCCCTACCCCAAGGAGGGTCCCTTCATTGGTGGCAGCCCGCCTTGTTCCTTGGGGGTAAAGCTTGGGACAGGTCCCGCCTCGGCTGACCCCCCTACCCTAGGGAGGGTCCCTTCATTGGCAGTGGCTTGCCTTGTTTCTTGGGGTTTTTGGGAGTCTCCTAAGATAGAGCTTCATACCAAGTGGTTAACCCGCATGGGCTTGGGGGAGCAGTTTAAGGATCTACTCCCGAAAATATTTTGGGGAGTCCCCTAGTATTTTACGTGTTCGAAATATTTTGTGCCATATTATAATTATATAAGTGTTGCAATTTTGTGTCTAATGTTTCTCAAAATCGGAGAATAAACCGATATGATGGGGTTCAGATCCACTTTAAATAGAATTTCAGGCATTGATTGGTGTGAATATTGTTCTTGTTATAATTATCTGCATCTTATTTCTCTAGCAAAATACACATCAACACAATAATTTAAAATTATATAGCAAATGTAAACTCAGACCCGTGCAACACACATTTGTCTTGCTAGTAGAAATATATACGAGAATATCTATATATCAAAAGTAAATAGGAGCTGCATAGTATCAGGGTGACGTGGTCTTCATAGAATTTTAAATTTATTTTACAATTTGAAGTATAGAAAAATTTATCATTAGTTTTTCGTTGGGAAAATGGTTTTTGCCTGTGATTTTCTGAATAAGAATTTCTCTGTCTTTTCCACTTCTTTGAGAAACTGAAAGTATGTGATGTGTAATATTGTTACCGTTGTCTGGCAACCCAGACTCGGGTACTCGTCGCCCGAACACAGATCCCGTCAGCCAGTTCCTGATCCTGCAACCTTGACCTATGTCTGTGGCGCCCAGACTTAAGTGCTCGATAGCCTAGACCCAAGATCCTGTTCCAAGACGTTGGTCCCTTGATTGCACTCAAGTCTATATGTTTCAGTGTTTTTCAATAAATAAATAAATAAGTATCAGAAAATGACTACTATATATTTGTCAAGGGCACTCAAACGCAGCAAAACGAAACAACTTCCTTTGAAAAGAACTTCTTGAAAATTACTTTCCAGTAGATCCGCTAGACATTCCGTGCGATGGAGTAGATGATCATTTTCAGCTGTCTCAAGAAGATGAAAAACACTAATCATCTTGCGTGGGCAACAAATTTAGAAGAAATGAAAGTGATATCGAGAAAAAAAGTTTTCATCATTGTGTTTGAATGGGAAAATTTTCAAAAATTCTATTTTAAAATTTTTAAAATTATTTATTTATTTATTATTTTCTTTTTCCTAGGTCAACCCGGTCGCAACCGGCTAAAGGAAAAAAAGGAATTTAAGAAAAAGAGGAGAATGAAAAGAAAAGGAAAATAATAAGTAATAATTCAAAAATATAATATTATTAAAATTGCTACATGCCGGCTGTAATAATTAAAAAATAATAATATTATTAAAATTGTCTACTGCACCACGATCTAAATTAATTAAGATTCTTACCTAATTTGCGATATCGCCTGTTTCTAAATTCGGATGGATGACAGATCACGAGAATCACAACAAGGATGACTAGATTCTTACCTAATTTGTGATATCGCCCGGATATTGTTTCTAAATTCGGATGGATGACAGATCATGAGAATCACAGAAAGGATGACCGGCGATGGCTCGCGATGGCTGTTCATGGAACTAACACATCCTGACTCGAATATTCTAAACAACCTGCAAAACAGAAAACCCAGCATTTCGGCTTGGTGTGCGTCCGGCGAAGGCTTGCTTGGACGTCATTGCGGGTGGCTTAGCAGGCGGCACAGAAGCAAGTCGTTGAAATCATCTAAAAATCCCGACAAGGCAAAGCTCACCAGAACAAGTGAGTAACAGCAATGTAGCTTGCTGGTTCGCTATTGGATTGAGTTATCCTTCGGAGGACACCTAACACCAATGAGACCAAGGCCTTGGAGGCGTTTACACGAGGCAAGTCGCGGGCTACTCTCCAAATGGTGGACTTATCCCTTCAAGGCCTTACCTCTATTAATCTCTTCAAGAAATTTGGATACATGAGGATCATAAGAGAAAGTGAATTCGTGAAGGTCTGTGAGCGGTCCTTCGAACCTAGAGCTTGCCGATGTTGCAAGTGTCGTGATCTGTTGTAGCAAACAGCAATTGGCAGGAGGAACAACAGTGAATGGCAACCCAAGCTCGGAATTAGCAGAGGACAGCTGCGGCAGTGAGGGGTCTTCGATGTGGGGATGGCATGGAGGTCACTGGAAATCGTCTGAGCGACTGCTGGCTGGTTGAGAAGGGCTTTAGGTCACCAACTGGAATTCGTTGACAAGCATCTAGGTGAAGTGTTGCACGGTGGGGAAGGCTGAACTTGATGGCTCAGGCGCGAAGGCGCAAGGAAAGAGTGGCACTGTCTGTGGCAGAGGGGGCGTGGAAGACAGCCCTCAGCTTTCAAGCATCTCTCGTCTTATCCTCTCTCAGTTTTCTCTTTAATTGTGGCCATATATTCAATGTGTGGCCTCGTATTGAATTGCTAGGCCTCCTCCAGAACCTCTTCTTTGTCTCCTTTTATATTGTCCACTCCTGCACGTCAAAACAGAAGCGTAAATATTCAGAAAGATTCTCCGATTTCTCTTTCCCGTTTGTCTTTATACTACAGAGATATAATCTTGATTTGCTATTTTCTTCTCTTCCACGCTTACATGCTGCTAATCTTCATGAATGATTTCTTTTTGACCAGGAATTTCTCCCTTAATATATATCAAGTCCACTTTTACATGTGAGAAAGCTTATTCTTCTCTGGACAAATATATCTCTTCATTCCCTTTTGCTTGGCCGAATATTACCTCACTTGCAATCACATCTTTTCCTTTTCGAAGTCAGTGCAATATTTTCTTGATGATGCAATATCATCTTCACATTTTGTTCTCTTCCACGCTTACGTGCTGCTAATCTTCATGATGATTTCTTTTTGACCAAGAATTTCTTCCTTAATATATATCAAGTCCACTTTTACATGTGAGTAAGCTTATTCTTCTTTGGACAAATATATCTCTTCCTTCCCTTTTGCTTGGTCAAATATTACCTCACTTGCAATCACATCTTTTCCTTTTTGAAGTCAGTGCAATTGCCCATCCCTTGATGGTCAATAAAAATTTTGCTATTTCCTAAAATGAGTCGCCGACCCTTTCTTTTTATTGCACATGTAAAAGCGAATAACAAATCCCTTGACAACAACCATATCATGATAGAAAAGCAGGACAACATATTCACAAACAAAACATGTTTTTATAAACCAACTGAGTCATATACAAGAGTCTATACCCAAAAGATTTCAAAAGACTGACTCCCAAAAAAAAAAATTATTCTATCTACCATACACTTCAGATTACCTCAGCTCGGCTCCAGATCTTCCACCCTATGGTCTTGAAAAATTAAGCCCACGATGGGATGAGATATAAATCTTAGCGAGTTCACGCTCTAAACCCCGATTAAGAGGGTAATACGCCTAAAGTGTCCTAATCACACAACCACACAATTAGAACAGAGGACTTACCTCTCCTCAGTTCCTTCATGCACGTCAGCACAGTTCATATCGCAATGCATATAATTAATCCACATAACAATTGATACGCCTCGTCAACTCAATTAATCATAAGGGTCCCGATTATAAGGCCAAACCGTTATGACACGTCACATACCATGCCACACAATTTTGTCTCATAATCAGGCGCATCAAACTCAAACAATCATGCGTTCTAATTGTTAATTAAGCCCCTAAAAGCACAGCCGACTCCCATGTTCGGCTGCTTACTGGAGTAGCCATGCATCGTCTCTTCCCCATTGAGCATAGCTATGTCTCTCATAGACGGCTTTCCCAAAGGAGCGTATAGTTAGAATCTACTGCAACCCGATACCCTAATGCATGGGTAACCCAAAAAGGGATTTAGTAACGTCCGGCGTAATCACTCGAGACGGGTTCTCTTAACCAATACACGACCAATCAATTTTTGCCTAGGACACCGTGTATTGCACATAAATGCCTCAATTAAAATAGTGATCATCACTTATTTTCTTCGTATTAAAAACATTCCAGAAAATAGTCGTGTGTGGGTACACAATCAAATCGAACCCAAAAGATTCATAACCTCATATTTATAATCCCACTATTTTAAATAGTATATAAAACCGTTTGTGGTGTTAAAACCCGACACCCGGGATTTTTTGAATAAATATTGGAAATTCACAAATTTTGGAATAAATGACCAAAATTCCAATCAGCACTCAATTTGGACAATTTAACATTCAATTACAGAAATTAACCATACCATTGCAATCAGCACGCAATTCCAATCATCGGCTATCCTAATCTAATTTTCGGAAAATAATTAATAATTAATTAATTATCGAAATTAATTAAATAATGCCTATTAATTCAATAAATACAAAATTAGGCTAAAATTTGCTAATCTAACCACCTATTGGACTAATTAAATTATCCTAACCATTCTAACTATAAGACTACACAATAAACTAACTAATTACAATTTCTAACCACCTAAATCACTAATCTAACTAACCTAAATTAATTAAACAAATTAATTGTTAGGAAATCCCTTGTGATGTTTTGAAAATGACAAAATAAATCAAAGGTTAGTAACGTGTTTAAAGGTTGAGTAATAGACTATGCAGATAATAGAACATGTAAATGATATTATCAAAGTCTATACTTAGAAGAACCGGAAGACAGACTCTATGATATTGTCAAAGTTTATATTTGGAAGAGGAAAGAAGACTCTATCTTTCGAAGTTGAATCTATTCAGACTGTGTCCAAACCTTAAGGTTAAAAATGTTCAGAAGCAGAATATGTTCAGACTTACATCCAGATTGTAAAGTCTACTTCAGACAGAATACACTCAGACTTACTTTCAACATAACATTCTCAGACTTTACATCCAGAATGAGACACAAGTTCAAAATGTAGCAGATTCAGAACGAAACAACTTGACAAAACGTAACACAAGCCCCAAACATATAACAGCTAGTGATCTGGTTTAGATTCTACATCAAGATTGATTTCATTGACTCAATCTAATTGATTGACAATTAGATCTTGAAGACAAGAACTTTCTATACGAAGAAGCTCTACTTATGGAAACCAAGATTCTGTTTGTATGAGCGATCAGAATCAATTTGGGATTCTACTTCTATCACTCAACGGTTACCAAATCTTTTAAATACAGATATGTCCAACAGGTAGATTGGAAGACGATCCTCTAAGATACAGTCCAACGGCTAGTTTGGAAATGGAGGAGTATTTAAGGAGATCAAGGACCGATGAGCAAGTAAGAGATAGAGCGTAGAATTCATAATTCTAAAGTCTAAGCGAACTTCGATCATACACTTGTCTCGTGAGCTTAAACGTTTGTGATCGTGAGAGAAATACTAAAAGAGTGACGTAGTGAAATAGTGTGATCTACTACTAAGTGTTTGCACTCAAAGTTGTAATCTCTTATTGATTGCATAGTCGAATATAGCTAGAAGGCTGTTAGCGTGAGAGAGTGGACATAGGCTTGATCTAAACTGAACCACTATAAATTCTGTGTTTTTATTCTTTTCCCTGAACTCCTTTATTTTGTCCGTAGTTCTATTTAACTGCTAAAGTCTGAACTCGCTCAAAGTTTGTTGTTCTTCAGACTTAGTTTCAAAAGAAAAATATTTCTACTGTTCTTTTGTGAAAAGTTTTCTTCACACCTATTCACCCCCTCTAGGTGTTCATTCTGGCATTTTCAATTGGTATCAGAGACAAGTGCTCGTTTTATTGAAGTGTTTTTACTTCTGAGCTAAAGATCTTCTATGGCTAGTATCTTAACTCCAGGACTTATGGAGGGACATAATAACACCAGGCCACCATATTTCGATGGAAAGGAATACAACGTTTGGAAAAACAAAATGAATGCATTCCTAAGATCTAGAGATCCATTGCAATGAGATGTTGTGGAAAAAGGAATCAATCCCACTGTTGCGTCTACATCAAATAAGAATGGCAAAGACAAAGAAACCAAACCCCCCACTCCATGTCTCAAACGGAGATGTCCAAAAGAGAAGCTCTTGATGCAAAAGCCATTTATTCTTTATATTGCGCTTTGTCTCCTGATGAATATAATAGAATTTCTTCATGTGAAACAGCAAAAGAAGTTTGGGATAGACTTCATGTTACTTATGAAGCAACTGATCGTGTGAAGGAAACAAAGATAAACATTATGCTTGGTCAATATGAATCCTTTAAGATAAAGCCAGGAGAGTCTATCAGAGATATGTTCAGCCATTTTACAGAAATTATAAATGGTTTAGCATATCAAGGACAACCAATTTCTGCTTAAATGAAGGTCAATAAACTTCTGCGAGGTCTCTCAAAAGATTGGAACTATGTTAAGACCTCAATCCGAGAGACTCAGAGGATTATGTCACTCTCCGTTGATGAATTTATTGGCACTCTTCAATCCTATGAAGTGGAACAAATAAACGACGAAGATCCTGAAGGTAAGAAGTCAATCGCTTTAAAATCTAACACTAATTATGATGATATAGATTCAGAAAATGACATGGATGATGAAAAACTTGCTTTTATGATCAAGAAATTCAAAAAGCTGAGTAGAAAATGAATGAAATTCGGTGGAAGAAAACAATACAAGCAAAATGGGCAGAAAAGAACCATGAAAGAAGATGACAAGCAAGGAAATATATGCTTGATGGCACATTCAGACTCAAACTCAAATTTGGAATCAGAGTTTGATTCAGACACGGACTCAGAATTAAAGTCTGACTCGGACACAGACTCATAATTCGATGAGGAAATCGAGGTAAGTCATTCAAAAATTCATACTAAAGTTCTTAAGTATATAAATGAGCTTTGCTTAAACCTCAAATCTTCTCTTAAAAGGATCTCCGAACTAAAAAATGAGAATTCATGGCTTAAGCAACATGATCTTTTTAGAAAAGAAAAGTTTGAAATTTTGCAAAAATATTTTCTACAAACAAAAGAAAGTTAAGATTTACTTGTCAAAGAAAATGATTCTTTAAAAAATGAATTTTCAAATATTTCGACAAAATTTTCAAATGGTTCAAAAATATTAGAGCATATTCTTTCCATACAAGTACCTTACTATAATAAGTCGGGACTTGGTTTTAATAAGGAAAGTGATTATCTAATAGATTTTCCTAAAGTCAAGGAGAGACTTAGACAAAGACCTCTTAAACTTGCGTACAACAAGCATTTTGAAAGGATTTTTATAAAACCTGTTGTCAAAATGCCCTCAAATGTTCAAATTGTGGAGACTTGAAACACTTTGAGAAAGAATGTCCTAAAGTTTGGAGACTAGTTAAGAAAGATTGGGTAAAAGCAACATACTCTACTAACTCTCATGGACCCAAAAAAATCTAGGTACCAAAGAAAATGTGAATTGTTTTTGCAGGAAATAAAAGAAAAGAAGAAAGAGAATTTGGTAAGGAATATATATTTTTCATTCTTAATTTGGATTTAGTACATAATTTAAAATTTCTCATTATACTTATATTCTATTTATGCCTTGATTGATTTATACTTTATTATGACCGTATTTAATGATTTGTTTATTGAAGAAAGAATCATGTAATTTATTTTTGTGATTCGTGAGTTGAGATTTGATATAATACGTGCGATTATTTTTTGATATTTTGCCTAGAGACAAATGAATTTATTTGGTTTGATTTTATACTCTCGGATTTTATCATATTTTGCCAAATAAAAAACTGTTTTACGTGATATTAATTTATTATGCAAGATAATCCTAGATACTCAAGGATTTCATTCTCCTTGATTTTATTGTGCTTTGACTAAGTGATAATTTCTTTTTCAAGATATTATTGTGCATAATATTCTTTCCTTAAATAACATGTTATGATAAGTTAGGAAAGACTATTTAATTATCTATGGAGATTTTATATTTTGCTCTAACGAAATGGAAGGATCCAAATTGATGGATACCAAAAAAGAAATGAGTGCATTGCAAGAAATTCTATAAGGGAAAAATGATTGCGAGTTTACATAGGTGCAATCAGAAAGGTATCTCATGTGAAGATTGGTAATGATTTTCTTTATCAATGGTATATTGCAAACATATACCTTAGGTAAGAGAATATATATATATATATATATATATATATATATATATATATATATCTTGCAAATCTCTACATACATTTATCATGATTTTAGATGATTGTCTATGATTTATATTGCAAATATCTTTTGTTATAAACATAAGGCATTGCATTTTTTTTTTAAATTGCTTGATTTGGCACATGATAAAAATATCTACTTTCTTTTTGTGAAATGCATCAATAATATATTTTTGAGATTTATGCTTAAGGAAATCCCTTTGATCTTGAAAGATATTATTGCATATTCATGGATATTCTTGCTATATTCTTAGAAGATATCTTATATCTAGCAAGTTTTGATCCGCAAATTGGAGGAAGGTATTACGTGATATTTTTGCAAGGATTGTTATCTATTATACAAGAATTTGCAGGTAACAAAAAAATCTTCCATATAGATTTTGCAAAGCTTGATCAGAAAATTGTGAAGATTCTATACTATTTTCTGGAGGCTCAAAGATTCTCTTCCTTGTACAAAATTTTTGCAAATTATTGAGGAAATCCCTTTTGTGACGCACGAAAGGGAGAGAAAGTGAATCCAAAAGAAATGAAAATATTCGTGATCAAACTCAAAAATGTAACAAATTGAGGGGGAGCATTGATTAATTATGGAAAAATCTTTTTGAATTGATTGTGATATTGATTATTATGGAAAGAAGGAAAAGGTAAATGTGATAGAACTTGTTAAGATCTACAAAATCCAGTTAGTGCATCTTTTATTATCTTTTGTTATTAACAAATCTCTTATTTACATTATCGTTTTATTATGACAAAAGTGGTAAGTAAATTTTATAATGCATCCGTGATTTTTGTTGGATATTTGCTGATATATATGATCGAAGTGAGTTATATTACATATCTTTAATATTCGACTTATTTTATAAAAGCTGATTTTTTGGAAATTGTATTTCATGCAAGATATATTTGTTATCGTTTTATATTCTCTACATAATATTTTTTTCCATTATTACAACTTTTTGATTATGACAAAAAGGGGGAGAGAATATAAATATGCATATGTGATGATTGGTTGATATTATTTATTGCATAATATTGAGCTGTGATTATCTTCTATATATTGTTATGCTCAATATATTTGCTATCTTCTACTATCTTTTGATTTGAATTACATTCTTTGAATACTCATATTTAAAGATTATTTATGTGCTTAAGATTGCCTTGATTTATTAATATCTTTAAAAGCATGATTACACATCTGCATATTCAGAGATTGTTTTGTCATCATAAAAAATGGGGAGACTGTTAGGGAAATCCCTTATGATGTTTTGAAGATGACAAAATAAATCAAAGGCTACTTACGTGTTTAAAGGTTGAGTAATAAACTATGCACATGATAGAACATGTAAATGATATTATCAAAGTCTATACTTGGAAGAACCAGAACACAGAATATATGATAAAGCTAAATCTATTCAGACTGTGTCCAGACCTTAAGGTTAAATATGTTTAAAAGTAAAATATGTTCAGACCTACGTCCAGATCGTAAAGTCTACTTCAATTCAAACTGACGTCCATATTGTAAAGTCTACTTCAGAAGGAAGACACTCAGACTTTACTTTTGACAGAACATTCTTAGACTTTACATCCAGAACAAGACATAAGTTTATAACGTAGCAGATTCAGAACGAAACAACTTGACAGAATGTAACGCAAGCCCTAAACATATAACGACTAGTGATCTGGTTTGGATTCTACATCAAGATTAATTTGATCGACTCAATCTAATTTATTGACAATTAGATCTTGAAGACAAGAACTTTTTATACGAAGAAGCTCTACTGTAGCGACCTAATTTTCGGGTGCATCACCTAAAAACTAGGTTAATGGACTACTGAGTCTTTAAACTTAGCTCGAGCTCTCCCCAAGCCCATACCAACTCGCGACTTAAGGTTCAAATATTTAATATGCAAAAGATTATTAACTAGGAGTCGCCATTAATCGGTTTATGGTAGATCGATTAGACACCTAAGTAAAATAATGGAAGGATTATTTTACTCCTACAAACCAGAGACTAAGGGTACGGGGACTTGGTTACACTAGATTTCTCTAATACCCTTTTGGTACCATTTCTTTTTAATTTTCAAAAATGTTTTTGTAGGCAGCTTAGATTTATTTTAACTTAAATTTCTATCATGCAAATAGGTGATCACACGGGTACTCAATCATTATTAAACATTCAATAAAATAAATTGCATCAAAAGAATTAAACATACAAAGCAAACAATTATTTTTTGGATTTTCTTGAAAATTAGAATTCTTTTATAAAAATGCATTTTTTTAACTAAATGACTTAATCTTATTAATATGCATATTCTAATTAAATGGGCCTATTATGCAAACTAGTTATTATGCACCTCATGACCTAACTTCACTAATGAACAAATTCTAATTAAATGATCCTATTATGCGAACTAGTTAACATGCACCTAGTATTTTTATATTTTTTTTATTGAAATTCAGAATTAACAAAAACCCTAATTAAACTATCTAAAAATGGATAATTTTCTAATTTATTCTAGGGATCAATTTGACTTAAACCCTATCCTATCTTAGAAAACTATTTTTTGAAAAATGAAATAATTAAAATGTGCGAACATTATCTAAAAAATTAATTTAGGTCCAACCCTAACTTTTTCTAAAAATGCAACCCTAAAAATGTAATCCTAAGAAAATTCTAATTTACTAAACCTACATGTCCGATTTGCTAAACCTATATGCTCATGCAAAATTTTGATTTTTTGATTTTTTGATTTTTTTAGTTTTTTTAAAAGATAAGTAATTATTAAATAAATAGTAAATCTAAGCCATCGACAAAATAAATGATTAAAATAATCGAAAAAATAACCTGTTGTCTCACGGGTCAAATTAACGATTATCATAACCCTAATTATCACGACAAAGAGATCAAAATAATTAAAAATCTGATCCGAAGTCTTACGGATCAAATTAATAATTATAATGATTTAATAATTAAAATTCTACCAAAAGTCCAAAAATTAATATAATTAAAAAAATAATCCGATGTCTCTCGGATTAAATTGATAATTACATTAATTCTGGACAAAATCCTAGCGGATAATGCCTACAAAATGCACAAATATTAACATTGACAAACCATATTCTAACTTAAACAATAATAACAAAATTTAAAATAAATAAATAAATGACAACAAAATTTAAAAAAAAAATGACAAATAAACTACCTAGGGAGGACAACAAGTGTCGATAGAGGGCCAGCACGGATGAAGGAGATGGTCTGGCGTCGAAACTCTGGCGAGATCAGGCGAGGTCTGGCGAAGGTAGACCTACAACAAAACAAGGGATCGCTTCGAGCAGTAGGTGGCTTTGCGAGTTGCTGGCGTGGCGGCTACCAGTGTGAGAAAACGAGTGTCGATTGGGGGCGTCGCACAGTGAGGCGAAGTAGGGTGTTGGAGCTTCTGGTGCTGCAGATTAGCGATGACAGAGGCGGAACAAGGGCGTCGGGGCTTCTATACTACGGGCTGAGAGACAGCAACGCGAGAACAACAACAACGGTCGTCGGGGAAGCTCGGAGTAGAGACAAAGCTAAGCGGCTCGACTCACGGACAGAGCAAGGACAACAGATCACTGGGGGATTTGCGACGGTGATTGGCAATAGGCGGCAGAGACCGGCGAATGGAAGCCGACAGGTGGAACGACAAGATCGAACGAAGGCGACGTCGCGGGTCGATGTGAGCTACAGGCGTCGGGCTTCACGGACGGCGAGCAAAGGCGAGATTTGTTGAACAGTCACGAGCGAGTGGCAGAGCAGGGTAAGAGCGGTGTTGGGTTGCAACGACGGTGACGTCTTCTGGCAAGGCGGAGCGGGGCAGGGGCGGCTCCGGCGTCGAGCTTCGTGGACGGCGATAGGTGGCACAGCAGCTAGAAACGGCGCAGGAACCGACAACTGAGGGCGTCGGCAGGTTGGTGAGGAGGAGTTGTCGGTCTGGTGACGATGTGAGCAGCAAACTCTAGTGAGTGCAGGGGGAGAAAGATGAACAGTAAACGTCCAATCCCCCTGCCGATTGGACTTTGGCTTCTGCTCTTTTCCTTTTTGCTACTTTTTGCTTTCTTTTTTAACACGCTAAAAACGAAAGCAACTTTCCTCGGCTCCAAAAACAAAGAAAAAGCCCCCCTTTCTTCCCTTTTTTGTGTTTCTCTCCTCTCGAGGACTCCACGGACGGCTCCCTTCTCTCTCTTCTTTGTGAACGTTTGGAAAACTCATTCAAAAGCCCCCCTCTCATTCAAGGCTTCGCACTCTCTATTTATAGTGGGAAAATTCAACAAACAAGTGAAGATTTCTCAATATTCACTCAACTTCTCAACAAAAAAGTGGCTCCAAAATCACACGACAGTTGAATTTTTTGAATTCAATTTTTTTTTTCAAAATTTCCCTTTATAATCAAAGACGATCTTCTATTTCTAAAAGATGAGTTTAAATTAGGTGTCAACATTACTTATGGAAACCAAGATTCTATTTATATGAACGATCAGAATCAATTTGGGATTTTACTTTTGTCACTCAACGGCTACCAAATCTTCTTGATACAGATCTGTCCAATTGGTAAATTGGAAGATGATTTTCTAGATACTATCCAACGGCTAATTTAGAAGTGGATGAGTATTTAAGGAGACCAAGGACTGATGAGCAAGTAAGAGACGGCGCGTAGAATTTATAATTCAAAAGTCTGAGCGATCTTCAACCATACACTTGTCTTTCGTGAGCTTAAACATTTGTGATCGTGAGAGAAATACCAAAAAAGTTACTTAGTGAGATAGTCTGATCTACTACTAAGAGTTTGCACACAATTTTTGGAAGAGGAGGCACGCCCCAGGGAAGAAAGCAGCCCTCCTCTCTCTCTCTCTCTCTCTCTCTCTCTCTCTCTCTCTCTCTCTCTCTCTCTCTCTCTCTCTCTCGTGCTGTCTTTTTTGCAAAAGCTTTCAAACATCTCCCGTCTTTTCCTCTATCAATATTCCTTTTAAATTGTGGCCATGTATTCAATGTGTGGCCTTGTATTGAATTGGGTGGCCTCCTCCATAATCTCCTTTTATATTGTTAAGATATGTCTCAAATTTCAACATATCGAATAAATACAATTTAAGTTAAATCGAGTAATTTTCAAGAATGCTTTTTTTGTTTGGGAAATCCCTCATGACGTTTTGAAAATGACAAAATAAATCAAATGCTACTAACATATTTAATTGTTGAGTAATAGACTATGCAGATGATAGAACATATAAAGGATATTGTCGAAGTCTATATTTGGAAGAACCAGAAGATAGACTCTATGCTAAAGTTGAATTTATTCAGACTATGTACAAACCTTAAGGCTAAATATGTTCAAAAGTAGATTATGTTCAGACTTACGTCCATATTGTAAAGTCTAATTTAGACGGAAGACACTCAGACTCTACTTCAGAGAGAACACATTCAAACTTTACATACAGACAGAACGTGACAAGGTCCAGAACGAGACACAAGTTCAGAATGTAACAGATTCAAACCAAAGCATGTTCAGAATGAAATAACTTGATAGAACGTAACGCAAGCCTCAAATATATAACGATTAGTAATATGGTTTGGATTCTGAATCAAGATAGATTTGATTGACTCAATCTAATTGATTGACAATTGGATCTTGAAGACAAGAATTTTCTATAGGAAAAAGCTTTACTTATGGAAACCAAGATTCTATTTGTATGGACGATCAGAATCAATTTAGGATTCTACTTTTGTTACTCAACGGCTACCAAATCTTCTTGATACAAATCTGTCTAATAGGTAGATTGGAAGAAGATTCTCTCTATACTGTTCAACGGCTAGTTTAGAAGTTGAGACGTATTTAAGGAGACCAAGGACCGATGATCAAGTAAGAGACGGAGCGTATAATTTATAATTCCATAGTTTAAGCGACCTTCGATCATACACTTGTCTTTCGTGAGCTTAAACGTTGGTGATCATGAGAGAAATACCAAAAGAGTGACTTAGTGAGATAATGTGATCTACCACTAAGTATTTGTACTCAAAGTTGTAATATCTTGTTGATTGCATAGTAGAATTCAGCCATAAAGCCATTAACGTGGGAGAGTAGACGTAGGCTTGACTAAGTCGAATCACTATAAATTTCGTCTGCCAGGAAAGAGTGGCACTGTTTGTGGAAGAGGAGGCACACCCCAGCGAATAAGACAGCCATCTCTCTCTCGCTCTCTCGTGTTGTCTTTTTTGCAAAAGCTTTCAAACATCTCCCGTCTTTTCCTCTATCAATGTTCCTTTTAAATTGTGGCCATGTATTCAATGTGTGGCTTTGTATTGAATTGCGTGGCCTCCTCCATAATCTCCTTTTATATTGCTAAGATATGTCTCTAATTCAACATATCAAATAAATACAGTTCAAGTTAAATCGAGTAATTTTAGAGAACGCCTTTTTTATTAGGGAAATCCCTCATGATGTTTTGAATATGACAAAATAAATCAAAGGTTATTAACGTGTTTAATGGTGGACTAATAGACTATGCAGATGATAAAACATGTAAAGGATATTGTCGAAGTCTATATTTGGAAGAACCAGAAGATAGACTCTATGCTAAAGTTGAATTAATTCAGACTGTGTACAAACCTTCAGGTTAAATATGTTCGGAAGCAGATTATGTTTAGACTTACGTCCAGATTGTAAAGTCTATTTCAGATGGAAAACACTCAGACTCTACTTTAGAGAGAACGCACTCAGATTTTACATACAGACAGAACGTGACAAGGTCCAAAACGAGACACAAGTTCAGAACGTAACAGATTCAAAACGAAGCATGTTCAGAATGAGACAACTTGACAAAACGTAACACAAGCCCCAAACATATAACTGCTAGTAATCTGATTTGGATTGTACATCAAGATAAATTTGATTGACTCAATCTAATTGATTGATAATTGGATCTTGAAGACAAAAACTTTATATACGAATAAGCTTTATTTATGGAAACCAAGATTTTGTTTGTATGGGCGATCGGAATTAATTTGGGATTCTACTTTTGTGACTCAATAGCTACCAAATCTTCTTGATACAGATCTGTCTAATGGGTAAATTGGAAGACGATTTTCTAGATATTGTCCAACGGCTACTTTGGAAGTACAGGGGTATTTAGGGAGACCAAGGACCGATGAGCAAATAAGAGACGGAGCGGAAAATTTATAATTCCAAAGTTTGAGCGACCTTCAATCATACACTTGTCTTTCGTGAACTTAGACGTTTGTGATCGTAAGAGAAATACCAAAAAAGTAACTTAGTGAGATAGTGTGATCTACTACTAAGTGTTTGTACTTAAAGTTGTAATATCTAGTTGATTGCATAGTGGAATTCAACCAGAAGGTTGTTAGCATGAGAGAGTAGACATAGACTTGACCAAGCCAAACCACTATAAATTTCGTCTATTAGGAAAGAGTGGCACTATTTGTGGAACAGGAGGCACGCTCCAGCGAAGAAGACAGCCCTCTCTCTCTCACTCTCTCATGTTGTCTTTTCTGCAAATTCCTCCGTCAATTTTCTCTTTAAATTGTGGCCATGTATTCAATGTGTGGCCTTGTATTAAATTGTGTGGCCTCCTCTATAATCTCCTTTTATATTGCTAAGATATATCTCGAATTTCAACATATCGAATAAATACAGTTCAAGTTAAATCGAGTAATTTTAGATAACACCTTTTTTGTTAAGGAAATCCCTCATGATGTTTTGAAAATGATAAAATAAATCAAAGGTTACTAACGTGTTTAATGATGGACTAATAGATTATGTAGATGATAAAACATCTAAAGGATATTGTCAAAGTCTATATTTGGAAGAACCCGCTTATTTAAACTGTGTCCAAACCTTAAGGTTAAATATGTTCAAAAGCAGATTATGTTCAAATTTACGTCCAGATTGTACAATCTATTTCAAATGAAAGACACTCAAGACTCTACTTCAGACATAACATACTCAGACTTTACATATAGACAGAACATGACAAGGTCCACAACAAGACACAACTTCTGAACGTAACAGATTCAGAACGAAGCATGTTCAGAATGAGACAACTTGCCAGAACGTAACACAAGCCTCAAACATATAACGGCTAGTAATTTGGTTTGGATTCCATATCAAAATAGATTTTATTGACTCTATGTAATTAATTAACAATTGGATTTTGAAGACAAGAACTTTCTTACGAGTAAGCTCTACTTATAGAAAACAAGATTTTGTTTTTATGGGCGATCAGAATCAATTTGTGATTCTACTTTTGTCACTCAATGGCTACCAAATCTTCTTGATGTCCAATGGGTAGATTAGAAGACGATTATCTAAATATTGTCCAACGGCTAGTTTTGAAGTGGAGGAGTATTTAAGGAGACCAAGGACCAATGAACAAGTAAGAGACGGAGCGTAGAATTTATAATTCTAAAGTCTGAGTGACCTTCGATCATATACTTGTCTTTCGTGAGCTTAAACGTTTGTAATCGTTAGAGAAATACCAAAAGAGTGACTTAGTGAGATAGTGTAATCTACCACTAAGTGTTTGCACTCAAAGTTGAAATATCTTGTTGATTGCATAGTAGAATCAAGTCAGAAGGCTGTTAGCGTGGGAGAGTGGACGTAGGCTTGACTAAGCGAAACCACTATAAATTTTGTGCGCAAAGAAAGAATGGCACCGTTTCTAGAAGAAGAGGCACGCCCCGGGGAAGAAGACAGCCCTCTCGCTCTCTCTCGTGTTGTCTTTTCTGTAAAAACTTTCAAACATCTCCCGTCTTTTCCTTCGTCAATTTTCTCATTAAATTGTGGCCATGTATTCAATGTGTGGCCTTGTATTGAATTGCGTGGCCTCCTCCACAATCTCTTTTTATATTGCTAAGATATGTCTCAAATTTCAACATATCGAATAAATACAGTTCAAGTTAAATCGAGTAATTTTAAAGAACGCCTTTTTTGTTAGGGAAATCCCTTATGATGTTTTGAAAATGACAAATTAAATCAAAGGGTACTAATGTGTTTAATAGTTGAGTAATAGACTATGCAGATGATAGAACATGTAAAAGATATTGTGGAAGTCTATATTTGGAAGAACCCGAAAATAAACTCTATGCTAAAACTGAACTTATTCAGATTGTGTTCAAACCTTAAAGTTAAATATGTTCAGAAGCAAATTATGTTAAGACTTACGTCTAGACTATAAAGTCTATTTCAAACGAAAGACACTCAAACTCTACTTTAAACATAACACACTCAGACTTTACATATAGACAGAACGTGACAAGGTCCATAACATAACAAATTTAGAACGAAGCATGTTCAGAATAAGACAACTTGACAAAACGTAATACAAGCCCAAAACATATAATGGCTAGTAATCTGGTTTGGATTCTACATCACGATAGATTTGATGAACTCAATCTGATTGATTAACAATTGGATCTTGAAAACAAGAACTTTCCATATGAATAATCTCTACTTATGGAAGCCAAGATTCTGTTTGTATAGGTGATCAGAATCAATTTGTGATTCTACTTTTGTCACTCAACGGCTACCAAATCTTCTTGATACAGATTTGTCCAATGGGTAGATTGGAAGATGATTCTCTAGATATTGTCCAACGGCTAGTTTTGAAGTGGAGGAGTTTTTAAGGAGACTAAGGATCGATGAGCAAGTAAGAGACAAAGCGTAGAATTTATAATTCCAAAGTTTGAGCGACCTTCGATCATACACTTGTCTTTCGAGAGCTTAAACGTTTGTGATTGTTAGAGAAATACAAAAAAAGTGACTTGGTGAGATAGTGTGATCTACCACTAAGTGTTTGCACTCAAAGTTGTAATATCTTGTTGATTGCATAGTGAAATTCAACCAGAAGACTGTTAGCGTGGAAGAGTGGATGTAGGCTTAACTAAGCGAAACCACTATAAATTTCATGCGGAAGGAAAGAGTGGCACCGTTTCTGGAAGAGGAGGCACACCCCATGGAAGACCGTCTTTTTTGTTAGGGAAACCCTTTATGATGTTTTGAAGATAAATTAAATCAAAGGCTACTAACGTGTTTAATGGTTGAGTAATAGACTATGCAGATGATCAAACATGTAAAGGATATTGTCGAAGTCTATATTTGGAAGAACCGGAAGATAGACTCTATGCTAAAGCTGAACTTATTCAAACTGTGTCCAAACCTTAAGGCTAAATATGTTCAGAAGCATATTATGTTCAGACTTATGTCTAGATTGTAAAGTCTATTTCAGACAGAAGACACTCAGACTTTTACTTCAGACAGAACATACTCGGACTTTACACACAAACAGAACAGGACAAGGTCCATAATGAGACACAAGTTCAGAACGTAACAGATTCAGAACGAAGCATGTTCAAAATGAGACAACTTGACAGAACGTAACACAAGCCCCAAACATATAATGGCTAATAATCTGGTTTGGATTCTACATCAAGATAGATTTGATTGACTTAATCTAATTAATTAACAATTGGATCTTGAAGACAAGAGCTTTCTATACGAAGAAGCTCTACTTATGGAAATTAAGATTCTATTTGTATGGGCGATCAGAATCAATTTGGGATTCTACTTTTGTCACTTAATGGCTGCCAAATCTTCTTGATACAAATCTATCCAATAGGTAAATTGGAAGATGATTCTCTAGATACTGTCCAACGGCTAGTTTGGAAGTGGAGGGGTATTTAAGAAGACCAAGGACCGATGAGTAAGTAAAAGACGGATCGTAGAATTTATGATTCCATAATTTGAGCGACCTTCGATCATACACTTGTCTTTCGTGAGCTTAAACGTTTGTGACTGTGAGAAAAATACCAAAAGAATGACTTAGTGAGATATTGTGATCTACCACTAAGTGTTTGCACTCAAAGTTGTAATATTTTGTTGATTGCATAGTGGAATCTAGCCAGAAGGCTGTTAACGTGGAAGAGTGGACGTGGGTGTTGGAGAAATCTTTCCAGAATATTTTGAAGCTGACAAAACGTTTCTATCAGTCTAGTCTGGATCATTGCAGACCCTTCTGTTTAGAGTCTGAAGACTTTCAGATCACCAGACTCAGCACTCAAGACTCAAGACTCAAGACTATTCTCATTGACAGTTTCTAATCCAGTGACGAAGGCAATCCAGAGCCGAAGTGTTTGGTTGAGGATTTAGTCATATCCTCTGGAGAAGATCTCTTGGCTGGATAAATATAACGGATTCTTTTATTCGTAATCAAGATCGTTTGAAGATCTGATGATCGACGAAATATTCTTGGAAGGTTCTATTCTTGGAAACCAAGATCCTGGTTGTATGGGCAAACATGATTGATAGGCTATCGACATGTTCCTTTAATAGCTCGAATGATCTTCTTGATTGATTCCGTCCAACGGGTAGATTGGAGGAATTCCTTTGGTAAGTGCCAACGGGTATGATGGCATAAAGGAGTATAAAAGGAAGACGTTCTAGTTGCTCTAGTGCATGAACGATAGAGAAATTCCAGAGTCTGAAGCACCTTGATTATTAGTCGATACATATTGAGCAAAACTGTATACACAAAAGAGAGTATATACTTAGTGATACCTTGAGGGAGTGTGGTAGATCATCTACACCGAGAAATCAAGGGAGAACAACGCTGTAACATCTCTTTGTTCATAGTGGAATCCAGCCAGTGGGCTGTCAGTGCAGAAGAGTGGACGTAGGCTTGAAATAAGCCAAACCACTATAAACATTGCGTTTAATTTTCTCTTCCCTTCTCTCAGTCTTACTTTGATTGTTGTTTGTCTCAATTCTATCAACTGTCTAGTATTGTGCGATTAACGAGAAAAATCTTTTATATACCTATTCACCCCCCTCTAGGTACTTATACTAGCTATATCAGTGGGCTTGATCTAAACCGAACCATTATAAATTTCGTGTGTAAGAAAAGAGTGGCACCGTTTGTGGAAGAGGAGGCATGCCTTAGCGAGGAAGACACCCCCTCTCTCTCTCTCTCTCTCTCTCTCTCTCATCTTGTCTTTCCTACAGAAGCTTTCAAGCATCTCCCTTCTTTTCCTTTGTCAATTTTCTCTTTAAATTGTGGCCATATATTCAATGTGTGGCCTCGTATTGAATTGCATCGCCTCCTCCATAATCTCCTTTTATATTGTTAAGATATGTCTCGAATTTCAACATATCAAATAAATACAGTTCAAGTTAAATCGAGTAATTTTAAAGAATGCATTTTTTGTTAGGGAAATCCCTTATGATGTTTTGAAGATGACAAAATAAATTAAAGGCTACTAAAGTGTTTAATAATTGAGTAATAGACTATGCAAATGATAGAACATGTGAATGATATTATCAAAGTCTATATTTGGAAGAACCAGAAGATTGACTCTATGCTAAAGCTGAACTTATTCAGACTGTGTTGAAATCTTAAAGCTAAATATGTTCAGAAGCAGATTATGTTCAGACTTACATTCAGATTGTAAAGTTTATTTCAGACGAAAGACATTCAGACTTTACTTCAGACAAAACACACTCAGACTTTACATACAGACAGAACGTGACAAGGTCCAGAATGAGACACAAGTTTCGAACGTAACAGATTCATAACGAAGCATATTTAGAATGAGACAACTTGACAGAACATAACACAAGCCACAAATGTATAACGGCTAGTAATCTGGTTTGGATTCTACATAAAGATAGATTTGATTGACTCAATCTAATTTCAATTAAATTGATTAACAATTGAATCTTGAAGACAAGAACTTACTATACGAAAAAGTTCTACTTATGGAAACCAATATTTTATTTGTATGGGCGATCAGAATCAATTTGGAATTCTATTTTTGTCACTCAACGGCTACCAAAACTTCTTGATACAGATATGTCCTATGGGTAGATTGGAAGACGATTCTCTAGATACTTTTTAACAGTTAGTTTGAAAGTAGATGAGTATTTAAAGAGACCAATGACCAATGAGCAAGTAAGAAACGGATCGTAGAATTTATAATTCCAAAGTCTAAGCGACCTTTGATCATACACTTTTCTTTCGTAGAATTTATAATCCCACGGTGGTTTTAGAAAATCCCCTTTTCATCATATTTTATATATAAAAAAATTATTACATATCATAAATTATACCTTCTACGACACATTTATCTTAAGCTTTTTTCCTATAACAAATTCCAAACCTGTATCGATATGACAAATTTACCTTTGGTCAATAAACATCATTAAAAATCTATATATATAAATGCTAGAAATCAAACTTGATATGAAAAACTCTCTAATGAAACTTTCACATATGATAGATATGTCGCATAATACAAATATGAGGTTTTTAAAGTCACAATAAAAAAATTAAGTTAAATTTGTCATGATAAATATAGTTTGATGTTTTTAGGCTAGAAAAAAAAGTTCAAGGAATTATGCCTTAGTGAACATACTTTGAGTTTTTGGTGTCTTTTTCCTATATATATATATATATATATATATATATATATATATATATATATATATATATATATATATATATATATATATATATATATATATATATATATATATATCTATATATACCTATATAATCCCAATTTCCAATTTCAATGTTGTATCATAATTTAGAAAAATACATAGGATATGATCTCTAAATACAATATATTTATATATGTTTTATTTGTCTGGAAAAAATAGTAACCATATGTTTTTAAAATTAATAGGTTAGAACAAATCGAAAAAAAGAAAAAGGATTATTATATTTCTCTTTCTTTGACATTACAAACCATTGTTTGGATGAAAGCTTAAATAAAATGTTGTCGCGACCTACCCTCGAGGGGAGGGAATAGGTTTAGGGGTATTGCTTAAAAGGACCTAAGGCCCATGATTAGGCTTGAGCTTTTTGTAAAAAGGAATCGCCACTAACCTATTGGGTTCGGTTATAAACCAAGTGAGGCATGTGAGTGTACCTCACTTCCTACACAACTAGAGAAATCTAGGGTCAGGGACTTGATTATACTAATTGACAAATTAGTGCTCTTTCGGTACCTAATCTTGTTCATTTTAAAATAAAAGATTTTTTTCAGGCAATTTGGATTGATTTTACACATATCCACTAACATGTGAGGTGATCATGCGGGTGCACAGTCATTAAAATAACAATTAGCAACCAAGGAAAACGTTAAATAAATTGCACGGGAAAGCAAAGAATTAATGCCATAAAGAAGATAAATGCTAATCCTAGCTAAACTAAAGAGAAGCCAAACTCCACGTATCAACATTGTGCACTCAAAGACAATTGTCCCTAAGGACGGTTGAAACCCTAAGGTAAAACCCTAAAGGCTTAGTTAATTTTTTAGCACAACTCTAGAGTTAAGAAATTTCCATTTTTTTTTAGAAAAAAATTCATAAAATCTTCTGTAAAACTTTTCAAAAGAGAATTTGAATTTCCTGACATTTGCAATTTTTTAATTAAAAAAAACTCGAATTTTCAATATTTTTGAATTTTTTAATGTTCTTTTTAATATATTTTTAATAGTTAACATTATTATATTCAAAAAAATGGGTCTGGATCGGTAAACCCAATCTGGTCCATTGGCTTGACACAAATCCGGATTAAAACTAAAAAAAAAAAAAAAAAGACAAAATCGATTTCTTAAAACCTTTTTCTTGTTTCTCTTTTTTTTTCATTTTTAATATTAATATTAATATTTTAATCTTTTTTGTCTTTTCCCTATTTCGTCTTTTTACTACATCTCTTCTCAGCGGCTTACCTCTCCCGAAGCCAGCTTGTGTGTTTCACTTTTTCTGCAATTTTTCTTTTTCTTTTCTTTTTTCTTTATTCTTTTTTTTTTTTTTTTTTTTTACTTCATCCCTTATGGCTTTCTTCCCCACAAAATTTTCTCTCCAAGTGTCTTCTTTTCCCTTTTGTCTTTTTACATTTTTTTATTTATTTATTTCTTCTTTCTGCTCATCTTCTTCTTCTTCGATGGTTTCTTCCCACGCCCGAAATTGGCCCCTCCTTCCGATGCCTCCATTGCTCTCACGCCCTACCTATTCTCTCACGCCGAGCACTATAAACAAAGCAGCGGCTGAGCTCGTCGCTTGCTACCACCATCACTTCGTGACATCATTGCCGACCCTTCTAAGCCGCGCACCACTTACAACCACCACACCCAGGAAATCAACGGGAGACAAATAAAACACAACAAACGTGCCCAGACGTGGCCCGGTGATGCAAATGACAACTCATAAACAACAAAAGGTTCATAACATGTAAAACGTGCTTATCCACGTTCAAGAACACATGGGAATTGGTAATGCACGCACCTAGGCCGGATTAGACATATCGTTGAACATGTGGTGGCATGGAACGGAGGAACGATATCAACCCTTTTTGTACTCGGACTCAGCATCAAACTTTAAAAAAAAAAAAAAATCATCAAATGGGCATTCGAAATTAACCGCATTAGCAACCAGAAGCCCAGCACGCGTGTAACTAACAGGAGGAACAAAACTCAATGTCCTATCCTACTAAAGAAGGGCGGAGCAACAGGGTTTCGCAGGAACGGGCGTTTAAAATGAGAGATCCCTACTCAGCTGCGGTGGCGGCGACGGGAGGGTGAACTTGAAATGGATCGAGCGATGACTGGCCGTCCCGCGATGTTCCCGAAGCGAGATCCTCTAGAAGACGACCCAACTCGACACAAATCAAAAAGCTATGCACAAGACCTACTTGGTTCGGGGGAAGCACTGCAAGGACGGCGCTTGACGAACGAACTCCGGCGACAGTCGACCACTCTCTCGAGCTCCCTCACTCTGGTTCTCTCCCTCTCACTTGCTTAAAACTCTCTCAAGCTCTTCCAATCTCTCCCTCTGTAGCTATCCATGTCCCTCTCTCTTGGTGCTTCTCTCCTTCTTTCTGTTTTGCCTCCGCCCTTTTTAGAGCAACCGGCTAGCGCACATGGCCTCTACAGCTGCCAGCTTGCCGGCTGAATTGCCCTCAACCCTCGGATCGCATCGCTCGCCTGCCACACCGATCCCCTTGCTCCTCTGTCGCTGCTCCTCTTTTCTGTTCTCTACAGGTCGTCGCGCGAGACAGGCGAGAGAGGAGGAAGGATGGGCGCGGGCCGAGCCGAAGGAGAAAGGAGCTGGGCTGGGCTGAGGGGGAAAGATGGCTATGTCAAGCCCAACGTGAGGGAAAAGAAAAGAAAGAGGAGAGGGGTGGGCCAAGGCCAGATCAGGCCCAACCCGACTACCCTTAAGCATTTTGTTGTTGTTTTTTGTTGTTTTTTTGTTTTTTTTTCTTTTTTATGACAATTTTTTGGAATTTTTTTTAGCAACTAATTCCTAACTTTTAATGCTATTAAGTCTTAAGTAAAATGACGAATTTAGGTGTCCACAAACGTGAAATAGAAAAGATCTTGGTCACGGATGCCTTGCGGCGATTTTATTTAGTAACGATAAAATTATCAAAAAAAAAAAAGTGTATCATATTTGTGTCAATTCATTCTTAAATCTTTTGATTAATTGTCAATATAATATATTAGGCCAATTTTGATAAATAAATAAATAAATAAACTATTCATATGGATGCTAGTCCTTTTATGTGGTACGGCCGACACTAACGTTGACAATTTTGTAATTTTTTTTTTACTTTGTAACTTTTTTTTCCTTTTTTTCTTGCCTTTGTTCATTTTTTTTTCTACAACTTTGTTGCGCGAGGCCCAAGAACCATACCCAGACTTTACTTGTGGCCAGCAAACAGTTGGGAAAGTAAAAGAAAATAATTAATAAAATATAAAAAAATTTAGGAAATTAAAAAATTATAAAAATTATAAAAATTATCTAGGTGAGTGCCACCCGACATTCATGCCCACGATTCTTAACTAAAATTAATTGGATGAACTACATTGGCAAATTATTAAATGATTTAAAACTTAGTTGACATAATTGAAAGATTTATCACTAAGTAAGTATAAGTATAATAAGTTTTGCACTTTTTTGGTAATTTTCCTGTTAAGTAACCATCTAGTAAAATTAAGAATTGCATAAGGGATTGCAATGGCTAGGCTTTAGTTGAAAATTACAAATTGAATTCGAGTGTCGAGAAATAAGACTTATCATTTTGAAAATGCCATTCCTATTCCTAACTAGACTAAAAGGAAACCACAATCAACATATTGAAAATGTGCAATCACATAATAGTTAAGATAAAAATGTGAAAAGGATGACTTATCATTTGTCTCTAAGAATATTTAAATCTTATGGTAAAATCCTGATACCCTAACAACTCATTCAATTTAAAGCACAAGTTTTTGTTTGTCAAGGAATTTCGCATATTTTTAGAGAAAACTAGTCAAAAACTAATTCTTAAGCATTTGCATAGCTTTTAGGAAAAATAATTTTTTGAATTTTTAAATATTTTATAATAAAAATATTTTTATTTAATCCGAGAGTGGGAGTCCGGCTGGGCCACGGACATCAAAGCCTTAAGAAAGGAATGGGCTAAACGAAATAAAACCTAATCCGGCCACTACAAGACCAAACCCAAAGCCTACTCACTTACCCCTATGGTAAAAAACGAAGCCCAAATTCATCCGAATTAACACTTCAAGCCCGAGGCTCACCAAGCCTAAATGAACCCAACGTCCACTACTCTCCCTCATCAATTTCCAATCCCACGACATGTCTTCTTCGAGCACGCCCGGAGCACCCGAAGATTTGCCCACTGATTCAAGAACACCAAAACTCCAGCCGTGAACATTATGTTTTGCAGTCAATTGATATATGCTCGTTCACCAGGCCTCCACCGTTGGCTGCCTTGTTTGACCATCATTATCGGTCAGCGAACGCCCAAACCACCAAACCACGGCCCCAACGCTAACATCCTTCAACACTCACCTGTGCCGCCCTCATGAACTCTCACTTTCACCGGACTGCCCACAGCCAGACCACAAAAAAACCAGAGAAATGCCACTGCGGATCTGGCCTAGGCAAAACGTCAAACGCCTGGGGTGCGTCGACTGAAGAACTAACGTAAGCTCGACTTAGGACATCAAACAACGATTGAGACCGAAACTCAAAAAAACAAGCAGGGTCCGGAGACAACAAATCGTAGCGCCGCCGGGGTCGGAACTCGCACGAAGCAACGAACCGCGAGCCCCAAAAACAGGGCAAAACGGAGCGCGTTTGTGAGCTCGGGTGATGGGGCCCTACCCGGCTTGGCGACGGCGGCTAGCAGGCGGGCCCGAGACCGATCGAGCTGTGCCCGGCCGGCTTTGGTTTCGTCGAGACGGGATCCTCGGGTCGAGAGGGGTTGAACTCAAAGAAGGACTTACCGGAAGAACAGATGCCGGGAAATGGGGTCTCGGGGACGCGGCTGAACTTCTCTCTCGATCTCTGCCCTCTCTCAACTCTCAGCCGCCCGCATCTCTCCCTCTCCGTTCCCTCTCCCCCCTCTCGGTCTCGATTTCTCCGAGTTCCCCCATGGCCGACTCTCCCTCTCTCGCTTTTAAGCAGCAGCGCGCATGGCCTCTGACATGCCAGCCACCCCTGGCCGGCCCGGCCTCGACCACCACCTCCCAGTCGACGCCCTCTCTGCATCTTCATCTCCTTTGTCCGTGCCGTCCTCTCTGTCTCCTCCCTCTTCAGCCAACGTTCATGACAAATGGAAGGGAGCCAGAGAGAAAATTAGAAGGCCGAGCCTGGGCCGGGGAGGAGGAGAGATAAAAATGGGCTCGGCCCAAAGGAGAAAGAGGATGAAGAAGGGAAGAGAAAGAAGGCCGGCCCGGCCTTCCCCGGCCCGGTTTCGTTGCTTCTTGTTCTTGTTCTTGTTCTTTTTTATTAATAATTCTTTTAAAAAATTATAATAATAATTTTTTAAAACATTTTAATACAAAATAATACAAATACTCATAATATCTATATGCAAAGCTTTAGTGGATATTATTTTTGCTAGTAGTTAAACATTAATCCTTAATTTTCTATGCAATTAATGAATAATTAAATGGGTTATCAAATTTTTTGTGTCAACACTTAAGTAGCACCGACACTGATACGCGACATGTGACACGACACGTCGACACGTCGTTTCTAAAAAATAGAAAATTTCGATACGTTGGGACACGTTATATATTAAACATATATTTTTATATATACATAATAAATTATCATTTTTATTATTATTTCAATCAAATTCATAAATAAATAAATAATTTAAAAAGCCTAGAATGAATTTACACTAAAAATATTAATCCGCCATTTATTAATATCATTCACTGTTTCAATTTGACAAATTCAACTATATTTCAATAATTCATAAAATTTGGAGAAAAAACAAGTGATCCATATTCTGGACTCGCATGTTTTTTTTTTTTTTATGACTTAAGAAAACCCCGTACGCCACGGGTGGCTGGAGTAAACCCTAGGGCCCCACGGGAGGACCCACCACCCTCGTGGAACGGGTAAGACGCCAAGCGTCTCCGCGGCGAGTTGAACTCTCGCCCTCCAAGAAGAGGTCAATGGGTCCCCCCACGATGGGGAAGATTTTGCCAGCGGAGCCACCGCGGCCGGTGGTTTTGGACTCGCATGTTAGAGATGTTGGAAGAGGAGAAAAAAAACTTAAGGGGTGAATTGTGTATCACAGGAAGTGGGAGTCAGAAGAGAAGAGAAAACTATGTTTTTTGTTCTTTCTCCATTTATTATTTTTATTATTGTGTTTTATTTTTTCACATATATATTTTGATCTCTTATTTATTGAATTTTGAAAATTGACCTCGATATCGGAATCACGTATTGGAAACTCGTATGTCGGAATTTCAACTCAAGTGTCGGAGAGTGTTGGGAAAGTTGACCAGGTGTCATATTTTCCGACACGTGTTGATCAAGTGTTAAAGAGTGTCCGAGAGTATCGGACATGTGTTAAAAGTGTATCCAACACGACACGAAAGCTTTTGAAGAGTGTCGGTGTTTCATAGGTTAACACTGGACAATAGTATAATTATAAAAAATTGTGAGTATATCCAATGACTTATTTGATTTCATTATCGGAAGTTAAGGGACTTGATTGAACGTTTAGGAATAGTTCAATAATAATATTAAACAAATTAAAAATTCATAAATAATATTTTACACTGAACTAAAATTCACAAACTATTAGGCTTTGTTCATTTCACGAAAAATAATTTTTAGGAAAACATTTTTTGGATTTTTCAGTATTCATTTCACAAAAAATGAATTATTTATGGAAAACATAACCTTCTAAACTAGGCGAAAATGTTTTCCACTTCACCTCCTTTTTTTTTTTTTTTGTTTAATTCGAATTGTTTTTTTTTTTTTTCTTTTTCTTTCCTTTGTTTGCCCTCTTCTTCTTTACTAGCCGATCGCTAGTTACAGTGACGGTCGGCAACCGGCCACAGGAGAGCCTTGAGCTTGCTGGCTAGCATGAGACTCACCCATCTCTAGTGAGCTCATGCTCACCACTCGCTAAATCAGCGAGTGTAAGCATCGAGCGTCAAGCTCAAGACTCATCGGCCTTGGCCCTTGCCAAATTGATGAGCTCTAAGCTTGGCCTTGAGCCTCGCCAGATAGACGAGTCTCGAGCTCGACGCTCGCACTCGCCGATTTAGCAAGTGGCAAGTCTCGTGTTTGTCAACGAGCTCGAGGCTAGCTTGTGGTTGATTGTCAACCGTGGCCGTGGTCGGCGACCAACCAATAAGAAGAGGAGGAAAACAAAGAAAAGATAAAGAAAAAGTAATTTAATAATTGATTATTTAAAAATAATTAAAATGGATTTAAAAAAATAAAAAAAATAATGAAAAATCGATTTTAAAAAATAAAATAAATGAAAAGAAGTGTATGTAGGAAAATATTTTCCTTACCAAACAGCAAAAAATATTTTCCACTTCATTTTCAAGTTTTATCTTAATACCATAAAATAATTACATTTTCTTGAAAAATGGTTTCATGAAAAATATTTTCTAAAAAATACACATTTTTCGCAAAACGAACGATCAAGATCACTTTCTTTTTTTTTTTTTAACCACCGCCCGCGGTGGAAAGCTGGCCGGGCCCTCTCTCCCTCACGAAGGGGAGGGGTTCGAATCCCAGAGGCGTCGCATTCGTACGACTCAAACGTGGCTGGGTGTGTGGTGGTGGCTCAGTTCGCCTCGGGTTTACGTCTAGGCTGCCGGCCGACGGCGGTTCCCAGGTCATCAAAAAAAAAAAAAAGATCACTTTCTTTTTTTGCTTTAGGAAATTTAGGACACAACTTGGACCCACATCAGATAGAAAAGTTTGGACCTGAGCAAGTCCTTAAAAGGCTCATGGAGGAAACAGGCGAGAGAATCACCCTGGGATGAGAGGCCCCGCGCTGTCCTCATATTTCTTCTCTGTCGGGAAGACAAAGATAGACAGAGAATTATAGGGCCTCACGGTAGTGAAAGTAGACACCACGTTAGGACTTCAGTTTTGGCTACTACCGAGTAGGCAAGTATAGTAGCCTCCCACGCCTAAAGTGAGTGAGGGTGGGTTAAATGCCTATAGCTGGGTTGACGTGCCTTACGGCAGTGTCCTCAACCACAGGTTAACCCAGTTCCCCCGGTTGAACGTGAGGTCAAAGTCTAACTAAGCAACCTATGACCTCAGGGGAAATTAGCTTTAAGGGCGCGTTGGTAACGATTCTGTTCCCGGAAACAAATTCTGATCATAAATTATTCTTTTTTATTCTGTTTCGGGAATAGATTCTGAGCAAAAGAACACGTTTGGTAACTGTACAAAATTTCTTATTTTGGAATAGAAAAAGAACATAAATGCGTTTGGTAACTACATAAAATTTATATTCCAATTCTTTTTTAATTACCTTTTTAGATGAGTGTAAATTTGATATTGAATTATCATAAACCACTCACTAATATAATTATCTTCTTATGAGTGAAGAAATCATATTATATTTTATTATATTTTCAATTTCAAAATAATTCGAATTTAGAATTCTATTATATTTTAAAATTCTATCAAATCATAGAAATTCTATTGATTAATTATATTTATACTAAGTAATAAAAATATTAACTAATCAACTTTTTATTAAATAGTAAATAATAAACCATAGTATAAACTATACTAATATACCTAAAATATGTAATAAATATAAATACTAAATTATAATAAAAATTAAATATGTATTCCATATATAGAAAATATATATTTCAAAATAGGAAGAAATTAAAATAAAATATAGAAATAAAAAATAGATAAAAATAAAAACGAAAATTGTTGTTATTTTAAATTTTGTCTTCTTATTAGAATTTCAATATTATTTATATTTAAATAAGAGTTTTTATTTATTTATCATGGTGATTTCTCATTTTCAATTAATATTTACTTTTATATGATTAAATATCTAATCCATTTTGAATTTAATATGGACGGATGTTAATTTTAATTTAGCCAAGATTCCAAGATTCTTCTCTCTCTCTCTCTCTCTCTCTCTCTCTCTCTCTATATATATATATTTATTCTCTTCCCCAAAACCGAACACCCAATGTTTAAGAAGATAAATCTTCAAACTAATATGACTCTTTGAAACAAAGAAAAGGCTTTAACGAGAAACTCATCACTACAACTTATCCATAAATGAATAATGAAGTAACTTAGTCTATTGTTCAACTTTGAAATATTAATAAGCACGATAACAAACGCAATTCTATTCCAGAATCAGAATATCTGTAGATTTGGCAAGCTTGTATCCCTCTAGTCGAGCTTATTAGAGATTATATAGCCCTTTCCATCCCTTGGTCGATTCCCTTGTGAAAAGGGATATGTTGGATGGGCCGTGCTCAATGTGTGTTATAATAGATCGTGTTCTAGAATTAAAGAGAGAGTCTAACAAGAAGCCATCAATTTCAACACGACCAAGCATCAACGATCCTAGAATGAACTACTAGAATACCGAACTTTATAACTCGCATGCCTTATCCATGTCTGCTTGGTTTAACAGAAGTATCTATTGCTTTCTTTCCAAAATTTTGCAAACCCGAAAAAGGATTTAAGTTTCAAAGAGGAATAATCACTGCCAAATGGCTCAGACACATGATACTTGTATATTTTGAAGAATCCTGATGTTCAACATCGAGTAGAGGTCAAATTTGAAATGCCACAAGAAGGGGGACAAAATGAAGTCAATAAGTAGGAACTAGAACTTCTCGAAAGAATCTCAAATATATCCAGCTCATGTTTATACACTATGATTAATGTCGAATAAGTAAGCAACGAAGGAACAGGTGAGGTGAGAAAGATGTGCTTACACCGGCATGAAATCTAAAAGATGACGGCTTCATATTTTCTGCCCACGATGAAAGAGAGACGTGGAAAATAGACCAACTTGGATTTGACAAATTATGTTCAACAAATAAGCTAACGGAACACTAGCTCGAACTCAAGGTCTACAATAAATATCATGTGTAAAAAAATTGTGATCTTGGCTTAATATCGGTTTGTCAGCCACCTAGATCGTCATCCAAACAGTTGAGTTTTGTAGAAGAGATTTGACTGTAGATGAGAACCATTGCTTGCGCAAAAGAGAAGCATCAAGCTGAGAAAGAACTTTATCCATCGCTTCCGTTCTGACCGCCATTTGTATACTGGTTTTGAGGTGGGGCAGATGATTTCATCTTCACGAAGTTTTCGCTTCTTGCCCTTCTTCTGCTTATGGATAAAATGCTTTATTAGAAAACATCCAAACAGACCAACCGACAAGTAGAAAGTCAGTGAAGCCTACCTGCAATTCCTTCTTCAGCGACATTTCCATGTATATCTTCTCCAAATCATTTACTCTACTTTTTCTTGCCTCTAGTTCCCTGTATGAAGCAGCTGTTTTCCTGCAAAAAGTGTGGATTTTAAGCTGTCTACTCCACCAAGAGCACAATCAAACAGATCAAAGATGATAGGCCAACAGAACCACCAAAACATTCCGTTTACATAATGCCAAACAGCTTTCTTTATGTCAGTTTAGACGGAGGGAAAACAAATAAAAACAAACAAGCACGTTAGGAAAAGGTAAAGAACAACATCTGTCACGCCCCGAACCTCGAGCGTGCCAACATCCCACCATGGTCATGCAAACGCGACATTCCCAAGTAGTGTCGCCGACCCCATTTCATTTCTTATTGCGCAAGCGGAACGTATTATAAAACCCCTGACAATGAAATACAGGATAGAAAAGCAGGAAGCAAAGCCACAACATAACACTTTCATAATTCAACAGAATTACAAACAGAGGTCTACGGCCAAAAGTCTACAAAAGATTGGCTCTTAAAAATGAACTATCCTACGACCTACAAGTCGGACACATTCTCCAATCCTTATGACTTCACCTCTGCAACTCCTCAAAGCCAACCAAAGTTATCTGGCCGCTCTGTCCACCAGGGACCTGAAATTTTAATCCCACAACCGGGATGAGACATTGTCTCAGCAAGTTCAATCCCCTAAACCCCTATTAGAAAGAAAATACGCCCAAGGGTGGCCTAGCCACATCACATAGAGGACTTACCTCTCCTCAGTTCCTTCCTGCAGGTTAGCACAATTCATATCACTCAATCACATGTTCATATCACCGACCACATACAGGAATACGAATTTAACAACCAGAATGCCTTCGCTTTCATATAACCGACAACCACGGGGTCCTGATTATAAGACTAAATCGTTATGACACGTCCCATTTCATGCCACACAATTCCGTCCCATAATCTGACACATCAACCACACTCAGCATGCATTCCAATTGTTATTCACTGCCACACTCTACTCGCAGTTCGGCTATCTACTAGCATATAGCCAGGCATCGCCTCCCCACCTTAGAGCGCAGCTTCGTCAGTACGTCGACGGTGTTCCCGAAGGAGCATGAGCCCAGAATCAACTGCGACCCGCAACCACTACATGGGCATCCCATATAGGGGCAAGTCCGGCTCAATAGCCCAAGATGATCTCCTCTTAATTATCACACAACAATTCATATTCAGCCCGGGACACTTTGCATTTCACTCAATGCTTCCACCTAAAATAGTGATCCCAGCCACTTTTCTTCATATTAAAAATAGTCCAGAAATTAACCACGTGTGTGGGGGCACGTTAATTTTGATCCAGAAAACCAATATCTCACTTTTTCAAACCCCACTATTTAATATAATATTGTAAATCCAATTTTTGCATTAAAACTCGACACTTGGGTTTTTATGAATAAAATTCCTATTTATCACAATTAACACTCAATTTACCACATCCATTCATCAAATTCAAATTCTAAATGCACAACAGCGATTAGCACGAAATTCTAAGAAAATAATGTCCCGAAATAATTTTCGGAATTTATTAAATAATTATATTTATTCCGAAAATTAATTAAATAATAATATCCATATTTTTCACGATCCACACTCAATTTATAATATCCAATCATCAATTTCAAAATCTGACTACGCAGCAGTGATTAGCACGAAATTATGAGAATTTAGGGTCCACGATAAAATTTTCGGAATTTAATAAATAATTAAATTTATTCCGAAAATAATTAAATAATAATATTTTATTAATTTCGAATAATAATATATTATTTAATTATTTAATAATTTCGAGATATTTAAATAAATCAAAAGTAAATTCCTTTATGTCACATCAAGGTTTATATTAATATAAACATTCACTTAACCTTAAATTAAACACACTTTAAGTTAATTAAGCACCTTAATATAATCTACACTTAAATAAATTAAACTAACCACCTAATAACACTTAACATAAACTAAGCACACCTAAAGCATCACTAACCCTCTAATCAAGGTTTAGTGAGCTAAACTCATCGGATTAGCAAGCCAAGTTGACGAAAACGACCGGATCGACACGAGGATCGTCTTTCCTGAAAGCGGGCCAAGCATCCGAGGTCGGGAAGTCGGCCAAAACGGGCCAAAACCGAGTTGGAATACTCATTTTCTTGGCTGCTGGTTGAGGCCGACGGAGGGCTGCACGACGGCGGTTCGGGCGCGAAACCGACGGAGAGGGGCGGCGGCAGCTCGAGCGGTGACTGGCAGTAGCTCCGGCAATGTGCAGTGATGTCGGGCGGCTGTGGGACGACGGACGACGAGCTGGAACGGACGGACGAAGGCGGCAAGCAGACGAGAAGATCGACGGAGCGGCGCGCGGGCCTCCTCGCGCGGACGGGCGACGATCGCGACGGCTCCGACGAACGGCGACGGCTGCGACGAACGGGCGGAAGGGGGGCGTCGGGCTGGCTGGTTCCGCACGCAGCTTTTCTCTCCCTCCTTCTCTCTCTTCCCAAGCTTGAAGATGAAGTGTGATTGGTGGAAGTGATGGGCCCTTTTTGAGATTAAATCTACACCTTACACTTGTCAATTTCTTCTTAACTTTGGCCCAACCACCATGACCTAGGGTGATGTCATCTTCCACTAATTTCAAATCCTCCACAACTATCTTCAATAGGTCCAATTTCTTTTTCCGCCGAGGCATGAAATCTTGTACGCTAATTTCTTCAATTCCAATCAATTCTCTTCCAAATGAGTACAATTAAAGTCCATAAATTAATCCAATGTTCCTAACAAAATTTGTGACACACCATGACTTCCAATTTCAGAATTTGATCTCAATTTCGCGGTTAATTTCACTTTGGCACGATACTAGCGCGTCTTGATCTACCGGGCAGCTTTTAGAAATTTTCATGCATTTGACCTGTGGTTGATCAATTCAAGCCACAATGTACATCTTTGAAACATTAGCGACTTTCGGTTGTCGGGGTAATCTCAAGGTTTCAAATACGAACACAGGGTACCCAATCGACAGAAAAGTCGGTCCAGTGCCGATCGACAAGAATTGTGCGATCTGGTGGAATCACCCACACCTGATCACATGCCTCTATCGAGTCGACCTATCTTCGATCTCTAATAGATTTTTAATTGTGCTGTAATGACCCTTGCAGATTAGCTCGGTCGAAAGATCGTTTCCTGGTCAAATTCTCGAGTGTGATGCATTAGAATTTCTTAACGGCTTCACTTGATAGACTAGTTTTCACATGAGTGGCCGACTCAAGGAAAATAACTATATACATGCCAATGAAATGCCCGTCTCAATTTATTGAAAATATAATTGGAAAATCGGGATGTCACAACATCAATATCGACACCTGAAAAGCAACAGATACCATGGAAGTGGATGGTAACATGGTCAACAATTCAATGCCCAAATGAGCGGCAAGAGACATCAAAGTGCTTCTAATGTCGAGCAAAAAGCTCAATTTCTGTTCTCCGAAGGAAAATAATTTTTGATTTAACTCAATTACATTGTTCCTATCAGACATTCTCTCTCGATACCTGAACTTAACAATGACCCCGACAAACTCGGCGAGCAACTCCTTGGCCAGCTTGGCGCGGGCACTTGCTGATTCGGGCCCAGGGGTCACTCGCCGAGTGACCCCTCGGCTAGATCGGCACGAGCACCCGCCGACTTGAGCCCGATGGCGCTCCCTTCAGCTGTTGCAGATGACGAATGACGATGATGGTGAGCAAGCCATCACCCAGATCAGCCAACAACCACCCATAGTTGCGAGTGAAGGGAACTCACCTTGAACGAGCAGCTTCAACAATGAAGAAGCAACAGTCGCCATCGCTGTTCTTGAGGAGAGAATGAACCCGTTCTTGAGGAGAGAATGACTTTTATGATGTAAGAAGAAAAAGAAAGGGTTTGAGCAGAGGCGTGGAGAGAACGTATGGGAGAGAACGTCGAGCGGAGAGGAAGAAAGGGTTCCACTTTTTTAATTTTTTTTTTGAAACAAGAATCAATTTTTTTTTTTTATTCTTGATTCTACTCCAAATCTGTTCCCGAGAACAAAAATTTTACTAAACGTGATTTTGTTCCTAAACTGTTCTCGGAAACAAAAAATCAGAATTAGGCACTGTTTGGATGGTTACCAAACAGGCCCTAAGATGGATCGTTTCTGGCTTCATTTTGCCACACGCATAATAAAAAGTTAATCAAATTAATCATTTTGTTGGGGGAGGATCCTGGAGATACTTTAGATTTAGAAGTGTAATTCTACTTTTATTTATTTTCTTGACAAAGGTTGGTGTTAATGTTTATCTTTCATTATTTGAAAGTAGTCTTATTTGTGTTAATTGACGAGGATTATTCCAACCAAAGTAGAAGAAGAAAAATCTTTCACTAAACTAGACAATACATTCACTTTCCCTTGGACTAAATCTCCATAATGGAAATAATGCTAACTAAGAGTTTAAAGGAAACATTTTATTCTTTCATCTTCAAATAGATGAATACAACTGCATATCACATGATTTTAATTTCTCATTTCACTTTGATGTAACATATTTTAGATCCTTACAAATAACCTGCGCGATGAGGGCTTACATCTAGTGACAACGTGCAGGCTTTTGTGCACAAAATTGTTTCTTGGCGGTTCTCAATATCTATATATTAAAGTCAAAATCATTATTTATCTTAATTTTTACTTTCTAAAATTTCCATTGCCATATGTAACCCCCATTCATTGAGTAAAAACTCAATTTTCTTTCTATGCATATATAATCACCATTGTCTCACTTTTCACTAGTGTCAATATGATTTAGGGACATTATCATCATTTCGTAAATTTTAATCTATAGTTTTACGTACAATGGTTTTCATCTTATATCTACAATGACATAAATAAATATATTTAGCAAATATGATTTACAATATCATCTCAAGAAAAATTTGGGCTTTCGTGACGCAAGCGTGAGAACTAGTGTTACTTATGTGACAAAAGATACTTATTATTGCAACATGAATGTGTACATAACCAATTAAAACTAAATGTAAATAGAAATTACTAACCAATTATGATATAACTTATTTAAATTTATAAAAAGTTGGGATAAATAATTTACTTGAAGCATCAATAAATGCCCAATGTATTAACAACCAACTGTTGGAAACGAAATTTTGACAAGAATATGATGTGAGTATTCTTATACTGAAAATAGATCAAGGAATCCTAGATATGCATTCTTGGAAAAAAATATTGTGAATTTCTTTTACAAAATAGAAATTGAATCCTGCTTATTTCATGATGATATCCAAGAATTCGTTGTGGTATATTATCATAGATGATGGTATTTCCTTCAACTCTTACAAAAAGAGTAATATAAAACATCAAATGGTTACCAAAACTAAAGTCAACAGAATTAGAAAATAACCTTGAAGAATTTAGTTCCAACTTCATATAAATAGAAATGATCATATGAAGAAGATAGTAGAAAGTACTTTACTTTCACGAATATTCACAAAGGCTGCGTTTAGCAGTTAGGATAAAATTCGGGATAGGATATGATTTAATTTTATCCTACGTTTAGTGCTTGCTTAGGATAGGATAAAGTCGGATATAAGGGGGATATAGGTCGGATAAAATTATCTGATGGGGGAGGTGAGATAAAGGTGAATATGATTTATAATGTCTATAATAGGAAAGTTATTTTTCTCTAATAACAAACTTATTAAATTAACAAAATTAAAATTATATTTCAATATAAATAATATTTGAATTCTAATTTAAAAGTTAAAAAATAAAAAAATTATTTTTAATTTAATCTTATTTTAATTTATATATTCAACTTTAGAACATTCAATCAATAAATTATATATTTATATTTATGATATATTTTAGGTATTTTTGTATTTTAGGCATGTTAGTACAATTTACTATTTGATAAAATTTTATTAACGAAAAATGAAAGGGGAAAAAAAGAAACAATAGAGAAAATGATTTAAAAAGGAGGAAAAATAAATTAAAAAGAAAATAAAAATAAATTAAGGAATAGTGTCACGAGAGATTTTTACCATTTCCGTTTATGAACTTTTAGGTTCATTTATAATGATATGCCATTTATATTATAAAAATTACATGATATGATGTGAATATATCCGATTTTAATATCGCGATTCACCAAACAATAGATAGGATATAGAAAAATTTGAGGATTTTATATCCTATCCTATCTGGTCATATCCTGATAAGAAATTCAGATCTATCCCGATTAGAAATTGCTTTGGATGACCAAATGTAGCCGAGATTCAGGAGAAAAATAGGAATAGAACAAAGGAACGAATTTATATCCAGTAAGACTCTCCTCCACAGTCCTTGCTTTGGACAAGCTTAAACAGAAGAAGGTGAAAACAAAGCCTGAGATTCAGGAAAAGAGGATGCATAGTTCATGTAATTCTAATCAGAATGCGCTCGAAGGTCTTGATACGGTTCTGCGGAAAGGCTCTATTGACCTTCATACCTTGCTTGTACATCTTTCTTAGCATCTTTTGCACGATCTGGTAGCGTTCAAGAAAGGGAGATTTTGGGCTCAAAGCAGTCATGGCTTACGCCATTTCGGCCCTTGCCATCGCCTAGACTCTTGGCCTCGTTCTGGGTGCTCCGTTTTGCTTCATGACATCCCCAATATTGTCGTCTATTTTGCTAGTGGTTTCGGGAAATTTGGATCCTTTCAATGCATATATTGTTAAATTATGTCTCGAATTTGAATTTGGATAATGATTTGGTAAATCGAATTTGTTGATAAAGATTTTCTAAATAAATTTCAAATTGGATGAAGAAGCTTCCTTCGACTCCTTGAAGATTTACAAAAGAGGAAGATATGTTTTGTCACTAGATGACAAAAAAAATGGACACACTATATATTTTATTATTTATTTATCTTTAAGAGAATAAAAGAAAAAGGAAGGTTTTCTTCTTCCCCTGCAGTTACGAATCCTCTCCTAAAGAAGGAAATAGACGTAAGCTAAAAGGGACGTGAAGCCCTACGATGAATAAGGTGCAGCACGTCCAGAGAGCACGCCACCTGAGAGAGAGGAGCCGCGCGTTTTCTGAAGCCACACGAGAAAGACATCCATCCGCGCAAAGCCTTGAATAGAAATGCTAAGCTTGGCGTACGTAGAGCGTTTTATTTTGACCTTGAACGTGCGGTAATTTTGTATAATGAGTTTATGTCCAAATGAGTTGTTTATTTATAAACACTTTGGGTTTGGGGTTAAATTTAGGTTTGAAAAACACTCGAGCATGTGAGTGATTGTAAACTCTAATTATCCGATTATAGTGGATTATTTACTGCTGGCTCTCTCCGTAGACATAGGTACCAATACTCGGATCGAACCACGTAAATTTCTGATGTCTTTATTATTTATCGTTTATTTCTCTGGTAATTTTGCGTTGACGTAAATTGCAAGATCTGTCGTTTTCGCGTATTATATTCCAATATATACTCTAACATGTAGAGGGCGAATAGAAAAAGAAAATCATTGCATATCGTCCATGTTTAACATAAAACAGCCTAAGAAATGCACAACCAATTTGAGGCTTCAATAATATATATTGGACCAAGCAACACGTACACCACATAGGAGAAGAGACCACGCATCATACACGAGAAAGTTTCCTAGAGCCTGGCCAAGGCTCGATGCAAGATAAAGAGACTGCAACAAACATACACAATCATAGAGACATTTTAATAAGATGATTAGGCATAACAACATAATGTAAGGCCGAGTTCAGCTCCTCTCTGGATCATCACCACCGAGTGGATCTCTCGTGATGCCTGCGTGAGAGACCAAAACCCAAACATGAGTCAGAAACTCGCCCCCTGTGGCGAGGTACTTAGCGTGAGCCTCTGCATCATTTGAAGGAGCCACATACAACACCATTTCCGTCCAGAAGTTGGCCAAGCCCTTCCAAATTTGCTTGTTATGTGCCGCTCCCTTCAGCTCCCTTCCAAGCTTCGCGCCTTGACCGATGATGGTTTTGTCGTCAATGTCCTTCTCTAGCTTTTCAATCCTGTTGCCCATTGAAACCGAGGATCCCCCAAACAAATTGCTGGCGTCGCTGACAGCTTGATCAAATATGGATTCGGTCCTGCAAGGGTGATCGGGGAGCAATCTTGGGGCAAAAGCAACCAAATAAGCAAGGTATTTCGATAATGCAGTCGCTATGTCAAAGTAGTCTCTTTGTTCTTGTGAAGGAGGCTCTTTATGCTCGCAGAAAGTGGTTGCTATGTGCCAAACCATTATAACATGAGTGGTTGTCTCAAGATTACGTGCCCATGAGAACTCGTCGGATTCTTTGTTGAGCCTCAAAGATGCTTGCCTCTCCCCTGAATTGTCGAGGCAATTTTCCCTTAGAGACAGAGCAATCGCCTCCATCACTTGCTTAGACAAATTGATGGGAGCAATTTGTTTCTGACCATTTCTTTTCGGGTCGAGATAAGCAGCGGTGAATCTATTATATAAACACTTGCATGGAGAGTAGCTATACGACTCGAGGAGCGAGTACTGACGGAGTTGCCTTCCCCAAGGCTTCAGTAATTGAACTCGGCACATCATCTCGATCAACTTCTCACCAAAAATGTTCCTTTGCCACCACTTGCACTGCATGTACTTGCATATGTATTTCACCTTTGCCCATTCCGAGAAAATCATGATGCCAAACTGTGAAAACTCGACTATGAAGATTGACATCATAAACAAGATGGTTATAAAAGCACCAGAAGACCTCATGTGGTGAGATCCATGTTCATAGGGCCTTGCCCAGGGCCAAGGCACCAAGGGGAGTGAAATCAGACCAGCAGCAACCACAATGGCAAGTTGAATAAATTTATACCCTGAACGACGCGGGTTGAGATTGACCGAGTATTTGGTGTAGAATAAATCGAAAAGAAATACAAGTTCTACTTCGATGACTCTGAAAACTCGCTTATAACCATTTTGTTCAGAAAGCATATGTTGAATCAAACGCCATAACTTCTCGTGAGCTTTCTGGGGCAGCGAATAGCCAGCTTATCTCAGGCAGATGAACTTGAAGAGTGAAAAAGACGGGCAAAGATCCTTAAGTCGCCCATCCAGGTCTCCTTCTTTTAAAAGCCCCCCTGGGCAATCCCAAACCTCGTCGACGGTGATACGCTTTAATGATTTAACAACTTGCCTTTCTTCCGCCTTTCCCATGTACGTCCTTATTGAGAACGGTGAGCGCACCTTTGTCTCTTCTGCCCCTCTCACTATGTACTTGTACCCGCGCATTTCAGTGGGATCACAGTCTCCTGATAGGTCATGCTCAGTGCTCATGTAGTCTGCTATTGACTTGTAATTCTTCCGCATCACAGATTTGCTTGCCGACATCAAAGCTCGTGCTCTTTCATCGGCTTTCACGAATAGAATGACGAAAAGAAACACCGTGCAGAATATTGGCACCGACGGGGTCGCGTATGACGCAATCATCCAACTTGTCATGAAACATTTAGCAGCGGAGTCCACGATTAAATGACTTCCACTGTTCAATGTCCTCAATACTGTGCGCAGTGTAGGAATCTGCGCTTCCGAGAACCACCACCAGATAAGCCGCCCAGATGGGGAAATGCGAACTGCAGAAAGGAGCGCTTTGGATGAGGCCAAGTGTGTATGCGATGATGGCGGGTGAAAGATAATAGGCCGCAAATGCAACCAACGTGAATGCGCGGTTGACGCAGCGTCGCCTGAACGACCCGAAGACCCCAAGAAAGACTAAGATGGCAGCAGTGATGGCCAGCAGTGCCTCAATTCTTTCCAGTCGGATCATTCGACTTTCGAATGTGTCCGCCCGGTTGCAGCGATCCGACTGCTTTTTCGAGAACTCCATGATCATCAATACTCTCAGGTGAGCGGAAAAATGGAGCACCGTTGCCAATGATGAAGAAAGGATCGTTTATGCTACTTATATAGTGAAGAGAAGTAGAATCAGCGGTGAGGCGATGCTCTAAGGTCCCTTTCAACTGATGCAGCTTTGGCCGAGCGCCGAGAATTAGGAACTCCTGAAGTACATTGCTTTAGCTAAGCAATCACAATCACTTGTTAATTTTAGTGTAATTATAAAATACATTGGTGGTATAATTTCCTACAAACAGCCTTATCCATCCTTGACTTGATAAAAGAGTGAGAAATTAATACTCTCAAACCAAGGACGGTTGAGACCCCTTGTTTCAAGTTATCTTTACATTGACCATGTATGCACTAACTTTATTCAATTTTAAAGCACCTACACGAGAATTGGCATCGATTGTGGTGATAATTCTTCAAATACCAAAATAGAATGGGTAATATTTTCCTTGTTCTCAAACCAATCCTCACACTTATGGGTTATATAAACATAGGCATCACTCTTACGCAAACTTTACTTCAAAAATAAAAAAAAAAAAAAAAAAGAGTAAGAGAGGTCCATATTTATAACTCGTCAATCAAAGTCTAGCGAACGAGAAAAACATGACCCAAAATGATTTACTTTCAAAGTGATTACCTCAAAATTTTTCGTTTATTTGATTGCCCCTGCAAATGGAGCTATCGATGTAAAATAAAGTGATATATGCGATCGACTTCTTGAGTTTCTTTTTTGTGCGATTGGATACTTGGACTACATACTTTTTCGTTCGTGTTGATCCTGCCATTAGAAAAATATACGGATATTAAACATTTAATAAGCTGTCAAGTGCCATACAAGCATCGTGGGCGGCATCCTACGTTGAAGTGCTAGTTACGCCTTGCGCCTCATTTTCCTAACTCATCGCTTAGATCAGACGATCGAGGAGTCTGCAAAAAGGGAGCTTCTATACTCCAACGCGCTTTAAGCGTTAGAGGGAGAAAAGAGATTCTATTTTTAGACAATTTCTGAACCAAACAACGAGCGTTGGACCTGCCTCTCTCGTCCGCCTTGACTTTGGGGTCTTCATAGCAGAATGGCCTTTCAGAAGGGGGAAAAAAGAAGAAGAAAATAACCGAACTGATGGAATCTACTAATCATGGTCGGGGCCCACCCCAACGTGGCCTTGATTCTGCACTTAGTAGTTATTATAACCCTTATGTTGATGTTTATTTTGAATGCAACTTGCGAAAATCTTAAAGGTTACGTTTGGTAGTTGAAATAAAATTTAGGACAAGATACGATTTATCCCATCTTGTGTTTATTACCTGCTCTCGAGATAAGATAAAATCAGATATAAGTGGGACATGATATGAACAAAATTATCCAACATGAGAGATAGTATAAAGGTGGATAGGATTTCTATATAATAAATTTTTCTTTAATAACAAGTTTCTTAAATAAATAAAATTAAAATAATATTTGAATTTTTATGTATTCATATTTTTATTAATATATTCAAATTTATTTCTATCTTCTAATATGAATTCAATATATAAATATTTATTTAGTTTTTTTATATAGTACATATTTTAGGTAAATTAGTAGAGTTTATTATTTAATAAAATTTATTAGAGAATGATGGAAGGTGAAAAAAGAAATAAAAAAGAAAATAATAAAAAGAGAGAAAAAATAACAAAAAATAAGCAAATAAAAATGAAGTCGATAAAAGTGTTGTGTGACATTCTTACCATCTCCATTTATGCAATTTTTAGGTTCATTTACATGATATGTCGTTTTTAATATGATATGATGTAAATTTATCCGTATTTATTACTGCGATTTATCAAATAGTGGATAAAATATACCAAAGTTCTTGGATTCCATATCCTATTATATCCACTTCTATCTAGTCTAGAATTCTAGTTGACCAAACGTAGCCAAAGAGCTTTTGAGAATAGTCATCCAAGAAAGTTGAGAATGAGAGAAATCTCCTTACTTGTTGATTGATTCATGTGGGTTATTTAGGATTGGGAAGCACTTGAGTGCGAGCTTTGAGCAATTGTACTCCTCTTCATCTAGATTACAGTGGAACCATATTATCGGTTTTTTTCTCATGGATTAGGCACACCATCATACTATGAAAATCCCCATTTTTTAGGGTTGAAATCTAGAATCTATTTTTTTCTCAAATTATTCTGTTTGCTTACGGTTCCCCGCTATTAGTAACGAATTGTATCATAGCCTATGGCCATTGTTGGTTGACTGCTCTGGGAGTTTGTCTTTATGCGATTATGGCTATGATTTCAAGAAAATTTGAGTTGGAGAAATTCACGAGCAGAATTATTGTTAGCTCAGGTGCATTAAGATGCAGGAGCTGCTTGAGACACAATGCTTGGATTTAGCGTTGGAGGGAGATGATGAATTCCCTAGAGCATGAACTCGGAAGGAAAGGCTGATATCTTGAAAAAGGCTAGGAAAATGATCCTCTTGAACTTGGAGGATGACGTTTTGGTTGAAGTGCAGAGAAGAAGAGTGCAATTGTAGTTTGGGCAAAACTTGAAGAGTTGTATATGTTGAAATTGCTCTCGAAGCTTGATCCAACTTTTCTTTACATACTAGATAGGGAATGCTGATTCTGTAGAATATTATTCTCATGAACAATTAATCAATAAGAACAAACGGATCCATACATGATTGTAAAACACTGAGATCAATAAATACAGCGGAATTAAAGTGTACATGTTTGAGCTATTGCTTCACTTGCAGAAAAGTAGATCACTCTGATAATCAGGGATCTATCAGAATACAAGATCTTCCTCTCTATGACCTATTTCAGTATAGCAGCTTTTAATGGGATCAAAGCAACCGATAGGTATAACCTATCATTTTATAGGCTAGAGAGGGGATCTAGCAAACCATAATCAACAGCGTGTTAACTGGGCCATTCCCATTACGGGCTTTAGTCAAATACAATTGCCTACACTTTGCTGCTCAACTAGGCCCGTTATCAATAGATGCCAATACCCAATTTAATCAGATCATTGTAGGGTTCAACAAATATTGGAATATCCATTAACCCGATTATTTAAAATAGAAAATTAATTAATTAATGTAAGCCCATATTATGGGAAATTTCCAACATTCTCCCACTTGAGCTACATTAATTAACTTATTTTATTTTGAAAAAAAAAATTATATTGAAAACGACACTATCGGGTTAATAACTGAAAAATTTGTTTTATGTGGCCACAACTTTTAAAAATAATATTCCAATAATGGCATCTTAGTACCAATCCAATCCTATATAACCTCAATATAGGACTATAGAGATCAATGTGTTAAGAAAATACCACAACACATGACCTTTCATAATCACATATAATAAGTATTATATTTTTATGGATCATGGGCCTAATAGTGTAGTAAGAAATAGTGCCAACATGTGATCAAAATTTACACTATTTCTTATCAGTTCTCAATGCAATTTCTTAACAACATGAAACTGCATTAGCGCAATTTCTAAACAACATGAAATTGCCTCAGTGCGATTTCTAAACAACATGAAATTGCACAATTATGTCACAATCCAACATGAGATCTCATAATCAGTGACATCCAGTCATCTTTAAACTAAAATTGATTTGTTTTATACTTTTATTTCTCAGTCAATAGGAGAAAGGATAACAATAGAATCAAAATCAACAATCATTGAAAATAAATGCTTTAATGGACATCATAAAAGCATTATTAGTCTATATATAACTATAACATCCAGAAATACAAATTATGTAACTCCCACTAACAAAAGAAATCAAAAGAATCTAAGACACCCATATTCTTTAAACAAAATGGGTCATAAGCCTTTTTATTAGAGGATCAATCAACATAGACTCAGTTCTACTATTCTCAATCACAATGTCTTCCTTTTTGATCAAGTCCTTAACAGTATAATATTTAATCCAATTAACATTTTAACTGTGGCATTATTGTTATTTATAGCAAAAGTAACTGTTTGTCACACATAGTGCAATAAGATCAATTATGGGCAATAAGTATTTTAACAAAAATAATTAGTACATTATAAACTCCCCTTTGGACAGAATGTATAATGCACAATTATTTTTCACAGCATGAAGTTTATAAAGCAACAATAAGGAGAATTATATATAATTGTCAATTATCCATCCCCTTTAGGCAGACAAATCATTTAAATTATACATCTCCATGATATCAATATATAGAGACGATAAAAGGAGAATTACATATAATCTTCAAGGATTAATCCCCTCTAGGCAGACAAATCCTTTAAATTATACATCTCCATTATCTCAAAATTGAGAGGAATTACACATAACTCTAAAAAAATTTTATCCCCTTTAGGCAAATAAACCTTTTGAGTCACACATCCCATCATTCATCTCTAATATATCAATATAGAGGGGAATTACACATTAACTTTCAAAAAATTTATCCCCTTTGGGCAAATAAATCTTTTTGAGTCATACATCCCCATCTTTTAATTTTGCAATTTATCTTCATGTATTTTTCAAATTAATATACACAATAACCCCCTTTGGGCAGGTAATTGTATATACTAATTTTTATCAATAGGAAACTCCAAAAAATATATGCCCAAAATCCATCTAACAATATGAAGCACTTTACAACATGTGCTTCCCAATATCATATTGCATTTATCAAACAACAATTTTTTTATTTTTTATTTTTAACCAAACTTTAAAATTTCGGATCTAATACCCATGGCTGTTTTTTTTTTTTTGGTAAAGACTAATACCCATGGCTGTTTGTAGTCTCTAATCTCTACAAGGTGTTGCTCACCATCATAACATCCCGTGACAACAAAGATAGGCAATGGGACTCTTAAGAGACTATAACAGTAGAAAAAGTCCTCATTCTTATTATGGAACGCAACTTCCTTGCAATATCATCGCTAACCAGGCATTGCTCCATCAAGATATTTTTCAATTAACGGAGGATCTCCAACCACAGATCAACGCCATTCGACATTGATAAGAACAACTATTCACATCACACAGCATTACCTAGAGGAACACCCACATCAAGAAAAAGAAAAAAAACATTGGAAGTCTAGTCTCACCGCAACATCAACACATTACCTTGGTAAATCATAAAGACGGAATTAAAGAGCAACCCAAGAATCGGCCTCGCTCATGCTACCCAAAAAAACCACCTTTTATATATATATAGCAAAAATTGTTCAGTCAAAAACTAAGCAATTTTCCAGAATTGGCTTCTTCCTTGTGTATACTTGCTAAAAAAATTTAAACTCACTACTTTAATTTGTACTCCGAGTGGGAAGAAACGCTCACGTACATTTGAAAGCAAATAAGAGTCCTTAAAAATCTTCATGCCCAAATGACAACCAACTTGAGAAGGTCAACATAATCTAGGCAATTTTACAAGATTCATTCTTTGACCCCATCAAGAAATATGATCGCATCATATAACTTATCCCAAAACATCGATTTGATAAGGGAATGTGACTGACAGAAAAGCAGCAGGACCTAACCTTAATATAAGAAAAGCAATAAAAGAGCTAAAAGCTAAAATTGACAAAACTTTGCACTAACAAATGGTCGTGTTTCATTAAACAGGAACCCTAACCGACCTAGACTTAAAAGGCCATCATCAAACAAGGATTTCCTCCTTGAGAAAAATTCAAAAGGAAAAGGAAACTCAATCCGTAAGAAATAAGTCATTTACATAGTAACATCGAAGCATCGTTCAGCCTCCATATGTAATGGTCAATTGCAACAATATATCAATCGTAGCTGCTGCAATATCTACATTAACTCTGCTGTGCTATCTAAATCTATAATAAAGCATCATCTTGATCATAATGCATAGAATACATTCTCAATCTGGCTGTACGTGACTATCACGATGAAGCTATAACCCATTAAAGTATGAGGGCGACTAGAACAAACTAAAGACTACTATTATGATAATCGAAAGAAGCACACTCTTCCAGCATTAGCAGAAGAATTTAAAGCACCAAACAAAATAGATGTGGACACTTGACAATAAGATAAAAGCGCAGATACCATGGAATATTTGGATTCAAAACCTTTTTAAGTCTCCTTCAAAAAGCATTGGCCAAAGAGAGTGTGCACGTAAAAGACTTTCGCACATCAACTGCAATTTCTGGCGACTGCCACCACACACATATCGCATAATGCCTTGGCACCCTAAGACCTTACATGCATAGTCGGCAGAATACTATCCCTCGATCCTATGATCCGTGATTTTACACATCAGACAGGTGCATCCCCAAAAATATATATCCTACATCACTTCAAGTCCACGACAAGAGAGATACAACCACATAGTGAAGTACCGAATCAAAGAGAGGAACCTTGAGTACATCAAAGCAATGCCAAGACTATGTCCTATATGAACATATTGAACAGTCAGCATCTCATGCAATGTAGGAACCCCTCCCAATTAAATCTAAAGTCAAATGTTACTTCTTCGCACGCAATAGTGGCATGCTGGTCAATGAAGACATATCCATCTTCGAATTACTAAAGCCAGCAAAGCCAATTTATTATCTAGTTTTCCCAGAAAACGAGCTCAAGTTAAAAAAAATGATCTGTCTTAGCACATTATCATTTCGTAACTGCGAAGAATTTAACTTACTATCATACTGGCAATATGCTAGCTTGACCTTAAATCTCAAGCGGAACGCCAGCTATCTAACTTCACATAATACCCTCGCAAAACTAGTCTACTGTAATCGAACGCCCAAAGAATTCATTCCTCAACATATATTTTCAATCGCCACATGCTTCTTCGACGCACTTGCTTGGGCAATCCGACCTCTAACCGCACGAAACTACGGCTACGATCATCCCTCGGAAAGCCAGAAGTGATTGCTCAGAAAAGCACGTCCAATCCGCCGATCAAAGAAATCACGACGAGGGAAAAAAAAAGAAAGAAAGAGGAGCCAACGGCAATATTTTCCCGGAAAATCAAACAAGAACTTTCCTAGAAAAAATCAGACAGATCACGAGAGGGCGGATTGTTGTTTATCTTGGCGAATCGCGAAGCGGGAGGCGGATTGCGATCTCAAGTGAAGCGTGCGAATCGGATTAGAAAAATCCCTCTCAATTTCTCAACAAAATTATACAAATTATATATGATTGGAAAGATCTTGACTTGTAGAACAAAAGCCCTATGGTTATGGGATTAATGAAGCAAAAAATCTACACAAAAAAATAATGCCCATATTCGGCTCAAAGAGGAGGATTTCGAATTTGTCCATAAAAAAGAAAATTTTCGGGTTCTACAATCATATATGACTTGCTCTAATACCACATGTAGAAAATTATTTTCATGAACAATTAATCAATTAAGAACAAACGGATCCATACATGATTGTAAAACACCGAGATCAATAAATACATCAGAATTAAAGCGTACTTGTTTAAGCCATTGCTTCACTTGCAGAAAAGTAGATCACTCTGATAATCAGGGATTTATCGGAATGCCATATCTTCCTCTCTATGACCTATTTCAGTATAGCAGCTTTTAATGGGATCAATGCAACTGATAGGTATAACCTACCCTTTTATAGGTTAGAGAGGAGACCTAGCAAATCTTAATCAACAGCGTGTTAACTGGGCCCTTCCTATTACGGACTTCGGTCAAACACAATTACCTACACTTTGCTGCTCAACTAGGCCCGTTATCAATAGATGCCAATACCCAATTTAATCAAATCACTGTAGGGTTCAACAAATATTGGAATATCCATTAATCCGATTATTTAAAATAGAAAATCAATTAATTAATGTAAGCCAATATTATGGGAAATTTCCAACAGATTCATGATCACTGGCTTGAATTTAATAAAGTCATAAATGATCAAACGAATGTGAATAAGGTATTGATCAATACCTGGCTATGAATCTACGATGCTGCTTTGTTCTTTACCCAATGCTTACGGGCACTTTCCTAATTCGTTGATGAAAGGGAGTGAGACCATATCTGTGGAGGAAGTGAAGTCTGCACTTTTCTCGAAAGTATGGTAGAAGAAGTTGCAGGGCAGTTATTAAAAAAGTGGCATTAGAGGGTTTGATGGTCAAAGGTAGGAGCTTTAAGGGAGGTTCTAGCAACATATGTAAATATAGATCGAAATCTAGAATGAGGAGAAAGCCTTTTCTAGATTTTACAACTAGGAATGGTACCTTCCAGGGAACTACCTAGAGATAGACAAAGTAGAATTATTTCAATAATTTATGATCAAATAAGTAATAACTTGACAGATCCATTTACTAAGGGATTCTCAAGAAGTTTAATTAGGGGGTACTGCCAAATGAATGGTCCCTAGATTAATTGAGTACTTGTTGAACTCATTTCTCTCTATGGTTTTGGTGCATATCATGGAGGTATATTTGTCCAAAACATGGCAACAACAAAAGTGTGAACAAATGATCGTTATTACGTATCAAAGATTTATCACTATTGCTCTATCTTAATAAGTAATCAAATTTCCCTAACAACTATAGATATGGGGAAGGGGAGAAAGATCCCTTGTGGTAAGTAGAGGTGAGTGGTTCTATATTCCATACAAGTTTCACTTAGAATTTGGAACCTACTCATGAAAATAGGTTCCTTATTTTTTGAAACTTAAAACCTATCTTGCATATTCTATAACCTAGAACCTATTATATCACATATTCCAAAGTAGGTTTTAGGGTTATCCAAATTCCACTTGTATTTTTAATTAAACAATTGTAGTGAATTATCATTAAATGACCACCACTTACTGCTACAATTCACTAATTATAACTTATTTTTAGACACAAAAAAAGTATAAAACATTTGCAAAGTAAAAGTCTCAATCATAAAATGGAAGTTTAGACAAGTGGTTCCACATTATACACTTATTATTAAAAGCCATGGAATATTGTAAGATTGCACGAAGATATAGATTAAGAAAAACACAAAAACTTATTACAAGTTTTAAGTTATAGGCTCTAGGTTCCAAGTTCCGTTAACCTATAACTTTTGCGCCAATTTTTGTCACCTAAAATCTACTCTGCATATCTCCGAATGTGGAACTAGATAAGTTTTCATTAGTCCTGTTCTCGGGTTTCATGTTCTATCCTACAACCATGCCCATCCATAATGGTAACTCTAGACATAGACAAATGTCCATCAACCCTCATCGTGGTTGGGTGGCACCATCACCAAGGCTGTACCATACCGTCCTTCACCTATCCACACACTCTGTTTGATTTTGTTTTTTTTTTTTTTTTTGTCCTTCATTCCACATCATAAATTAGTTGGGAGAGTTTGCTAATGTGGCGATGATGTGAAATGCCCGTGCATTGATTTTGTTTTGACATGATTTGCGATTTTCGTTTATATATTTAACGGAATGACTAGCTACCCACGAATTTATGAATCAAGGATTCGATTTAGGAAAAAAAAAGAATTTTAAAGACTCAATTGCATATGTTGTAAATTTCAAGAGCCACAATCGAAAGCCATACATTTAATCAAACACAAACTGTACTCTGTTTTCATGAATTCCAACACAACCATTATCTCGGGCCAAAAACCTGCAACCTATGTCCGCCCTC